>LR750415.1:506889-525964 GCA_902729485.2 Mus minutoides
GGCCCCCGCTTGTTCCAGCCAGCCCCGCTCGCTCAGATCGGCTCCGCTTGCTCCGGTTTGGCCCCGCTCGTTCAGGCCGTCCCCGTTCGGCCCCACTCGCTCCGGCCCTGCTAGCTCCGGCGTCCCCGCTTGCTCCAGCCGTCCCCGTTCGACTCCGCTCGCTCCGGACAGCCTGGCTTGCTCCGGTTGGTCTCTCCGGTCCAAGATTCATTTCTTATTATTCTTCATAAGTACACTGTAGCTGACTTCAGACGCACCAGAGGAGGGCGTCAGATCTTGTTACGGGTGGTTGTAAGCCACCATGTGGTTGCTGGGATTTGAACTCATCACCTTCGGAAGAGCAGTCGGGTGCTCTAACCTGCTGAGCCATCTCACCAGCCCTGGACTTTTAAAATACTGGAATTTTTAAAGACTGTGGTGTGTTGGCTAGTTTTATGTCAACTTGACACAAGCTTTGAGTCATCTGAGAAGAGGGAGCTTCAATTAAGAAATTCCTTCCAAGCCGGGCGTGGTGGCACACGCCTTTAATCCCAGCACTTGGGAGGCAGAGGCAGGCAGATTTCTGGGTTCGAGGCCAGCCTGGTCTACAAAGTGAGTTCCAGGACAGGCAGGGCTATACAGAGAAACCCTGTCTCAACCCCCCCCCCCAAAAAAAAATAATAAAAAATAAAATTAAAAAAAAGAAATTCCTTCCATAAGAACGGATTGTAAGGCAACCCTGTAGGAAATCTTCTTTCTTTTTATTTTTAAGATTTATTTATTTAGGGGCTGGTGAGATGGCTCAGCAGGTAAGAGCACCCGACTGTTCTTCCAAAGGTGATAAGTTCAAATCCCAGCAACCACATGGTGGCTCACAGCCATCCGTAACAAGATCTGGCTCCCTCTTCTGGAGTGTCTGAAGACAGCTACAGTGTACTAACATACATATAATAAAAAAAAATTAAAAAAAAAAAAGATTTATTTATTTAATGTATATGAGTATATATGAGTACATTGTCTTCATGCACACCAGAAGAGGACATCAGATTCCATTACAGATGGCTGTGAGCCACCATGTGGTTGCTGGGAATTGAACTCAGGACCTCTGGAAGAGCAGTCAGTGCTCTTTTTTTTTTTTTTTTTTTTTTTTTCCCTTGTTCCGGTCAACCTCGCTCGCTCTGCTCGACCCTGCTCGCTCTGGCCAGCCCCACTTGCTCCTGGCCGCCCCCGTACGGCCCCGGCTTGTTCCAGCCAGCCCTGCTCGCTCCGATCGGCTCCGCTTGCTCCGGTTTGGCCCCGCTCATTCCGGCTGTCCCCGTTCGGCCCCACTCGCTCCGGCCCTGCTAGCTCCGGCCGTCCCCGTTCGGCTCTGCCCGCTCCGGACAGCCTGGCTTGCTCCAGTTGGTCTCTCCGGTCCAAGGATTCATTTCTTATTATTCTTCATAAGTATGCTGTAGCTGACTTCAGACGCACCAGAGGAGGGCGTCAGATCTTGTTAAGGGTGGTTGTAAGCCACCATGTGGTTGCTGGGATTTGAACTCATCACCTTCGGAAGAGCAGTCGGGTGCTCTAACCTGCTGAGCCATCTCACCAGTCCCCAGTCAGTGCTCTTAACCACTGAGCCATCACCTCTCCAGCCCTCTTTCTTTCTTTTTAAAGAGTTATTTATTTATTATATTTAAGTACACTGTAGCTGTCTTCAGACACTCCAGAAGAGGGAGTCAGATCTTGTTACAGATGGTTGTGAGCCACAGTGTGGTTGCTCGGATTTGAACTCAGGACCTTTGGAAGAGCAGTCAGTGCTCTTAACCACTGAGCCATCTCTCTAGCCCAGGACATTTTCTTAATTAGTGATTGATGTGAGAGGGCACAGCCCATTATGGGTGGAGCCATCCCTGGGCAGATGGTCCTGGATTCTATAAGAAAGTAGGCTGGTTGGGCAGGGATGGCGTGTGCCTTTAATCCCAGCACTTGCGAGGCAGAGGCAGGCAGACTTCTGAATTCGAGGCCAGCCTGATCTACAGAGTGAGTTCCAGGACAGCCAGGGCTACATAGAGAAACCCTGTCTCAAAGAAAAAGAAAGCAGGCTGATCAAGCCACGATGAGCAAGCCAGTAAGCGGCACCCTCCATGGTGTCTGCATCAGCTCCTTCCTCCAGGTTCCTGCCCTGCTTGAATGAGTTCCTGTTCTGACTTCCTTTGATGATGAACAGTGAGTGACAGTGGAAGTATAAGCCAAATAAACCCTTTCTTCCCCAAGTTGCTTTTGGTCATGGTGTTTCATTACAACCTCAATGACCCTAACTAAAACACCACGGGGACTTTTAAAGCTGAGCTATATTTTACATTATGAGAGAAACACAAGACCTTGGGGAGAAGGGGTGGAAGGATGTGGCTTGAAGTGAAACATTTGAGAAGGGGTGTGATTGTGATGGTTATGAAAGACAGGGATCTCACAATGGAGCCCTGGCTGGTCTAGAACTTGCTTATGTAGACCAGCCTGGCCTCAGTTTACAGAGATCCAGCTTCCTCTAACCTCCCATAGGCTGGGATCAAAGGTGAGATGTACACCACACCCTTCGGATGACTATGTTTCATAGGCAGATAGGCACAGGTTGTCACCTGGGTTGTCTTAATTAGCTTGGCTTGTGGGCGAGTGGGTAAGGGGCTGTCTTGACTACTTTAAGGTGAGAAGAACTCAGTATGGAGAGCACCATTCCCTGGGTTTGAGTCCTGGATTGTCCTGGGTCGTGGTCCTGGGTTGTACAGGAGGATAGGCTAAGCACAAGCAGACACGCATTCATTTCGTCTCCCTCTACTCTTGACTGTGCCTCTGACTTGGCTGCTTCAAGTCTCTGCTTTGACCTTGCTATGATAGCCAAATAAACCCTTGCTCTCCTGAAGTCGCTTTCGTTCCGGTATTTTACCTTAGCAACTGTCAAGTTGACAGAAGACAGTCTAGAAGACAAAGCCGTCACAGGGTCACTGAGGTGGGGAGACCCACCTTATCTATGAGTAACACCATTCCAACATTCATCTCTGCCTGACTGAAGGCTATATGACTGGCTGCCTCACGCTCCTGGGACTCCAAGCTGAAGCAAGCCCTTCCTTAAGACCCTTTGTCAATCCCAGCACTCGGGAGGCAGAGGCAAGCGGATTTCTGAGTTCGAGGCCAGCCTGGTCTACAAAGTGAGTTCCAGGACAGCCAGAAACCCTGTCTCGATAAAAACAAACAAACAAACAAACAAACAAAAAACCAAAAAAACAAGAGCCTTTGTCACAGAAACAAATAACTAATACAGTTAAAGGGGGTGGGGCTTAAGTTCAGGGCTTCATTTCCCAGTATAAACTGCATGGTGACCATGACTGCCCGAGAAAGGACCTACGTGCTCCACACATTTCTGGGCATCTAACAGACAGCTTGAGCTAGCAAATGCCTTTCCCAGCACCTGCTTGTAAAAACCAGAAGCCATTTGCCCCCCACTGTCAGCACAAGCAATCTCGCTGGCCCGAATCCACGGAATAGCTCTTCCAGTTTATCATCTAGTTCTTGGGACCATCTTTCCCTTCCACCAGATGTCACTCCATGGTGACATACCAGCGGGACCTAGTAGTGCATTAGTAAGATATTTGCATTTCACAGGACAAGGGAATCCACCTGAGAATCTGTCTGACTTTTTTTTGTGTATGTGTGAAATTTCTGGGGGTTCAGTAGCCTGTGTCAAGATTTCCCTTCCAAAGTAAACAATAAGTTCTTGCATTGGGCCCTTTGTATACCTGGGAGGTTGGCAGGGGAGGGAAGAAAAAGAAAAACCTTAAGGACACAGTGGGCCTCTTTGGACTTTGGAGGCCAGATCTTGGTCACTTGTGGCCGGGGGGGTGGGGTGGGGTGTTGCAGCTCAGAGGCAGACTGCTTGCCTATTGTGAGACCCTGGGTTCCATCCAGCATCACACAAAAATAATCAATAAAAATCCACCACTCGTGAGTGACCTGCTGAGTGCATCATTCACTCCCCGAGGGTCCCCACCACTGCTGGATTTGAGGCCATCCCAAGAGAGGCATCTCTGTGTCAGGTCTGGGCTGCTATCCCGGGGTACTGTCACTACTCAGGCCTTGCCAGGGACAGAGAAGCTGAGCCCTGAGGCTCCACCCACCAAGGCTTTGTGCATACCCCCTTTTTGTCTTGTCTATATATGCCGTAACACTCACTTGCCTCCCTCTTCTCCCCTACCATTGCATGTGCTCATGACAGCTAACTACATCACACCCATGAAGTTTGCAGACTGAGCAAAAGCAGCTGCCAGGGGCTCTTACTCATCTCCAGTTGTCCACAGGGTGGCAGTGCTCTGACAGGCAGAAGTGTGGCTGTTTGCCTCCGTAGAGATTGGGTTTAAGGAGCTGTGTGGGGACCACATTCTGGGATGGTCCATCACATCTCATTGTGCTGGATAACCTTTACCAGTGACTGCAAAACTGCAGCTTGCTGTGAAGACACTATCTGGCCAGCAGCTAATGCTGTGATTGCGGTTGTCCTGGATGACGGGGATCCCCAAAAAGATCTGACCTGTGGAGCTCCAGCCTGAGCTCCCAGCTTGTCTGTCCTCACAGCCTGCTCTACAGACTTCAGCCTTGCCTGCCAGGACAACTAATGGACATGACAACCTACTAGGGCCGCTGGCTGTTTCTAGAGCAAAAGTGACTTTGATATAAATCATCAGAGAAGATCTTGCTTCCTTGGAGGGCTGAAGGTTGGCTTTCACTGAAATAAGACAGGCATGGCCAGTCCCAGGAACTCAAAGGATTGCTTTGATAGAACAGTCAAGCAAAGATTCAGTGTTTAGTGTGTTCATATTCAACCCTCTGCACTGTACCAAAGCATTACACAGCCACCTCTTATTGGGCTTTTTGTTTTGTTCTGTTCTGTTTTTTTCAAGACAGGGTTTCTCTGTATAGCCCTGGCTGTCCTGGAACTCACTCTGTAGACCAGGTCAAACTCAGAAATCTGCCTGCCTCTGCATCCCAAGTGTTGGGATTAAAGGTGTGCGCCACCACTGCCCGGCCAGTACCAGCTTCTAACTGGTTGGAAATACCACCATTCCTAACATCAATGCATGACAGAGGGGAACCTACTGGCTGCAGAAGAGGGAGAAGTCACCTCCCATAGTAGTTCTGGAATACTGAGTCCTGTGAAAGCAGCTGGATTGGTGGTCTGGACCACCTGTCTGCTTAAAGGCTTACTGGAAGAGTGATGTTCACTTATTTACAGACTATCACCCCTTTCTGCTACAATGGCAGTTCAGTAGATGTGGCAACCTCAAGATACCCACACAATTGTGCAGACATGCATATCTCCAAAGCACCCATATTTATAACTTTTAAAAAATGTTAATGAATTAGGAAAAAACAAAAACAAAAGATGCAGTGGGGTATGGCGGCAATCCCAGCAGCAGGGAGATGGGGATAGGATGGAGGCAGCAACTCACTAGCCACCCAGTCCAGCCAAGTCAGCAAACTCCAGGCTCTGTGAGATGGTCTCAGAGTTAAGGACAGTGATGGAGACACCTGGGGTCAACCTCTGAGCGCCATACTTGGACACATGCTCGTGATTAGTGTTTTCTAAAGGCTGAAAAGGCAGCGGGAATTGACTGCAAATAGCTACAGGGTTTCCCTCAAGGGGGACATAAACATTCCGGTTTGCACAAACGTGTAACTTAGATACACTAAAACCCTGAGCTGTGCACCAGCAGAGTTTAGTGTACATCCCACTTGTCCTAGTGTCTTTGTGACTTCAGGTCTGTTTCTGTTCCTGGGCCTTCTCTGTATGTGTACAAATATGTGGGGAAGGAAAGGGCTGGTGTAATGTGTGTGAGAACCATCTTGAGTTCCCTCAGAATCCTGCCTCTTTTGATTACCTTCAATTACCTTCTGATTACCTTCAATTATCTTTCCAATTCAAAGCATTTTGATAGAAGCCACTGGACCCTCAGAGCCACACTGCAGAAGAGGCATATTCTTCTTCTTCTTCTTTTTTTTTTTTTTTTTTTTTTTTTTTTTTTTTTTTTTTTTTTTTTTTTTTTTTTTTTTTTTTTTTTTTTTTTTTTTTTTTTTTTTTTTTTTTGAGACAGGGTTTCTCTGTGTAGCCCTGGAACTCACTTTGTAGACCAGGCTAGCCTCGGACTCAGAAATCCGCCTGCCTCTGCCTCCCAAGTGCTGGGATTAAAGGCGTGCGCCACTACGCCTGGCTGGCATATTCTTCATGCACAGGTGGTTCAGAAAAGCCAAACAGCTTGCCATATGCAGTGGGCAGGGGCTGGTGCCTTTCACACATTCTCCTCACAGCACTGCTTCTGAATGTTGGGCCTCTCTAAAAAGCCCAAAACTCAGATAGGAAGGCGTCACAGGCAGGAACCGGGCAGTACCACTCCTCTTCAGCCTCACAGGCCTATCAACACAGCAGCCAGCCAATGATGTGTCTATTGGTGTGGACACAAAGTTCACATCCATCAGACACAGGAACCCCTAACCTTCAGTGAAGAGGATGTCTTTAATTCAGGGGAGACCTAAGAGATCAGAATTAGGGGAGTGGCCTCTCTCCCCTAAGACAGAGGCCTTACAAAGCGGGTAGCTCAACCCTTGGGAGAGGGATAGGTGTGCGAAGGGAGACACCTTATCCTTCCTGCCCTTGGTCAAGCCGAGAAACTGAAGACCACCAGTGGAGTCAGTGTTCATTACCCAAGTTAGGGCTAGGTCTAAACCTTAAGATGTACCAGTGAGAGCCGCACCACTCCTGCTTCAAGCTGGAGCTCTAGCTGTGCTAACAGCTGAGCAGGTTTAGGACCATTCGGTTTGTTCATCCCCAAATCATGTGACTAATGACTGCTCTTGAGGGAGGGCTCAGCAATGTGAAAGCAATGCTTTAAAAATGAAATGCACCTTACTCCTTTCTCAGAGCTGGCAAGCAAGATGGTCTACACCTTGCTATCATCCCCAAGATTCTTCCAAAAGGCCAGGTGACCCCCGTCGAGGGGGCTGCCTAGACTGACGTATGCTGCTTCCATCTGGCCAGGAAATACTTTTCTAGCACTTGCTGCAGATGGGCACAGCTAGGCTTCGAGATAAAGCAGCGGGGAAAGTGGGCAGAGAAGTAATCGAGGCAAGTTGGCATAACTATGCAGAATGAAAGGGGGTCAAGGCCGTGGGGAGGGAAGACTCACCACTCTGCATGACGTCCAGGTGTCTGGTATTAGAGCAAAGGCTACCATAGCCATACCTTGGGCCTAGGGTAGGTCTCTAGCAGGGACAGGGAGACTGCCAGCCCACACTGTGGACACCCTATCCACTGTTACATTGCTAGTCTCTACTGGCTACCCTCCTCTCATTCCCAGTGCTCTTGTTTCTCAGGGGGAAAGGGAGTGCAGGGGGACTGTCGCCCCTCAATACCCTTCTCAAAGGGCTAAAGAAGGCCCCATGACTGAAACACAGTCATCCCACCCGGCCACAGCTTTAAGTGCCTGTTTCTTCTGGGAGAATTTCAGTTCCTGTCTTTCTTCCACAGTCCTATGACTCTGTTTATCATTCCCTTCCAGGGCTCCACAAGGTGGACTCCAGAAGTCCTACAGAGTGAGACTGGAATATTCAGAAATGTGTTGTCCCGGGTGACATTTGGAGCAGAAATAGCTAACTTCGGTCCTTCAGTCCCCTCATTTCCTGGAACACACAAGACTCCAGCTCTCTCAATCACTAACTAGCAAAGGCAGCAGCAACAGGGCAGGCTCTGTAGTCCCTTAATTAATCCTCTGGTACCTCTCAGTTCCAGTCTTCCCCAAGACTCACCCACTCAACTTCATAGCCGAAGCCCCGCCCACCTCCCATACTCATTGAAAGCACAGCTCTACCTCACCGTAGGAAACACCGACCTAGCCTACCCACCTGGTGGCAGTAACAGCATCAGGGGGACTCACCCTTCACCCCCAAAGAAACCCCAACAGCTCAGAAGTGCATCAATCGACCTTTAATGTCCAAAAGAGGCGTGGATGCAGAGCATAGATGTGGCAGGGTCTCAGTCCCTGCACCAGAAATGAGAGATGAACAAAAACAAGACACTTCCAACTGGCCAGAGTCTGGGAGGGCAGGAGGGAGAAACACAGATCTGGACATTCATAAGAAAAATAAAACCTAAAATCAAACATTCAATCTTGTACCCAATAAAGGTTTGAACAGGGAACCACCAGTTCCCACCCTCCCCTGCCAGCACTGAAGAAAAACAAAAGCTCAACACAAAAGAGGGGCTTAGGAGGAAGGGGCGCTCTCCTGCCTTCCCCCGACCCCCAAGAATGGGCTGGGGAAAACAATAGCTAGATTTCCCCACCCCTTACAGTGTCAACCCTACAAGAGTTCTGAATGTGATTCATAAGAACCAGCAGCTCAATTGGCAATGACAACCCCCACCCACCCCAATCATGTCACCGACAGACAAGGTTTCCCTTGCACCCTTCTCTGGAATCTCCTCCCAATCACAGCCTTCTCCACCTCCTGGCTCCCAGAGGTCATTACTATACTTCAGACCTGTTCCAAGGAGCCCCCCACCCCATTACTTCCATTCTCACTTCCCACTAGAGACTAGTCACCTGGTCCCAGATCCAACTCCAGGAAAGATGTTAGTATGGCCATCCTGTTCTGGATGACCTTCCAAAAACTTTCCCAGGGAACAGACAGCCACAAGGCAAAGCAGTGTCTAAGCAAGATGAACTGAGGGGAGGGGGATGGTTTGATACCAACCTGTTCTCACCCTCACAACAGGCAACATAAAAGCCCACTTAGAACTAACTGCCCCCTACTTCCCATACACCCTAGAGATTCCACTTATCCTGCCCCTTCCCACCCTTCTACCCCAAACCCACCCCCACACACACGCACACAGACAAACACAAACATACACAAAGAAGAATTGAGGGGACATTGATTTGGTTTGATTGCTAAGACCTAACTAAGGAACTACAGTCACCAGAAATTCCCTTGCCAGCCAACAATAGGGGCTGCTCTAAGAGAACGAAGGAATGAGAAAAAGCGAGGGCTAAGCAGGGAGCAGACAGAATGTAAAGGGGAAGTCAGGCTAACCCTACTCCCAGCATCCTCCCAACAAGACCTCTGGCTGGAAGAATATGGGAAGGTGACCCACGAAGACACAGTCCTTACTTAAAAATCCTGACAGACAGCAAGACGAGTCTGCTCCCAATTCCCACACCACGAATGCACCTTAGGGCCCCTTAGAGACTGCACACCCACCCCTGCCCTAAGCCATAGAGTCACAGTTCTGTGGAATATTCTCCCTGGTACTAGAGCCATCCCCCCACCCACCTTCCTGCCCCTCTCCTTGCCAGTTCTAACCCTGTCCTCACAGCCTCCCGGCCTCCTACAGCACCCACCATCCAAGAGGCAGCTGCAGCTTAACTTCCACCTCAGACCTATATCTATTCCTCGGCCCTCCTAGTCGTTAGGGCTTTGCTGAGGGCCTTTTATTTTTATCTAGGGAGAGAGAGAAAAGGAGGGGTGGAAGAGATTTCCTAGTGCAATACAACCAAAAAAATAATGTTAACATCTTAAAAAACATAAACATAAAGCAGCCTTCTTCCCCAGGCAACTAAACAGAAAGAAGTTTGGTTTTTGTTTACTGCGACACACACATGAAATCGAGTATACAGTCCATGCAGTAGCACAGCCATTGGAGAGGACTTCCTGATGCTGGCCCCAGTGCAACAGTCCCAGCAACGCCGCCTGCTTGCCATCGCTGCCGCCGCCACTGACACCTTTGCCTCGGCCACCTAGCCCGACTTGAAGAGGAGGATTGCAACTTGACCCAAGTAAAAATAGATGAAGTGCTTTGTCTCGTGTGTGACATAGCTGCCAAAATTCCGGCCCACGATACAATGCCAGGTAGGGTTATATTTCTTGTCAAATTCCTAAAAAAGAATAAAAGGGAGAAAGAAAATTAGGGTTACTGAAGTGGCAGAATGGAGTCGCTCGCAGCAATCCCAGCACACAGATTTAGTTGTTCCCACCTACCTTGCCCAGTAACCCACCCCAGCCCAGGACCCCAGCCCAGGTCCTCAGCATTCTACCCTCAGAAGCTCAGGTTCTAAGGCACTCCGGCCCTCATCAATAATGGACCACCACAAAGGATCCATTGTTCCTCTCTGCCAAGCTTCTAGCACTCTACACCCTGATCATCTCTCCATCCTCTTGCTACTCCACTCCCAAACCTGCCCACCCTATAATTCAAGGTAATCAGAAAAACCAGGATGTCATAAGTACGGTAAACAGGGCCTGGCCACCACCACCTCCCGTTCCTAAAGTGACATTCCGAGCAGGAACAAATGGGGACTAATAGCTGAAGTACCAATCCCCTCACTCTACAAAGCCAAGCAGCCCTGGGAGCCATCAGGCAGTTCCTAGCACACTGAGGCTCAGCCTACAGCACAGGTCTAGATGTATCCTTCAGACACTGGAACCCCCACTAGGCATATCTTACTGCTAGGTAGACTGCCACAACACTCCTACACATCCTCTACAATGACCTAAGACTGGGCCTTTGACTCTAGTTTATTTTAACATGGGTCTTGGGAACTGGAGGTGATAAAGCTGAGGGCTGGTAAGAACACTGGCTTCTCTCACACCCACACAGTGGCTCTCAGCCTCCCTGTAACTCCCATTCCAAAGGATCTGATGCCACCTTCAGACCTCCACAGGGACCAAACACACGCATGACAAACCGACAAACATGAAGGCAAAACATTCATACAAGAAAATACAGATATGACATAGTTAAAAAAAGACAAACCACAAGGCCTGAATTGGAACCCAGGGCCCAGGCTCAGCTGCCTCTTCAGTGTTAACCATCTCCACTCAGGCATTCATTTAGGACTTCTCTTTTTAACGTTCACATCTATTTCTTTGGAGTGGTGAGTGTGCCGCAGCATACATGTGGAATCAGAGGACAGCTTGCAGGAGTCCAGTCTCTCCTCCCACCATGTGGGTTCCAGGGCTTAAACTCAGGTGTCAGGCTTGGCAGCCACTAATGTATCTCACCAGCCCCATTTAGAAATTCCTCAATAACTGAACTCTAAATATTGAACCATTTTTACAAAATTTACAAAAATTACACAGTCAGCTCTCTATATCTGAGTTCTACATCCATATATTCAATCAACCACAGGTTTAAAATATTCAGGAAAAAAATTACACCTGTATTGAACATGTACAGACTTTCTTCTCTATCATTTCCTGCAGAAATCAAGGAACTGAATATTCAAAGCTGATTCTTTTAAAATGTTGGGAAGGGGCTGTTGGAGTTGATTCAGCAGTTAAGGGCACCTGCTGCTCTTCCATGGGTCTGGGTCCCATTCCCAGCACCCACAGGGCAGCTCATAACCATCTGTAACTCCAGTCCCAGGGGTTCTGATGGCTTCTGGCCTCTTTGGGTACCAGGCATGCACTATGATATGGAGACATAAGCAATTTACCTATACACATAAGGTTAATTAAAAGAGAGAGAGAACATAAGGGGAGTAGAATATATTGCAAAACATGCAGAACCTAAGCCATTTTTTAGGGAAAAGAAAACGTTCCATATCACGAGGATTATAAAGGACACACCACTGTAAATGAAGAAATTCCCTGAAAATCTGTTCAGGATCATATAGTATTCACTCAAATGCTCTTAATCTTAATCTTGAACACTGAACAGTTCTCAAATGGGCTAGTAATATTTGTTCTGCAGTCCTCTGCATAGCCTTCGTCTTTCCCTTCCCCATGCCTTGTAGTGACATAACCATCTGTACAACTAGCACAGCTTCAGTACAGCCTCATCAACATCATTCAAGAAATTGCTTTGGGAGCTCAGAATCATCCCATAATTCAGCTGCTTCACATGTCTGCAGGGCTTCCTCAGAAGGGGCGACACCTGCTTTCTCAGCAAGTTGCCTGCCTTGACCCCACCCCCACCATCCCCAGCCGATGGGGCTCAGCTGTCACTCCTCAGGCTCCCAGCTTACCTTCTTGATATAGGCAGCAATGTCCTTCTCTATGTTGTACTTCTCCATGGCCTGTGTGGCGCAGTCGACGGCATCCTGTTGCATGTCCTCAGACATGTCTGCGTTCTTGATCACTGCCTTCCGGTCAGACATTGTGACACTGCGGTAGGAACACAAAAGTAAAGCTGGCGACGTCTCGTGTGAGCAACAGCTTGGGCTATGGGTTGGGAGCTATAAGGTTAGAGGGGGATAGACACCAGAGCATATGAACACAGACAAGAGAGAAGCTTATGCTGGGTGAGGTGGCACTCGCCTTAAATCCCAGCACCTAGGAGGCAGAGGTAGTTGGATCTCTAAATTCAAGGCCAGCCTGGTCTACAAAGGAAGTTCCAGGTTAGCTAAGGCTACACAGTAAAACCTGGGTCAAAAAAAGAAAAAAAAAAGCCACTTAGAAGCTTCTAGCAGAAATATGGTCCCTACCTTTTGGAAATACAGGACAAGAAAGAAAGAGGGAAAAAAGATATGGATGTAAGATGTTGTGCTTTAAAAGCACACATAGCCGGGCGTGGTGGCGCATGCCTTTAATCCCAGCACTCGGGAGGCAGAGGCAGGCGGATTTCTGAGTTCGAGGCCAGCCTGGTCTACAAAGTGAGTTCCAGGACAGCCAGGGCTATACAGAGAAACCCTGTCTCGAAAAACCAAAAAAAAAAAAAGCACACATAAAGTTTTCTAACTCCTTCGAGGCCAGCCTGGTCTACAGAGTGAGTTCCAGGACAGCCAGGGCTACACAGAGAAACCCTGTCTCGAAAAACCAAAAAAAAAAAAAAGTTTTCTAACTCCTAATAGCTACCTATTTCATGGGCTCTGAACAAGCTGGCACACCCCCAAGAGCCAAAGCGACGGAACAAGCTTCACCCAACTGCATTTCTCTGCAAGTTACTTCATCTCTGTGTTTTTATGTCACCATCTGTAAAATGGGGTCCAAGCTTTATCCTAAAAATAAAACAGCAGCTCACACCTGAAGAGATTCAGCACATGACTTAATGACTATTATCTACTACTGGTCTCGCAGCAGAAGCTGCTAGAAATCAGTATCCCTGACTTCTGGTCCTGACTCTGAGCCTCTGTGGTCTCTACGAGGCATCTGGCCTTTCTGTATCGATTACTTCCATTTTAGAAATGAGGTCAGCTCACAACTGGAGGTTGTTTAAGAATTAACTAGGGTTACATGAGAGCATCTACAAATAAGGAGAGCCTATGCAAGGAAGCTGGCTGTCCCTCAGACAGACTTAACCACCACCTGCTTTTATGAATCAAAGTTTTATAGGAACATGTTACAATAACAGTTCTAGAGAATGTTCTGACCATAAACCCTAAAATACCCACTGTCCCCTCCCAGAAGAAAGGCCAGCTCCACTTTGATAAAAATAAAAGGGGGCTTCACACATATGGCCTGCTGGCAAAGAGGTAATAATGGCCTCTTAAATGTTGGGGCTGATGTTACCTCAAACCAGAGAGGCAGCCCCATGTCACCACACTCAATCCTGCTCTCTCGCTCTCCTCACAACAGTGTTCAGTCCTTAAAGTACAATACAATTTCTGAGTTCTGGCTTTTAGTCACAGCCCAAACGATTGTCAGTTCTCTTGAATTTTTGCTTCCTCATGTAAAAATTATTTTTATTCATTCAAAAAGCACTAATGATGTGTACATTTGGGGAAATATCTCCCGATGGGAGTGCTGAGAACTTCCCCTTAAATATAAAAACAGGGCCAGGTGTGATGATTTGCACCTGAAATTCTAGTACTTGGGAGGTAGAGACATTTAAAGCCTACCTCAGCTACATGTTTCAAACAATCAAAACAGAGGAGACCCACAACACTGACCAAAGACTAAGAGAGTTTAATATTTTTATAGCCTTGTTTCATAGCCATGCTTCCTGGGCCGTGGCATTCACCGTAGGGCAAGCAACCAGAGTTCGGAGACCGACCCACAAGGACCCGTCTGCAGCCTAGTCATGTGAGCTACCTTACATCCAAATAAACAAGCTACAAAAACCCGCCCCTGCCCCCTCTCACAGCAGTACTGATCCCCCCCACCTCAGCTCCAAAAGCAACACTAGTTGTCCCCAGCCCAATGGGGAGGGGAGTCTGACTGCTCAAGGCAAGCCTGCTGGGATCATTCCAAGCTGCTCCTCCTCTATGTGCACACTACCCACGGAGATGAAAAAAACCCAGACCGTCCAACGCACACAATGTGTGTGTGACCACTTCCAGGCGAGGCACCTTGGTCTGACACTGTCAAATGAAGCAAAGCTTCTTCCACAGAAACGACCCTGGCTAGTGTTTAGCTCAGAGACCCCTACCCCAGAGAAAATGTTGGAGCCTCGAGGAGTCTTGTGGTGTTGAAGAAAAGGTCAAGTGATGCCTGTTCAAAGCCGACTAGCTCTGTGACCTTGGGCAGACAATCATGTTTAAAAAATAATGGCTGAAATGAGAGAAACGGAACAACCTCTATGAGGCTTCGGAAGAGAAAAAGGCTGATGTGATGAGACCTTTCTAGAAGGAAAAAAAAAAAAAAAACAAAAAAAAAAAACAATGTCACCTGGTGGCCTATTCCAGGTTCCCACTCAGAAGGGGGCAGTGTTTACAAATCCAGAGGTTGGGGGTGGAGCCTGGCTACAGACAACGAAGTATGAAACTGGAACCATTTTGCCCAAAAAGCTCACCTGCTTCACCGCCTCCTCCCCAAAGTCCAAAGGATCAACTTTGTCACAGTAATTAAAAGCTATCTTACTCTCTAACAGAGAGAGCCTACGATTACATAATGCTGGTCTTGTGACTACAAAGCCACGATTCTTCACCCCTGGCCCCTCAGGCGTCGCAGAAAGGTGAGGCCCAGCCCTGGCAACCCCTATCCAAGGTACCGGTGAGAAAAGGCTAGGGAGCCAGACGCCCAGCGAGCCTTTCCTTCGCGGGTGGGGGGGAGGGGGCGGAGCTGGGCCTCCAGATAAAAGGATGGCCAAAGGGCCCCAAGCCAGCTTCCTGAGTCACGAGCCAGGAGCGCCTGTAAAAAACGCAAAAGGAGCACTCCAGGACAGTTCTCAACCTCTGTTCCTGGTCTTGCGACCAAAAAAAAAAAAAAAAAAAGAGAGAGAGAGAGAGAAAAGGGGGGGGGGGACTAAGCCTCCAAATGACACGGACCGCCCTGCACCATTCTTTTTAACACGTACAAACGTTATTGCCTCGTTTCGGATTTCCAAAGGGACCGTAACCCCTCGTCCCAAAACGCCGCCCCCACCATCTTTTCCTCTAGAGGGCAGGGACCCCCGAAGGGCAGCACCTGGGGAATGAGAAAGCATCCACCTCCCCGCCGCCCTCCGGGGCCGCAGGCCGCAGCCGGTCCTCCGCCCTCCCCCGCCAGGCCTGGAGAGGCGCCGGAGTGACCGGGCGACCTCGCTGCAGGAAGGACGCCCCGAAGGGTGGCGGTGGCGGCGGCGGGAGGAGCCGCGTCGAGCCCGAACCCTCTCCACCCGCACTAGCTGCCCGCGCTCCCCGGACCCCAGAGGCCTCCGCGCACCACGGGCTGGCTCTCCTCCCCCGGGCTGCGGGGCCTCCAGCCAGGGCACGAGGGTCTCCAGAGCTTGGGCCGAGTCGGGCTTGGGCTGCCCCCGGGGCCCCCGCTCACCGTCACGCAGGCGAGTCCGCACAGGCCCCTGGGGAGCAGCGCTGGGCTGAAGCAAAGCGCGGGCAGGGGCGGTGTCCCCTGGGTTCGTCCTGCAGCAGCAGCCGCTGCCGCCGCGGTATCCCCCTGCTCCCGCAGCCCCGGGGCCGAGCGCTCGCGCTGCTGGTCGCCCTCCGAGCTTCCCCGGACGCCCGCGCTCCGCCTCGTGCCACCCGGCCGACCGCCTGTCCCGGCTGATATCCTCGCCGTCCGCTCCGCTCCGCCGCTGAGCGCGGCCGACGCGCGGCCCTGAAATAGAGCCCCGCCCCCGCCCCCCTGCCGCGCGCGCCGCCGTCCGCGCTCCCCATTGGCTGCGCCCGCCCGGCCCCGCACTGCGGGCTTCTCCCCGCGCCGCTCTCGCTCCACATCTTGTTTCGTCCCACAATGCCTCGGGGCGGAGGAGGGGGTGGGGAAGGGGAGCTGGAGGAGGTGGGGGNTTTTGTTTTTTCAAGAAAGGGTTTCTCTGTATAGCCCTGGCTGTCCTGGAACTCACTTTGTAGACCAGGCTGGCCTCGAACTCAGAAATCTGCCTGCCTCTGCCTCCCAAGTGCTGGGATTAAAGGCATGAGCCACCACGCCCGGCTCCAAAGTCCTCTTTTAATCCAAACATTAATACATCCAGGAGCAGAATTTATGAAACTTGTCCTATACTAATTAATGCTATTTATGCAAAATACTTGCTACCTAAGACCACTACTATGCAGCATTGTATATGATACTGGCTTTGCCTAACTTGGTGGGTGTCTACTTGACAGAGCCGTTTGAAATTGCCTAGTTTCTTTGGCTATCAGTCATGATTTCTGATTTAAAACAGAGGGGTTGATTTTGTCTTGTATGTGGGCTTCTTATCCTCTGTCTATTTTGATTTCAGGGCTCCTGATATCATCCTCAACTTACAAGTTTCACCCATATCTATTGCTTTTAACTATGGCCTGGTCCCAGGCCACTTTTCCCATCCCCAGATTTCTCCACACAGGCCCTTCAGATACACACACACACACACACACACCCTGATGGTTAGCAGCATCGTTCCAGGAATGGGTGCCTTTGATTCTAAATTCTTTCCACAACTCAAAAGGTGTGCAGTGTGCAAATCTGGCCAAGCTATTCAGATCACAAGTTCTCATTTCCCTCAACTATAAGTTGAGAACAATATCTGCTTTATAGAGGTACAGAAACACACACACACACACACACACACACACACACACACACACACACGTGAAAACTCTTGGCTCAAGGGCCTGGTCCATCCCTGTAGCTAACGAATAAACTCTAGCCACCATCATCTTTCCCTTCCCGGGTTCTTATCTCCGCTTTAAGCCTCATGCACAAGCCAGAAACCAGGGATTCCCCCTGGACTTGTGTCTCCCTCTCACACCCACAACCGAGTCATCCCTGCTCCCTGCCTGTTTCACACTCAATCATTACAAATGCTGCTGTTGATCATCTCTTGGTTCCTTGGTCACCGTTGGCGCTCTCACTTCAGGCTTAGTGCTTCTCAACTGTCCTAATGCTGTGATTCTTTAAGGCAGTTCCTCAGACTCACCAACCATAAAAGAGTTTTGGTAGCTGTAATTTTGCTAGCTGTGAACTGTAACGTAAATGTCTGACATGCAACCCCTGTAAAAGAGGTTGTTTGACTCCCAAAGGTCTGCTCTACATCACGGATCCATGAACAATGCAGACTAAAGACTCTGCCCTTCTCCATGGCATGCACCCCGCTTGTACACACACTCCTCTGTTTGCCAGGTCTCTCCACACTTCCCATGGCATGCCTGCGGCTCCTCTAACACCTCCGCTGACTGCATCTCCCACACGCAGACTCCACACCTTTCACACCTTTCACACCTTTGTCCCAGTGGTTCTTTCCCCCTTGAGACTTGTCTGTGTCTCCCTTCCTGGCTCACTCTTACATCTGAGACACCTTCCCAGGCTCTCACAGAGGATTGCCTACCTGCTCTATGCTTTGTAACTTCCAGGCCTGGTCACTAATCATTCTCTATTAAACTCGTCAATATTAAGTTTGTCTGTCGTTTCTTGCTGACAGGGATCACGTGCGATTTCTGTATACACTGACGGACCTAACCCAGTTCCTGAAACAAGGAGAATTTTCCTACGTATTGGGTAACCTGAGCGAACCCATCAGGGGCTGAAAAAGCACAACTGGACAAACCTTCCTTCTCTTCCAGGTGGCCAGGCTCCTCCTCTGTTTCTCTCCCCAGAACCAGCAATGCACTGTTTACACGGGGCTCTCCCTGCCCAGAACAAATTGCCCGCTAAGATAAATCACTGTCAGTCCTGGGGAAGGTCCAGCCTTGGTAAGATTTAACTGATGGAGGAGTGAAAGACGACTCACAAACCGACCCTAGGAATCCATTTACAGTCGACTGACCCAACGGATGTCTTTCCTCAGGTCTCCGATACCTCCATGGTCTTCAACCAAACGGTTCCGGAAATAGTCCGCTCAATGAAGTTATCGATGTCATCCTTTAACCTCTTCCCAATCGGACCCGATATGTGTGAGTTCTGGACCAAATTGTGCTACAACATGAAACTGTGTCTCAGAAAGGGAGATAGGGGAGAATGGAGGGGAGGGGAGAGGAGGATGGAGAGAGAAAGAGAGAGAATATTAATCATGTATAAGGGAGATTCTGTCCTTATGGTCATAAAAACATACATACTTTCCCATCCTCAGTCTCAGAGTACAATAAAAATAATGAGATTAGCTCATAGGGAGACTCCAGGGCTTCACACATACCAAGCAAGTTCTCTGTCACTCAGGAGTATCCCTAGGCAGGTCTACCTCCTTCCTTTCTTTAGAGTTTTTTTTTTTTTCTGACCTGGGCATCAACCCCAAGGCCTTGCCCATACTAAGGAAGAAATCCACCACTCAGCCCACTCTTTCTGTCTTCTTTTGAGAGTAATTTTGAAAAACATAAAACCAAATAAACCAACCAACCAACCAGAGCGTAAGTATTTTAACTCACCCGGCATACAAAAATGGAAGCCAGCATGCGCCACCACCACCCAGCTTCATTTTCTTGATTACTGATTTATGTGGGAAGGCCTAGCCCACTGTGGGGCCAGGCCACCCCTCGGCAGGAGGCCCTGAATGGATAGGGAAAGTCATGGGGAGCAAGGAAGAAAGCAGTGTTCCTCCCTCGATGGACTGTTCCTGCCTTGAAGTCCTGCCCCGATTCCTTAGTGAAGAACTAGTACCTAGAAGGAACATGAAGTAAGCCTTTCCTCCCAAGGTTGCTTTGAGTCATGGTGCTTTTCACGGCTGTAAAAACTAATACACAAACAAGGAGTCATTCTTGCCTTTCACCATACAGTGCCTGGA
>LR750422.1:0-64814 GCA_902729485.2 Mus minutoides
CCCAGAAGCATGCCTTTACAAAGCCTCAGGTGCAGATGTGCACAGAACATACTTAAAATAGTCCCCAAACTGCAGACAACCAGAACTAACTCTCCCACAGTTTTCAAATGGACTCAAGAAATTGGGGCATATCTGTATAATGGAATCCTACTCGCTATTAGCAAGAATTGAACTCTTCATATGTGTAGTAGCATCTGTGAATCTCAGGAGCATGTGGTAACTGAGAGAAAGCCAGTCTAAAACACTATAGAAACTGTGTGTCTGCTGGACTGTGCACATACAGCATTAGTGAAGAATTCACAGCATGCTGGAGTTCAACATGACTCAGAGCACACACAAAGTATGTGGTTACTGTATGTGGAACTGCCATCAATGGCTAGGGGTTTTCTCAAAACCAGAGATTCTTCAAAAGAAAAGTGGACCCTTGTGTCTTAAGAAAATAAAGCCTGGGGAGTTCAGTATTATCCTTTTTACTTATGTTACTTTTATAGATTATGTTGAAGCAGTACAGAGAGAGTGGGGCAAAAGACTAGACCAATTGCTACAGTGTTTGTAGTTTGTGTGCATACCAAGAAATGAAATGTGAGCTGATTTGGTTTTATGCAGCATCCATGCAAGAACAGGTCATAAAGTACATAACATAATTTTGGCTATTCTGAAAGTTAAAATTTACATTTAAAGCTGCTATTTAACAATGTAAAAATGGACAGTAACTTTTGCCCTAATAATTAAAAGAAATTTAATGTTCTCCATTTAAAACATTTAATGGCAAATGAAAATACCGAGCTAAGTTGAAAGGGATTCCAGAAAGAAAGCATGTTTTATTTTATTTCCCTAAATAGCATTTATCCATACTTTCTGAACAGAGCAAAACATATTTTTACTTTGCAATGAGATGTATATAGTCTTGATCCTAAAGAGTGGAGGGAAATTTGCTATAGGAACAAAGTGATGCGTAAATGTGAGGGTAAATGCATTAGACACAAAGAACCCAGATCAAATTGTGGATGTAGATGTAATATACAGGGCTGGCAGAAAGAGGAGGGGCCCTAGTATTCCAGGCTAAAACCCACATTGCTTGTTGAGATGCTTTTGTTCTTTATCCTATACTGAGTCCCAAATCCTGAAAAGTACACTCAAAACTTTGTCTTCTAGTCAGTGTTCCCTAAGCTTCTGGCAGCTGTAGATGTGTCTTGGAGAGAGAGAGAGAGAGAGAGAGAGAGAGAGAGAGAGAGCTGGACAATCTAAGTAAAATCATCAATTAATGGGGGAGATGTAGCCCCAATTGGGCATCTCTTGTCACCAAATGAAGCTTCCAGTACTGGAACTGGGTTACATCTAACTTAGTTGTTGAGCAAAGAGGTCCCAAGGGAATCCTCAACTATCCCAAGCTGTTTCAAAGACTATAGTTTGCTCTCCACAAACTGATGGCAAAGACCATTGATGGAGACACATACACAACTCATTATACACAAAAAAGTAGAGTCTATATAGAGACTTCAGCCCTACATGTCAGTATCTTTGGTATAGGAAAGTACTCTGAACAAAGGAGAAATGTAAACACCAACCCAGTCACAAACCTCCTGCCTGCAAGATGTGCTAGGGTAATGTTGGCACAGCTTGTGGGAATAACCAACCACTGTCTGATTGGACTTAAGGTCCACTCATGAGATGGAACCCGTAACAGACACTGCTCAGATGACCAAAACCCTGAGACTAGATAGCCTGAGGACCTAGGGTAGAACCAAATAATACAGTACTAAAAACAAACAAACAAACAAACAAAAAGGTAGCAATTAACTCCTAATGACATTCTGCTATAGTTTGGCATCTTTCCCAGCGAGCATTAACGATCCCTCCTGCAGCAGATGGGAACAAAGACAAAGACAAACAGCCAGGCATTACACAGAGTGTGAGAGGCCTTGGAACACTCCTCACTAAATGGAATCACTCCATCAAACCCCTCCCCTTGGGCTCAGGGAACCTCACAAAAGAGGAGTTGAAAACAGTATAAGAGCCGGTAGATGGAGGATACCAAGAAAACAAGGCCCTCTAAATCAAAAGATCAGTGCATGTATGAACTCACAGACTAAGGCAGAATACACACAGCCTGTATGGGCCTGCACCAGGTGGGGTCCTAGAGCTGAAAAGGGAAGTGGACACATGTCTCCACTACTGGCTGGTTTTACGTATCAACTTGATACAAGCTAGAGTATCAGGAAGGATCTTCAGTTGAGGAAATGCCTCCATGAGATACAGCTGTAAAGCATTTTCTCAAGTAGTGATTAATAGGGCAGGGCCCAGCCCTCTGTGGGTGATGCCATCTTTGGCATGTGGTGGTCTGGGTTCTATAAGAAAGTAGACTGGGCAAGCCATTGGAAGCAAGCCAATAAGCAGAACTCCTCCATGGCCTCTGCATCAGCTCCTGCCTCTGGGTTCCTGTCCAGCTTAAATTCTTGTCCTGGCTTCCTTTGGTGATGAACAGCGATGTGGAAGTATAAGCAGAATAAACCCTTTCCTCCCCAACTTACTTTTTGGTCATGGTGTTTCATCACAGCAATAGAACTAAGACACCCCCATCTCTAACCTAGAAGCTCTCTCCAACTATAAACATTTGTAAATGAAAATTTTCTTTCCTCCAGAGGAGTTGCACTGGGGGTACCCACAAGTAGATGTCCAACAGAAAATGAACTCACTGAACTCTTCGAACGTTCTTTGAATTACAATTTTGGCTTTTTCTTTTCTCTTAACTTTATTGTACTGTTTTTTCATTTATATTTATATATATATATATATATATTTCTTCTCTTCTTATCATACAGGTGCTTTGTGTGTGTATATATTGTGGCTTCTAGTTTAGTGTTTTTATGGGATTCCTGAGTGTGTGAACTAGTGGGTCTCTGAATCCTGTGCCTTCTTTCTCTTAGGTTCTCTTCTTTCTGTTCATTTGTCTTGTCTAATTTGTGTGTGTTAGTTTTTGCCTTATTTTATTATTATCACCCAGAAGCCTGTTTGTCTTCTGATGCGAGACAGGAAGGGGTGGATCTGGTCTGAAGGGGAGTTGGGGAGTAACTGGAAGGTGAAAAGGGGGAAACTGTAATCAACATTATTATGTGAGAAAAAAACCTCTTTTCAATAAAAGACAAAAAGACCTTGGTCTACAAAGTGGTCATTTAATCAGCCATGTAAGCTAGTGCCTGCCTCAGATTACCTTCTCAATGTTCTGCATAACTAAATATTCTAGGAAACTTTTTAAAAATTTTTGTTGGATATTTTATTTAATTACATTTCAAATGTTAACCTCTTTCCCGGTCTCCCCCACCCCCAAACTCCCTAATCCATCCCCCTACCCCTGCTTCTATAAGGGTGTTCACCTACCCACCCACACATTCCTGTCTCCCTGCCCTTTCATTCTCTTACACTGGGACATCAAGCCTTCACAGGACCAAGAGCTCTCCTCCCATTGATGCCCAGAAAGGCCATACTCAGCTACATATGTGGCTGGAGCTATGGGTCCCTCCATGTATACTCTTTGGTAGGTGGTTTAGTCCCTGGAAGTTCTGGGGAGTCTGGTTGGTTGATATTGTTGTTCTTCCTATGTCTTGGAAACTTTAAAATGTTTGTACACCCATGAAAGATTGCCTAAGCATCATTTAATCACTGGAGTAGAGTCTGAGTATTTGTCAAAAGATCTGGCTATAATTCTCAGCTCATTCCATGGCAGAGAAATGGCTCCCACATATTATATTGTCTTTTAGCATTGGCAATGCCAAGCATTCCTTTTGTTTAAAATTTAATCTACTTTTAAATATTTATTTATGTATTCTGTAAGTATGAGTGCTTTGCCTGTATGTGTATAGAGGTACCATGTGTCTGCAGTTCCTACATAGGCCAAAAGAGGGCTTAATAGTCCCTGGAACTGGAGTTAACAGAGAGTTGTGAACTGTCATATGGGTGCTATGACTCAAACCCAGGTCCTTTGAAATGGCAGCTATGCTAAACAGCCCTGTTGTTTGTTTGTTTGTTTTCAGATAGTCTATTGCATAGCTCTCTATAAGGCTCATGCTTGCCTCAAACTCATAGAGATCTACCTTTTCCAGTCTTCTAAGTGTTAAAACTACATGTGTGTAGGACCATTCCTGGCTAATATTGAATATTCGTTAAGAAGGAACAATTCAAAATCTTGGTTCCTTCTTTATTTTTATGTGGCTTTAATACCCTTGTCTGTCCCTTCTCAGGAAAGATTTATGGCAACATGTTTTGTTTAGTTAGACTTCCAGTGGCCTAAAGGCTCTGAATGCTAACAAGATAATTTGGCAATAAACTCCAGACTGATGCAATTAAATCATGACCTGTAACAAGCTAATTGTGCCTTAATTGCAAGGTAATTGAAATTCTTTTTTTTTTAAAGAAATGTGAGATAGGAGAGTTTATTTAGTCACCTGGACTAACGTTTATTAAAATGGAGTCACTAATTACACTAAGTACTATATCTATTTTAGGGGAAAGAAGTATATAAATTGCTTTCTTTTCTTTGTTATCTTCTAAATATGGACCAAAAATAAATTGCTTATGATGATTCTTGACTGTAACTTTGAAAAGGTATAAACAGTACAAAATGTGTTAATCCTCAAATTAAAGTATTCCTGATAATATCTGTGAAATATTGATGTGTGCTTTTATCCTTTGAAAAGATTCATGTTGAATCAAAGTTGTGCTTTTGTGGTGGTTTACATTAGAATTTTCCCCATAGGCTCATATATTTGAATACTCATATGATCTCCAGCTGGCAGAACTGTTTGGAAAGGATTAGGAGGTGTGGCCTTGTTGGAGAAGGTGTGCCACTAGGGGTGGGCTTTGATGTTTCAAAAGCCAGTGTCATTCCCAATCTCTTGTTCTCTGCCTCCTACTTGCAGATAAAATGTAGGCTATCAGCCACTGCTTACTGTCATGCCTGGCTGTCTGCTGTGGCATTGCTTGATCGTGGACTCACCCTCTGAAACCATAAACTCCAGTAAACTCTTCCTTCTATCAGCTGCAGTGGTCATGCTGTCTTATCACAGCAATTAAACAGTAACTAAGACGGCTATGATTCAGATGTTAGATAAATTAATGAAAACACCCATGGCCATAGGTCATCAAGTGAGGACACCCATGGCCATAGGTCATCAAGTGAGGACACCCATGGCCATAGGTCATCAAGTGAGGACACCCATGGCCATAGGTCATCAAGTGAGGACACCCATGGCCATAGGTCATCGAGTGAGGACTGCATTGCTTGGTGTCCTCTTAAGACACACTAACATCTGAAGAAACCTCCAAGAATCAATATAATTGAGGACTCTTGGACAAATTGCCAGATTTTCAATTTAATCTCCTGCTTAGCCACCCGTACAGCCCCCAATAATTCATATGTTGAAGTTTTGATCGCCAGCTCATAGAATCTTTAGAAGTTGGGGGCAGGTAAAAGAAAATTCAGTCCCTGCGGGGGGGGGGGGGGCTAACCTTCAAGTAGCTGTGGTGTTCTAGCCCCTCCTCTGTCTCTCCCTTCTTTCCTGACAGCATTAGACTAAGGGTCTGTTTTATCAGACCCATCCATCATAATGTATTCCCTCACTGTACCTCCAAAGCCCACTCATAGACTAGAACCTGTGAAACTGTGAGCCCAAACCACCTTTCCACTCTTCAAGCTTATTATCTCAGGTATGTTACTAAAGCAATAGAAAATTGAATAACACACTCTACAGAATAAGCCAGATGACTAAAGTGACATTCTGTAAAATGAGTTCATACATGTAAAATATTTAGAAAGGTACCTTAAAATGTTACTGTTGTTATTATTAGCAATATTTCTCTCCTTTAATTTTGTATTTGCTTCATAGACATTATTTCTTCTGCCATAATTTGGAGATTCTGAAGGTCCTATCTTGGGCATTGATGAGACATAGACACTAGCCAGTTATTTAATACAAGATGGTCAGGCAGGGAGAGGAATGTGCCCTTTGTCATCAAAAATAGGCCCTATTAATAAGAGGAGATAGATAAGAAAAACCATCCAGACACACTGACACCGGAAGTTGAGGCAGTGACAAGCACGGGATCATGAAGAGGCCAGCCTTAAAGTCCTTCAGGTATGGCTCAGCTAATTGGCACTGCCGTTTAACCATAAAGGAGCAGGGCATCCTGGCATGAGGAGAAACTAACAAGAGCTTGGATTAAACGTTCAGTGGTCAAGAAGTCCGCATTGGAAATGATTTCACACAAAGTGGAACACAGAGTCAGCAGACTCATGTACAGTATCCAACTACTGGGCTACCCTGGACTCTGACTATGGCGGATTTAGGCATACATTGTCAGCATAAGGCCTCTAACAACAGAAGCCTACCATGAAACCAAGTAGCGGGAATTAGAAAAATTGGGGAAGGGGCTCAGGAGAGAGAAGGTGACATGTAATTACAATAAAAGAAAGAAAAACAGAACTTCAGCATCAGATCTACTGCACCAATGGGACAAGGTTGAGCCTCAGAAGGTGGTCATAGAAGTGCTCATGTTTCTATTGACCTAAGACTTGGGAGTGAACTGAGCCTGCAGGGGTATGCATGGCAGGGGATAATAGATTGTGGGAAAGGGGAGAATGTTAACAAGGTATGCAAGCTGTTTGGCTGAACAGCTGCATTCTTTCTTAGTATTGTCAGGAACTCACCTCTAGCAGCATCTTGCATTTCTGGGAAATTATTATTAAATGTATTATCGACTGAAATACCACAAACTGCATATGTTCTAATAGTGTGGCAGGTAAAAAGGGAATGGGTTCTGAGTCAGACCAGACTGGCCCTCTCCTGAACACATAGATAAGGTTGAATGTGTAGACCTTGAACTGCTATTTTTGGCTGCATTGAAGTTATATCAGCTGTGTTCAGTGTTGTGTCGTATGCTGGAGAGAGCCAATTTAGAGTTGTCAATGCAGTGTGATGTTGACATTACTTCCATGTATTCCCTGCTTTCCATTCAATGGTCTCACAGAACTGACTCAGACCCCCTTCCTTCCCCAGCACAAGGACAGCATGTTTTCCCCCTTTTAGGGAGGTTTGAAGGCTGCTCTTGCTGTCTCTGTTGAAGGTTCTCCTGTCAGACTTATCATCTCGTGCTGTGGATCATCCCTCTTAGTTTCCAACTTTGTGGGGTGCTACCCTTCTGAAATGCCAGCCAAGTCCTGAAATCTGTGTCATGGTGCTTCATGGTGACCAGAAAGCTTATAAGATCACAGCAAAGGGTCATGTGTACCCACAAATGCTTTGTCACCTCTCATCGAGGGACATAATTTAGTGCCTCTGCTGTTCAGTGCACACTGGCCGTAGAGACTTATTAAATAGGAAGATGTGGCAGAAATGACATTTCAGAATTGCTAAGGTGGGGATAGAGGAAACTTTCTGATCACTCTCACATTCATAGTTTCTGTGTTAAAAAAAAAAATCTTGACTTCCCAAAGGCCATGTTGCTGGCAGACTCTGTGAGCACACTTAAGGAGCCTAAGAGACTGTGTGAGAGAGAAATACATGCTTGACTGCCCCAGTCCTCAGCCCTCAACCATCCACCATCCCTGCAAACGCCCCGTCCTGTTGCCAGAGTCGCAAGTACGAACATGCTTGTTGTTATACGGTTTTCTGCTCTGGAACTGGTTGTGATACAGCAAGATTACCACTAGAAAAGCTTTCTCTTCACTGGTGCTAGAGATGTGTACAGTGAGGAGAGATTAGCTCACCAGGAGTTAAGAGAAGTGAGCAATTCCTTAATAAGAAGCTAGGGAGATTTCAGGAGGGAAGTTTAGCATAGATGGCAATGGGTCATGTATAAGTATTAAGAGAGAAGGTACATGTAAGAATTGGGGCCTTGCAAAAGAGGTCCCCTCAAGGGGAAGTTTGTGCTGTGCTCAGGTACCCAGCTCTCTAGCTTCCAGGCACCTGAGTGAACTCTCCCTTAGCTGCACAGATCACCCCACCTCTCCCTAAATCCCTCCTCCCTGCCTTAAAATAAACTCCCATGCCCTATGCTTGAAATGGAACAGCAGGCCCAAGATTTGACAGGGTGATCAGTGAAATGGATGGCTATTCAAGCCTCACACACTAGGTGAGGAAGGATAGTGCTGAGTCGTTGTTAATAGTAAGCAGAATCAGTGGTGTGTGTGTGTGTGTGTGTGTGTGTGTGTGTTTGTGTGCACGTGCATGTGCTAATTAACTTGGCTTTGTTAATTTATTTTACTTTTGAGATTATAATATAATTACACCATTTCCCTCTTCCCTTTCCTCCCTCTAAGCCCTCCCATATGCCTCTCCTTGCATGGCCTCTTTTTCATTAATTATCGTCATGAATATACGATATTATTAATATGCATATATGCTTATAAATTTTAAAATATAACCTACTGGGTACATATGTTACTTTTATGTATGTATTTAGGGCTGACCACTTGATTGTGGATGAACAGTTGGGGCGCTCTTCCCTCAAGAAGACTCTACTGCTCTCAGTACTCCCTACCTCCCTGTGGCTCTTTGTTTAGGTCTGAAGTCATGGATCTTGGAGAAGAGCCTACAAATACCACTTTACTAAACCAGCACACTACATTCTAAATATTCATCTTTATATCCACATGTAAGCATAGAACTCACCCCTCATCAAAGAAACTTTCCTTTGCAACAGATGGAGACCATCTCAGAAACCATAACCAAGTTACCAGGCAGTGCTGGCACATGCCTTTCATCTGAGCCTTTGAGAGGCAGAGGCAGCAGATCTCTATGAGTTCAAGGTCAGCTTAGTCTACAGAGTGAATTCCATGATGGCTAGCTACACAGAGTAACCCTGCCTTGAAAAGCAAAACACAGAGCAAAACCAAACAAAACATCAAAGGCAGAGTTGTAGAGCCCAGTCCCTGCATCTCAGACCTAGGAAAGATAGCAGCAGAGGAGGCAGAATTCAGTATTTTTGCAGGTCTGTGTTGCAGTTGTGATGATCTTTATTTAGACTGAGTGTCACACATATCCAATAGAAACCACTGGGAAGAATATAGCACTATGAAATAAGAGCCATATATTGAGGCGTTCAAATTTTAAGCAAGTAATGAGTGGCATTGTGGTGCTTTGAATAAAAATGGCCCCAATAAGATCATACAGTTGAATGTTTGGCCCCCAGGTGGTGGTACCATTTAGGAAGGATTAGAAGATGTGCTATATTGGAGGAGGTGTCTCACTGAGGAGAGGTTTTGATGTTTCACAAAGCCCACATTGGTCCCAGTTAGATATCTTTCTCCTTCTATCTCCTTGTGGATCAAATGTTAGGATTCAGCTACTGTTCCAGTGCTGTGCCTGCCTGCCTGCCTGCCTGCCTGCCTGCCTGCCTGCCTGCCTGCCTGCCTGCCTGCCTGCCTACCTGCCTGCCATGGTCTCCAACACTATAATCCTGGCTTCTTACCCCCTGGAATCATTAGACCCAGTAAGCTTTTTTTATACAAGTTGCCTTGGTGACAGTGTCTCTTGACAGCAATACAAAAGTAACAAAGACAAGTGTGGTGATGGTGGAAGGAGGGGCAGATGGTACTGTGGCAAGCTGGGCTGAGTGTGCAGACACAGTTATTTCACACCTCCAATGATTGGCTGTTTTGCGGGAATGTAGTTTTCCCACACCTTTCTCTTTTTTCAGGCACCTGAACTGATGCATATACTGTTCCAATTTCAAAAAAATGAAGAGGCCAGAAATTATACATACACATTAAACAGGGAACAGCAAATGAGAGCATAATTTTTAAGTTATGTGTATTTTAATTTTAATCATCAATGCTGAGACTTGAACGAAAGCCTCATGGATGGTCACCAAGCTGCACTTCCACACCAAATACCTGACATTTTCAGGGCTGGCTTATATTGTGATATTTTCATATATAAAGTGTGTCTACTCCCTGCCATTGCCATCCTTGTCCCAACTCTTCTCTCCTCCCATTCTTCTTCCCAAATAGTTCCTTTTCCTATTTTAATGATCTTTTGAGCGTATTAAACAAACATGAGAAAGTATGCTCCTCAATTTTCAGTGAGGTTACCATTTTGATAAACTTATAAGTTGAAAATCCTATAAGTTGAGCAGAAGGAACAATACCGAATTTGTTCTATGAAGCCACCATTACGATTATACCTAAACCATGCAAAGACCAAATAAAGAAAGAGAACTTCAGACCAATTTCCCTTAAGAATATCATGCAAAAATACTCAATAAAATTCTCATAAACCAAATCCGAGAACACATCAAAACAATCATCCATCATGATCAAGTAGGCTTCATCCCAGGGATGCAGGGATGGTTCAATATATGGAAATCCATCAATGTAATCCACTATATAAACAAACTCAAAGAAAAAAAAACACATGATCATCCCATTAGATTCTGAGAAAGCATTTGACAAAATGCACCACCCCTTCATGGTAAAAGTCTTGGAAAGATCAGGAATTCAAGACCCATACCTAAACATACTAAAAGCAATATATAGCAAACCAGTAGCCAACATCAAACTAAATGGAGAGAAACTTGAAGCAATCCCACTAAAATCAGGGACTAGACAAGGCGCCTACTCTCTTCCTATATATTCAATATAGTACTTGAAGTTCTAGCTAGGGCAGTTAGACAACAAAAGGAGGTCAAAGGGATACAAATTGAAAAGGAAGAATTCAAAATATCACTAGTTTCAGATGATATCATAGTATATATAAGTGACACCAAAAATTCCACCAGAGAACTCCTAAAGTTGATAAACAACTTCAGCAAAGTGACTGGATATAAAATTAACTCTACTCAGAGGATAAATAGGCTGAGAAAGAAATTAGGGAAATGACACCCTTCACAATAGTCACAAATAATATTACATACCTTGGTGTGACTCTAACAAACAAGTGAAAGATGTGTATGCCAGGAACTTCAAGTCTCTGAAGAAAGAAATCGAAGAAGGTCTCAGAAGATGGAAAGATCTCCCATGCTCATGGATTAGCAGGATCAATATAGTAAAAATGGCCATCCTGCCAAAAGCAATCTACAGATTCAATGCAATCCCCATCAAAAATCCCAACTCAATTCATAGAGTTAGAAAGAATGATTTACAAATTCATTTGGTGTAGAGAGCCGCTCTGAGCACTGACAGCATTTCACCATTAAGTAATGGCGCTGGCATCCTACATTCTCACATGTGATCCTTGTTATGTGCTTTGTCCTGAGGAAAAGCGCGCGAGTCACAGAGCCCATGCCCAGGGCGATTTGGGTTTATGGCCTTGTAGCCAATCCTATGGGAACACGCTGCTCCAGGGCTACCTCAGGGGATATAAGGGAGAGCCCTCCGGGGGCTCGGACTCTCTCTCAGACTCTCACTCTTGCTCTCTCTCTATTCTCCCTCTGCTACTCGCTCTCCTTCCTCTCTCTCTTGCTTTCTTCCTCTCTCTCTTTCCTTCCCTCTTTTATATTATATTCAATAATAAAAGGGATGCCACAGACGTTTCCTTCAGTGTCAGCGTGAATTCCTGCGGGCAGGAAAAAACGCGTTCCACAATTTGGAATAACAAAAAACACAGGATAGTGAAAACTGTTCTCAACAATAAAAGAATCCCCATCCCTAACCTCAAGTTATATTACTGAGCAATAGTGATAAACACTGCATGGTAGTGGTTCAGAGACAGGCAGGATGATCAATGAAATAGAATTGAAGACCCAGAAATGAACCCACACACCTATGGTCACTTGATCTTTGACAAAGGAGCTAAAATCATCCAGTGGAAAAGTGTGGAACAGAGACTTAAGGAAAGGCCATCCAGAGATTGCCCCACCTGGTGATCAATCACATAAACAGTCACCAAACCCAGACACTATTGTAGATCCCAAGAAGTGCATGCTGAAAGGAGCCTGATAAGGCCATCCAGTGACTCTCCCACCTGGGGATTTATCCCATATACAGTTACCAAACCCAGATACTATTGTGGATGACAACACGTGTATGCTGACAGGAGCCTAATATGTCTGTCTCCTGAGAGACTCTGTTAGAGCCTGACAAATACAGAGGTGGATGCTCACAGCCAACCATTGGACTGAGCATGGGGTCCCCAATGGAGGAGTGAGAGAAAGGACTGAAGGAGCTGATGTGGTTTGCAACCCCATAGGAAGAACCACAATATCAACCAACCAGACTCCCCAGAGTTCCCAGTGACTAAACCATCAACCAAAGAGTACACATGGAGGGACCTATGGTTCCACCCACACATGTAGCAGAGGATAGCCTTGTTGAGCATCAATGGGAGGAGAGGCCCTTGGTCCTGTGAAGGCTTGATGCCCCAGTGTAGTGGAATGAGAGAGCAGGGAGGAGGGAGTGGGTATGTGGTGGTGGGGAACACCCCCATAGAAGGCGGTATGGGTGAGGGGGTTACTGAGGGACAGATTGGGAAAGGGGATAACATTTGAAATGTAAATAAAAAAATATCCAATTAAAAAAATAAAAAATAAAATAAACTACAATAAAGGAAGGGCACTTAATTACATTAGTTTTGTAGTTGTTTCACCTGTGCTACAACATCTTAAATCAGCAGCTGTGGTCACCTTCACAAGGTGTTATGAGGATTCTATGGTGGGGGAATGAGGGAGGTCTACCAGAGTTGTGAATCTTCATGAGGCTCTAAGGGCTCACAGGAACCATGAAGCTGATGAGACCTACAACTTCCCTCTGTTCCCTAGGTTATAGAAGGTGTAAGCAATAACTGAGGGGCAGCACAATGATGTAGATGATCATTAGTTGTCCAGGGGGCTCTAGTGGTCCAGCTTTTCATGAGTTATCCATGCTGTGGGGGGTGAATCTTCCACGGCCCAGCTGCCTGTCGACCAGGGGATCTCCTAGTGATACAGCTGCCTTTGAATCATGATGCTTCTGAGGCTAGCCCAGCAAACTCAGTGGCTCGCCAGGCTAGATTCAGTCAGAATTGTTTCTTTTACCTGTTTGGTGGATAGATTTTTTTTTCCATCTCCCCTGGAAAGTTCACAAACACTGCTACTTCCTCTACAGAATATCTTAGCAACCGCATGCACTGTAGGTCCCAGTAATTTACTCAGAGGATGACACGGCTGGGAGATGTGGCTTGTTGCCACTGCTTGGGATCATCACAAGAGACCAGGTTCCGAACGTCATTTGCCTGAGAAAAGACCACAATTCAAATTTTAAGTTAAACTCAAATATACAGTTTCTACTGAGTATGTATTGCTTTAACGCCATTGCAAAATTGAAAAATACTTCCTCCAAGAAACAACCCTAAATTAGGAACTGACGATAGCAGTCATAATTGCTAAGATAACTTGGTGTTTCCCCAGCCCCATAATTACACTGAGTAACATTTAGTTTCCTTCTTGCTTCAAAGGTTCCATCTGAACAATAATTACATCAGCCTTTAATATTGACTTCCATTTGTTCCTTAGAGTGACTCTTAGTTATGATTAATTCCTACACTTCAGCCATCTCCCTGTATGTCGAGAATGTATGTTTGCCAATTTTTTCTTCTCTACAAAGTTTTAAAGGTATTGAGAAATGACCTTCATTACAACACTAATTCTGAACCTGCCTAGTTTTAATTTTTATAGCATATGTGTGTGTATGTGTATGTATGTGCATGTGTGTGTGTGTGTGTGTGTGTGTGTATGTGTGTGTGTATAATGAACAGGGCCATGTGTGTATATGTAGAGGTCAAAAGACACTTTTACTGAGTCTATTTTTTTTTCTTTTCCATTTTCCATGAGTTCCAAGGATCAAACTCAGGTCGTGAGGGTGAGAGGCAGGCACTTTGACCTTCCTGTTGCTCCAACCTCTCTTTGAGGTAATTCTTTACCCTGGCATGACATGTACTGTGTTCCAAGATCTCTCAGTCTTTGAGGTCCCTTCCCCTTGTCTAGACAGTAATTTCAGTAGTTTCATTATATCCATATGGGTAAGGAAGTCATTATTCTTTATTCTTTATCACTTGCAACATCAATATATGTCTAGATGATAACAAAAAATGCTTTCTGTCTTCTAACTAAAAGCAGGCTTTTAAATCATTTCTATTGCCCTGAATCCCCAGTGAACACTCCTTAGAAGCAGGCAAATGGATCTTGAAATCTCAGGTGATTAACTCACAGAAACCATATGGTCCTGTAACTTTTATAACTTGAGGGTCCTCTTTAAGAAAAATAAAACAAAATTCCTGGACAAACAGGTTCAAGACACACACACACACACATACACACACACACAAAATGTGAAGCTTCACTCCTTTAATATTTATTGTTATTGCTTTTTGTAATGTTAAGATTAAACCAAGGGCCACACTCCAGCTAGGGAAGTACTCTAATGCTGAACTACCTACTATACTACAAGATCCATTTGCCGTAGTCAACCATGTTTATTCGTAGAGGATGGGGGAAAAGGACAGTTGTTCTCAAGAAGTAAAACCAGGAAATATGATCCAGAGAGCTACTGGTTGCTGGATTCCAGCAGTATTGACTGATTAGCTTAGAACTTAATAAAATCCTTATATAGCAACACTTATAAGAGACAGAAAAAAATGGTCTTGTGGCAATGTTTACAATCCCATTTCATACTCATTTTAGAAATATGGGTTAGAGATATCATAAATGATATATACTGAACTAAAGTGTGTAGAGAGTAATTTTTGTTTTCACGTTCTTCACGGTTCAGGCTGTGTAAATAATGCTTTCACCATACATAAACTTATTTATTAAAAGTGTGATGATAGTAGGAATTGGTGGTTGTAGATTTGACCATGATACACTGGTATCTATGAAAAAGGGTTACAATGATGTCAGTTATTTTATATGATAAGTACTAGTAAAATACAACAATAACAATAAAAAATAAACCTTGAGTGATTACTATCCAGAGAAAGGGAGAGAGTTACCTGTTGATATTTAACTATATCTTAGATATACACTGTTAGAAAAACAAGGTATCAAGGCTTAGGATTGTGCCTATCCTGAGTAGTTCTGTATAAAAGGTAAATAATAATAATAATAATAATAATAATAATAATAACAAGAAAATCCACATTAAAACTAATCAAACATGAGGGATAAAAGTGGTCAAATTCATAGATTATTTTGTCACCAACTAGAAAATGTTGAAACAAAGAACAAATCCAGAAAATGTGTGCAGGACCAAATGATCAGATCTGAAATAGGAACAGGGAGGTAGAGGAGAAAGAGAAGAGATAAGGGAAGGGATGGAGGAGAGATAAGGGGGAGAAGGAAAGGAGGAGGGAAGAGAGGAGTCTTTCCAGGGATACACACAAACTCGGGGCTGAAATGAACCAATAAGAAACAAAGAGAACTATGCAAAGAATCAACAATAACAAGACCTATTTCATTGAGAAAATCAACAAGATAACAAACCCTTAGCCAAACTAACCAGAGGGTACAGAGACAGTATCCAAATTAACAAAATCAGAAATGAAAAGGAAGAGATAACTACAGAAACTGAGGAAATTAAAACAAACAAATAAACCAACCAACAAACAAATAATTCAAGTGACAGCACATGCTGGTGAGGATGTGGAGAAAGGAGAACACTCCTCCATTGATGGTGGGATTGCAAATTTGTACAACAACTCTGGAAATTTATCTAGCAGTTTCTCAGAAAACTGGAAATAGTTCTACCTGAAGATCTACCTATACTATTCCTGGGCATACACCCAAAAGATACTCTACCATACCATAAGAACACATTATCCACTATGTTCATAGCAGCTTTACTCATAATAGCAAGAAGCTGGAAACAACCCAAATGTCCCTCAACTGAAGAAGAGATACAGAAAATGTGGTACATAATTGAATTTTGCAGGCAAATGGATGGAAATAGAAAATATCATCCTAAGTGAGGTAACCCAGACTCAAAACGACATGCATGATATATACTCATTGATAAGTGGATATTAGACATAGAGTACAGAAAAACCCATGATACACTCCCCACAGACCCAAAGAAGTTAAACAAGAAAGCCAAAGTGAGGATGCTTGAATCACACTTATAAGGGGAAACAAAATAGTCACAAGAGGCAGAAGGAAGGAAGGAGAGAGGGAGGGAGGGTGAGAGGGAGGGAGGGTGAGAGGGAGGGAGGGAGGGAGGGAAGGAAGGAGATGGGGGTACAGGTGTGGGAAGAGACAGGAGAGAGATCCAGAGGGCCAGTAGAATGAATGTAAATTTGAAGCTACCGGGAGTGATGGTGAGGAATCCTTTGGAAGTCTCAGAGACATGAGATGGGAGAGGCTCCCAGGAGTTAATGCAGTGACCTTAGCCTAGATACCTAATAGTGGGAACCTGAAGAGGTGACTTCCTATAGCCAGGCAGGATGCCCAGTGGAGGGATAAAGACATCAACTCACCCACAAAAGTTTCAACCCCAAATTGGTCCTGTCTACAAGAAATGCTGGGACAAAGATGGAACAGAGACTGAAGGAATGGCCAACCAATAACCAGCTCAACTTAAAACTCATTCCATAGGCAAGCACCAATCCCTGACATTATTAATGATACTCTGTTATGTTTGCAGACAAGAAACTAGCATAGCTGTCCTCTGAGAGGCTCGATCCAGCAGCTGACTGAAACAAGACACAGATACCTCCAGCCAAACATTGGATGATGGTCAGGAACTCTTATGAAAGAGTTGGGGGAAGGATTGAGGCCCTAAAGGGGATGGGAACCCCACAGGAAGACCAACTGGGTCAACTAAAGTAGACCTCTAGGAGCTACCAACCAAAGAACACACATGTACTGGAATGAGGCCACTGGGCTGTACATATGTAGTAGACATGTAGCTCAGTCTTCATGTGGGGGGCCCCCAACAACTAGAAGCCTCTCCCTAAAGCTGTAGCCTGACTATGATATTCATTCCCCAAGAGGGCTGATTTGTCTGGCCTCAGTGGGAGAAGATGTACCCAATGAGGCATCAGGATGGGGGGATTCCCAGGGAGACCCCACCCTCCCAAAGAAGAAGGGGAGGGAGATGAGGGACGGTCTCTGTGAGGAAGGGTGAGGAGGAGATAGCATTTGGAATGTAAATAAATAAATACATAAATAAATAATTAAAAAAATAGTAATAATGTAAGGGCTTCCCACTAGACTGTGACTCTTAAAGGTACCCATCACGTCCCAACCCTACCACTCTGGATACCAAGGCTCTGTATATGAACTTTGGCAAATACTCAGCACCTGAATCACAGAATCGAAACTCATGGGCTTAGTAAAATCCAATTAAAGCTTCCTATGGCTTACTTGGAAGTAGGAAGGTAGACATTTCTTCCCTGTCTTTGAGGCACACAGCCAAAGAGGGATCAAGGAGATGTCTCATTTTCTGAAAAGAGAACTAGAGATGCGACTCATGCTTTCTTGGGTCAAATACTCAGCACATATTTCCAAAAAGGAGATTCCTAGTTCCTATATCCACTAGTTCAGAGGCAGGGATGGGGGAGGTAAGAAAATCACAAAATTTAACTGGAGATTGTGAGGAGGCTCTTTAGCAGTGGTTCTCAACCTGTGAGTCTCGACCCCTTTGACAGTGAACCTGCCCTCCCCCTTTCACGGGGGTTGCCTAAGACCATCAGAAAACACAGACATTTACATTACAATTCATAACAGTAGCAAAATTACAGTTATGAGGTAGTAAAATAAAATTGAGATTGGAGGTCACCACAACATGAGGACCTGAATCCAAGTGTCTCAGCATTAGGAAGGCTGAGACCCTCTGCTCTTGAGTGTGTCTTTTAAGCCTGTTTCTACTGCTTTGTTTTAACAAAATTCTAATTCACCCCTTCTCTTAAACCATCCATCAGCTTCTGCTTTTTTCTGCAGTCACATTTCTGTTAAGATACAATCTGCTTTCTACACTATCATAGTATCCATATAGAACCAATTTCACTAGATAGTTGCCATCTTTTGTATAAATCATTGTAAATGTGATGGATTTTGGGGGGTTTTATTCTGTTACTTTAAAATGACCAGTTACCTGTGTCACCTTAACACATTTACTTCTATGGCTCTCTTTATTTATTTATCTATCTGTTTATTTATTTATTTTTGGATAGTCTGTGCCTTCTATGATATTTCTAATATTTCTGCAGGCTTCCCCTTGTTGTTTGATGCTTGCTCTTTGGCTGGGCTTTTTCTATTTTCTTGATTAGATTGTTCTCCCAGTAGTTCTCATTCATAGTACATGTGCACATGATGTGACTATTTAGGCCGTCTTGCTCAAAGAAAGGTACATGCTGCTTTCTATAGTCCATCTTTGCCTTTTCAGAGTGATGGTCTTCTCACTCACTTTAAAGCATACTTTTTTCTCTAAGCCAGATAGAAATTTCACTTTGGAAGTCCTTTAAGCTTTTCCTCACCAAGCAACCATTTCAAAAGGCACACTAATTGAGAATCCCTGAATAAACACAGCTGGCTAACAAAGGAGAGTTCCCAATGAATGTACCAAACGCTCTGTAAATTAATGAATACTTCCTGTCTTATTGGAGACATGGATGTATGTATAAACATCATTTTCTTACTCTAAGCCAGAACCGTGTGGAAATGAGCTGCCCACTCTGGTTTTGTCTTCTAGTCTCAATGTACATAATTTATGTCCTGTCTTCTACCTGAGATCTTCATCAATCCCTGTAACTAAGCTTGTTACATGAAATTAAGAGCCAGTGTTTTATTTGTAAAAGAAAATGCAGTCCTCATTGGCAGTGGCCAGTGGTGACCATTGCACATAGTAATATTTCACAGTGTGAAGTCTCCCATCTGCTATATAAAAGGCAATTGGGTTGTATCACTGATAAATATTCAATTATACAAACAAATTGGCATGCTGAATAAGCAGTGATATGGATAGTTGCAATTTTTTCTACCTCACTTTTCCAAACTTATTTTTGAAGCTATATAATTAATCCACTAGTTAAATTTTTAGGCAAGTCAGTTGGTATGTTCACAGTGGCTGGTTTGAACTGTGATTTATCTTATGTACACATCCAATTACTTCTCACAGAATGGGTTCATAAAAGAATAAACACACCAAAGCAAAGCCCTGAGTTGTGAAAATTTGCATAGGTTTATGTTTTTCAAGTTATCTTGGAATATTGTCTTAAACTTTAAGAACACTTTAGATATGCCACCTTGGATAACTCCCCCTAGAGAGGCATATTGAATTAACATGAAAGTGAACCAGAGTCAAAATCAGGTTATATTTCTGGGATCCTGCAAAGATGTAGTATGAACCAGTCAGAGGTTATGTCAGGAAGCTGTGAGGAATGAATTTCAATTTATTGGTAACTGAGAAAATAGGATTCAGGTCACAGCAATATACTATAGATTAGTTCAGAGGTTGGCACTCTATTTAGTTCTGAATGACTACATCAAAGTGATGCAGAAAAATAAGACAAAGAAAGGAACAAGAAGAGGTTTGGAGAGAGAGAAACCATTCGGAGGAGGGGGAAAGGGTCAACATGGGGGAAGGGGTAGCACTAGAGCCAAGCTAGGGTGCTATGGGATGACTCTGAGTTTTAGTGCTGGCTATTTGATTTATTTACTTTCTTGTGCATAGAAAAGACTGCACAGGGTCTGCATGCTAGGCAGAGGAGGGTGGACCATGCAACCCACGCATGGGATACTGACCACAGGTGTGGGCAGAATACAGCACTGTCGTATTACTTCCTAATTCAGCATCCAGCAGCATCACAAAAATCCTTCTACTGAAAGTGTCTGTCATGTGCTGTGACCATGAGACATATACTCCTTCACGTCAGGCAAATGATGACATCAGAAAGCAACGTGTTTTAGCACAATGGAACCAACATCCCCAAGGACATAACAGTGACAATATGGATTTGGTTTCAGGGTTTGCAGTGTTTCTATAACAATGAGAAGAGATGATAGCAACAACATAAAGAAACAGGTAGATCCAATTAGGGCTGACTCAGGGTAAAATGGAAACACTGGCGCTCCTTTTATCTCCACTGTGACTCTGCTTCATTTCCTGCCCTGTCCCATTTCAGTATAAACTCAGACATCTGTGCTCTCTTCCCTCCAAATGTGAAAAACTTTTACTTTCCTAGATAAAATTGATAATGATTATCCACCCTAGAGGAATTTGTATTACAATGAAAATCAAAGCAGTAATAAAAAAAATATCAAATACAATGTGTCTCCCTGTATTCTTTGATCATGACAACACAGAACAGCATGGAATTCTTTCCCATGGACCTCAGATGAAGTCATAGAAACAACCTCAAAATTTGTGTTCCAAGTAGCCACAAATGACTGAATAAGGTGACTAAGAAACTAAAGGTTTATTTGTTGTTTGTTTCTTGAAGTGGGGTTTCTCTACATAGTCCAGGCTGTTCTGGAATTTACTATGTAAACCAAGCTGGCCTCAAACTCATAAAGATCTACCTGCTTCTACCTCCTGAATGCTGGGATTAAAGGCATCTACCACCATGCTGGGTGTTTAAGTTTTATTGAAAATTCAGGGTCATTTCTATAAAACTGAAATGGTTACAATGAAGTATAAATTGAGGTGTATGAAATAGAGAAAAATTGAAATATATGGCATGATTTAGAGACTGGGTTGGAAAGATGATAGTCCACACAACTACAAGTCTAATTTTATATGTACTATGATATTGAAGTATGGTATTAATGAAATTGATAGTTAACAAGGGAACTGTTGGTAAGGGTAAGATGGATTGATAACTTAGGGTTTCTATTGCTATGAAAAGACACCATGACCCTGGCAACTCTTATAAAGGAAAACATTTAATTGAGTCTGCTTTCTGTTTTAGAGGATCAATCCATTGTTGTTATGGTGAAAGACATGGTGGCATGTAGGCAGATATGGTACTGGGAAAGGGGCTGAAAATTCTACATTTTGATCCTCAAGCAGCAGGATCACATTGCATCTAACTTGACCTCAAAATCCACCTCTACAGTAACACAGTTCCTCCAAAGTTACACCTCCTAATAGTGCCACTCCCCAGGGGCCAAGCATTCACATACCTGAGTCTATGGGGGCCATTCCTGTTCAAAACCACCACAATAGACATAGCCATTAGCAGAAACTGTAGAGACAAGATTCAAAATCTTAGGTGTCAATTGTTGTGCAAAGATTGAGGCACTGGCTGAAACTATTTAAATTTTTATTGTTATGGTTGTTTGCAGAATGGATGGCTATCATTTCCTGCTCACTTGATGTATAATGTGGCTTCACTGTTCAAGAAACATAGCAGAAATTACAGATCCAAATTGCCATATCTTTTTCAAGTAGCTACCCTGACAGGAGACACATTTATTCCAACAGTACAGACATTGCTTAAAGTAGTTTGAGAAGTCCTCCTGAAATTGCTTTCAGAGCCTGAAGCTAATTTCCTTGACTATCTTCAATGGTGACAAATCTCCATTCTTTGACAGGGGATTTGATTTTTTTCTAAGAGTTTGCCAAAAGTCAAGACTAGTGAATAAAGTAGTTGGTTAAATTGGATTATACTGCTTGGTTTCATAAATAAGGTAAAGGACAGAGTTATCAGCCTGGTTTTCTCTTGTAGCTCACAAACCACTTTAGAAGTCAATTACAAAAGAGATACTTTTTCCTTTTATTGAACATAGTTTTTCTCACATAACATATCCCGAATGCAGTTTCCCTTACCTGAAGTGGAAACTTCTGGTTTCTTTGGAAAGTCAGTTATGTTTTGTTGGGGCATCCAGGTGAAAGGATGTTTTGCTATAGCAGACACATGAAAGAATGTGTGATATTTAGAAAGAATATAAGTGTGACCTCACAGACAGTGGGTTTGTCTTGTTCTGCCTTTTTAGTCTTTGTAGGCATAAATTTTTTTGAAACCTACTTTTAAGAAACATTCAACCTCTCCTCTTGCCCACTCACTACCCACCAGAGGTAGTGGAAGAGAAAAGTTATTAGGACATGGGGGAAAAGGATCTGTTTACCAATGGTTCTTTGAAGGCTAGCTTGATCATCTTTGGCAGCAGTTTAGTTTCTTAGCAAATACCAAATTCAACTCAGCAGCTGTAGACTAGTTCTCTAGGCAGGCAGACACCACATAGGAACCTGCAGTTTCAGTTCAGGCCTCTCAGCAGGCAGACACCAGGCATGAACCAGCAGCTGTATTTCGGTCCTGAAGAAACCACAAGGCTCACCAACCTGCCTGAGGTGAGGCCGTCGAAGAAGCAAGCTGCAGCCGGAACCTTTATTGGGCGAATGTCTATCAATGGCAGCATTACCACAGTTGAGCACAACAACATTATGAAAGGTAAACCAATAGATGCTTGTTGTTAGCAAAAAATAGTGAATTGGAGCAAAATCAAACCAAAGCTCAGGGCTCGTCTCCCACTATCTGTGGGGCCATATTTATACTCCTTCATCCTGAATCCTTTCACATGTTTGCTATATCAAAACATCCTTTCACTGTATCTGCTTCAGAAAAACATTCTTTCACATGTATGCTTTAGCAAGACATCCTTTCACCTGTGTACCCCAGAAAAAAAATATCATTTGACATAACTGACTTTCCAAACAAACTGGAAGTTTCCACTTCAAATCTTCTCTGACAACTCATGCATTGGGTCACCTTACATTACATGGCTGATCTTAGCTTGTGGTGACATCATAGGGAGAAACTCACCAAATAACTTCTCGTGAGATTCCCGTGCCTTCTTGCTGCTTCACAGACTCAGGCTGGTTGACTTGCCATTTCTTCTGGATCGAACTGCCCTTGCTGATTCATGTGTAGTGTCTGCTCAGTGGACTGTACTGTAGGTACTTGTTCATGTTTGGTGTTTGCTAGTAGACTGGACTAAGAATAACAAAGATTGGAATTGCCCCCAAAGAACTATTTCTAAACAGGTCTACTTCCCCCATATCCTAGTAACCTTTCTTTCCTACTACCTCTGGTGGCATGTGGGCTAGAGGAGAGGTTGAACACTTATAAAAGTAAGTTGAGGAAAAATATATGCCCACACCCACCTCTATTCCTTCCCATTGACCATAACCTTGCCTTTAATATAGATATTAAAGGTAAAGCCTTGACATGGCATTATGAAACGGGGTACATTCAAGATGCCCTTGAGTTCCTTTTCCGTAGGTTACCTATGGCTGGGCATCCAGCCTAGTAGTCTTAGAAGTGGTTGGTTTCCCCAGTGAGACTCCCTTAGAGGAAATTAATTTTTGTTTGTAAATGTTTACCAATTGAAGATTACTTCTAGGTTAGAGATGGGAGCATGTGTCCACTTCTCCTTTAAGCTCTAGAACCCCATTTGTGACAAACACATGCAAGCCCCATCCATGCTGCCTCAGCCTCTGTGAGTCCATATTAGCTTTATTCACATTGATTTAGAGGGCCTTATTTTCTTGGTGCCTTCCATCCCATCTGGCTCTTAGACTATTTAATTTTTTTAAATGGCTGAGTAATACTCAATTGTGTAAATAAACCATATTTTCTTTATCATTTCTGCAATTTAGGGACATCTAGGTTGCTATTAATAAGCACAGCAGCACTGAACATTGGTTGACCAGATGTCTTTGTGGTAAGATGAAGCATCCGTTGGACACATGCCCAAGAGTAGTATAGTTGATCTTAAAGTAGGTTGATTTCCATATATCTGGGAAACTGCCACATTGATTTCCATAGTGACCACCAGCAATGGATGAGTATTCCCATTATTGCACACTCTTGTGAGCATAAACATTTACTTGTTTTACTGATTTTTAGCTGTTCTAAAGTCTGTAAAACCTCAGAGTTGTTTTGATTTACATTTCCATGATGGCTAAGGATGGTGGACATTTTTAAAAATGTTCCTCAGCAATTTGAATTTTCTGTTTTGAGAATTCCTGTTTAGATCAATATACCATGTTTAAATTGGGTTGTTTTCTAGATATCTAGATTTCTTTTAGTTCACTATATATAGTTTTTATATTAGCCCTTTCCCAGATGTGGAGTTAGTAAAAGTCTTTCTCCATTCTGTAGGCTGCCACTTTGTCCAAACGGCAGTGTCTTTAGCCACGAAGAAGCCTCTTAGCTGTATAAGTTCTCATGTTATTAATTGTTGACCTTAGTTTTTGGACTAATGGTGGTCTGTTCAGAAAGTCTTGCCCTTCTGGCAATGAGTTTAAGTCTATTCGACACTTTCTCTCCTATCAGATTCAGTATATCTGGTCTGGAGTTGAGGTCCTTGACCCATTTAGAGTTGTGTTTTATGTAAAGTGATAAGTATGGATCTATTTACATTCTTCTAAATGCAGTCATCCAGTTTGACCAGCACTTTTTCTATTAGTATATTTTTCCAGTGTGTGTTTCTGGCTTCTTTATCAAAAACCAGCTGTTCATAGGTGTGTGAATTTATGTTTGGCTCTTCAATTCCATTGATCAGGTACACATCTTTTGTGCCACTACCACGTTCTTTTTGTCACTATAGTTTTGTAATAAACTTGAAGTCAGAGATAGTGAGACTTCTAGCAGTTCTTTATTATTCAGAGTGGTTTTAACTCACCTGGATATTTGGGGTTGTATTTATTGTGTTTTGCTTTGTTTTGGTGTGTGTAGGTTTCTATATGAAGCTGAAAATTGTCCTTTCACAGTCTGTGAATAATTGTGTTGGAATTTGCATGATGATTGCATTGAATGTATAGATTGCTTTTGGTAAGATGGCCAGTTTTACTATATTAATACTATTGATCCATGAACATTGGAAATCTTTCCATCTTCTGAAATCTTCTTCAATGTCTTGAAAATTTTTGTTTGTTTGTTTGTTTGTTTGTTTGTTTGTTTGAGACAGGGTTTCTCTGTGTAGCTCTGGCTGTCCTGGAACTCACTTGGTAGACCAGGCTGGCCTCGAACTCAGAAATCCGCCTGCCTCTGCCTCCCGAGTGCTCACACAAGTCTTTCACTTGCTTGGTTAGAGTTACACCAAGATATTTTTATATTATTTGAGGCAATTGTAAAAAGTGTTCTTTGTGTGGTTACTTTCTCAGTCCCTTTGTCATTTGAATATAAGAGGACTGCTGATATTTGTGAGTTAATTTTGTATCCAGAAACTTTGCTTAAAGTGTTGATCAGCTGTGGGAGTTTCCAGGTAGAATTTTTAGGGTCATTTATGTATACTATCATATTATCTGCAAATAAAGATATTGTGATGTCTTCCTTTCCTACTTGTATCTCCTTGATTGTCTTATTGCTCTAGCTAAGTCTTCAAGTACTATATTGAATTGGCATGTAAAGAATGGACAACCTTGTCTTATTTCTGATTTTATTGGAATTGCTTTGAGTGTCTCTCCATTTAGGTTGATGTTGGCTTTGAGTGAACTGCCTTTGTCATGTTGAGGTATGTCCCTTGTATCTCTAATCTCTCCCAGACTTTTATCATGAAGGGGTGTTAGATTTTGTGAAAAGCCTTTCTGAATCTAATGATATGATCATCTGGTTCTCTTCCTTCAGTTTATTTATACTGTGGGTTTCATTTAACAATTTATTTATGTGGACTCATCCATGTATCTCTGAGATGAAGTCTATTTGATTCTAGTGGAGGTTTTTTTTTTTGATGTGTTCTTGGATTCTGTTTGTACTTTATTGGGAATCTTTGCATCTATGTTCATAAGGGAAATTTGTCTGTAATTCTCTTTGTTGGGTCTTTATGTAGTTTGGGTAACAGGGTAACTGTGGCCTCATAAAATATTCTGGGGCAATATTCTGTCTGTTTCTATTTTGTGAAATAATTTGAGGAGTATTGGCATTAACTCTTCTTTGAATATCTGATAGAATGCTTAGCTAAAACCATCTGGCCCTGACCTTTTTTTGTTTGAGAGACTTTAATGACTGCTTCTAATTCTGGAGGATTATAGGTTTGTTTAAATTGTTTCTCTGACCTTGACTTAAACTTTGGTAAGTGGTATATATCCATTTCTTTAATATTTTCCAGTTTGGTGAAATACAGTTTTTTTTTTAAGTATGTCCTTATGATTTTCTGGATTTCCTTGGTGTCTGTTGTTATGTGCTCCTTTTCATTCTTAATTTTGTTAATTCGGATAGTCTCTCTCTTTCTTTTAGTTTATTTTGATAATGGTTTTTCAATCTTACTGATTTTCTTTAAAAACTAACTCTTTCTTTCATTGATTCCTTTGTTCATTTGATTATATTATTAATTTCAGTACTGAGTTTCATTATTTTTTTTGCCATCTACTCTTTTGAGGTGTGATTTCTTTTTTATATTCTAGAGCTTTCTGATGTCCTATTAAGTTAGAAGCATGAGATCTTCCCAATTTTTTAATGTAGGCACTTAGAGCAATAAACTTACCACTTAGAACTGACTTGATTTTTGTCCCATAAATTTCCATATGTTGTACATTCATTTTTATTCAATTCCAGAAACTCTTTATTTTTTCTGCACCATTTTTCATTCAGGAGTTATTTGTTCAGTTTCCATGACTTTGTAAGCATTGTGTCCTTACTGTTGATATCCAGCTTAATTCCATGGTGGTCTGATAGGATGCAGAGGAGTTCTTTCAATTTTCTTGTATCTGTTGAGACTTGCTCTGTGTCTGAGTATATGATCAATTTTGGAGAAAGCTCTATGAGGTGCTGGGAAGAAGGTATATTCTTTTGTGATTGGGTCAAATGTTCTATAAATGTATCTTAAGTCCATTTGGTTTATAATATTAGCTAGCTCTAGCATTTTTCTGTTTAGTTTTTGTCTGGGTGTCCTTTCTATTAGCAAGAGTCAGGTACTGAAGTCCCTTACTATCTGTGTGTGAGAGTCAATATGTAACTTAAGCTATAGGAGTGTTCCTTTTATGAACGTGGGTGTCCTTGTATTTGGTGCATACATATTAAGAATTACAATGTCCTCTGTGGATTTTTCTTTTTTCCTTTTTTCCTTTTCTTTTCTCTTTCTTTCTTTCTTTCTTTCTTTCTTTCTTTCTTTCTTTCTTTCTTTCTTTCTTTCTTTCTTTTTGACAAGTATGATGTGCCCTTTCCCATCTCTTCTAATTAGTATGGTTAAAAGTCTATTTTTGTCAGATATTTAAATGGCTACACCAGCCCAGCTTGCTTCTTAGGTCCATTTATTTGGAATATCTTTTTTCCATTCTTTTACCCTGAGGTGATGTCAATCCTTGATGTCAAGGTGTACTTCTGGAATGCAACAGAAGGATGTATCCTAATTTCATATCCATCCTGTTAGTCTGTGTGAAGCTTCTTATTGGTAAATTGAGACCATTGATGTTGAGACATATCGGTGAATAGTGGTTTTTGTAGTTGTTGTTATTTTCCTATTACTGTTGTTGTGGTGGTGATGGTGGTGGTGTGCTTGGCTGGGAATATATTAATTATATATTCCCTATGTTTTCTTGGGTATGGTTAATCTCTTTATGTTGGGGCTTTACTTTTAGTGTCTTCTGTAGGGCTGAATTTATAGATAGATATTGGTTTTATTATGGAGGTCTTATTTTCTCTATTTATTGTAATAGAGAAAGTTTTGATGCATGTAGTAGTCTGAGCTGGCAGCTGTGGTCTCATAGAATCTGTAGAACATTTGTACGGGCCCTATTAGCTTTTATATCTTCATTGAAAAGTCCAGTGTAATTCTAATAGGTCTGTCTTCATATGCTACTTAATTTTTTCCCTTGTTGGTTTTAATATTCTTTATTTGTTCAGTATGTTTAATGTTTTAACAATTATGTGCTTAGGGAACTTTCTTTCTGGTCCAATCTAATTGGTAATTCTTGTACCTTGATAGGAATCTCCTTGTATACATTAGGGAAACTTTCTTTTATAATTTTGTTGAAAATATTTTCTGTATCTTTGATCTTGGTTTCTTTTCCTTCCTCTCTTCCAATTATTCTTAGAGTTGATATTTTCACAGTGTTCCATGTTTTCTGACTGTCTTGTGCCAGGATATATATATATCACTTTCTTTGACTGAAGTATCAATATTTTTATCATGTCTTCAGTCCCTGGGATTCTTTCCCTCCACCTCTTACATTCTGTTGGTAAGGTTTCTGTTTGAGTGCCTAAATTTTTTATGTCCAGATTTCCCTTAGATTGGGTTTTCTTTATTGATTCTTTTTCCACTTTCAGGTCTTGACCTGTTTTATTCATTTTCTTTCACTGTTTTTGTCTTCATAGATTTCCTACAGAGATTTATTTATTCCCTCTTTAAGGACTTGTATTATATCCATAAAGGCTTTTTTGTCCTGTGCTTCAGCTATGTTGCAATACTCAGGACCTATTTTGGTAGGGTTTCTAGGCTTTAGTAGAGAGATATTGTCCTGCCTGTTGCTATTATTGATTGTATTTTTATGCTGGAGTCTAGGTATCTATTCCCAAAAATTATTTGGGGAAATCTTATGAACCTTATAGGTGTGGTCGCTGGGGGGGGGGTGTCTGGGTAAAATGTGTTTCTAAGTATTGGGAACTGACACAGATTGATGAGGATACATTAGGAAGCAAGAGTTTAGGGATATCCTACCAGAGGAAAGAAAGCTAAGATGTTCCACCAGGATCTGCTTAGTTCCTGATTAAAAGAGAATGAGGAAGTAGAGAGCCAGGGAGCTGACAACGAGTAGTCTGCTACAGAGCTGGGGTTGAGGCTGGGAGTGGATTTGTAGGAGAGGAAGGAGAGTAGAGATATGAAGTTAGCTCTCCTGCTTCTCTGGCCTCCTTGCTTCTTTAGCGGGCTTGGCTGGCTGGTTCCCAGGGAATGCCTGCTGGCATTGGGGGCTTGAAAAAGTGGATAGATAGTGAGGAAGGTTGGAGGAGAAGATCTGAGTGAGTCACTAAGATGGGGGCAGAGAGGAAAGGAGATTATAGTAGGTGGTTTTCCAACAGAGATGGGAGTGAGATTGAGACTTGCTTCCCTGTCTGAAGTTGTAAAAGTAATTCTGGATTTTCTATACCCACTCTAGCTTCCAAATAATGACAGAGAAACCTTATGTTATTAATAAGCTTTAAGCACTGTAGCTGGGCAAATATCTGTGTATTCTAGCCCTCTATGGCTGCCTCTTTCCCAGCTATGTGTCTCATTACTTGCTATCGTAGTCTTGCTCTGGCTGCTCCTGCTTCATCATTGTCTTCATGGTAACTCCCCTGGTGATCTGCTCATGGTGAACGCTCATGGTTAATCCTCTCTCTCTCTTTCTCTGGTCCCCACCAGAGACCCTGGTAGCTGGGACTGGAAGCTCTGCCTCCTCTCTTTTCTCTCAGATATTGGCTGACCAGCTCTTTATTAACCAACCAGGGGTGATGAAAAACAATTTTTACACAACATTGAGATGGGGATGCTTGACAAAGCCAACATCCAGATTGCAACCAGATCTCTGGGCAGAAAAAATCAGCCTCTGAATAAACAGTGCATAAGATCATCCCCCCAACAGAAGAGAGAAAAGAGAATTTAAAGCAGGTTTTCCATTCTCTTCTCCATAAATAAGTGGATTTCACTAGCTGATCCCCATATTCCTTCTGGCCATATGAATCTTTAATTCTGTAATTTTTCTTTTTAGGCACTTTAGAAATCTAACCACTATTTTAAAGGAAAAGAAAACATCTCAATGTAATTGAAAAATCTTTATTATTTTCTTTTTTGTTTCCGAAGCTTTTTTTTTCTTCTAAAGAGACCATTAATCATATTATATAACACAGACATGTTCAATGTACTTATCCATCATTAAGATTCATTTTCCTCTGCCACAAAATGAGAAAAGTTCATGGACAGATGACCCTCCAACTGTACAGTGATATTCCACTGTACTAGTGTCTTAATTGCTCTTCATGATTTGTGATAAAAAACACCATGACAAAACCAACTTTAAGAGAATGGGATTATTTTGATTCCGTTCAAGGGTAAAGTCCGTCAAGGTGGGGAATAAGGCAGTGGATCACTGTACATCCCCAATCAGGAATCACAAAGTGATGGATGCTTGTGCTAAGCTCAATTTCTCCTTTTCATATGGTCCAAGATCACCACCCAGTGAATGGTGCCAGCCACAGCAGGTGGGTCTACTCACTGAGATTAACCTAATCAAAGCAATCCCTTGCAGACATGCCAGGGGCCCATCTCCTAGATGCTTCTATTGCCTATCAAGATGAGAATGGAGATGAACTATTTAGTGCTCTTAGGTCCCTGCTTAGTCGTGTGCTCCACTTCAGAGCCTCTCAGCAGCCACCAGCAAGGTGCTGTCTGCTTTACCGTCCTTACAATGATCAGGTGGGGAAGACTGGCTTCCAGAGTCAATTGATTTGGTGCCCCCTGATCCTCAGTTCTTAGTGGCATGATAAAGGTTGCTCCCATTTCCTTGTCATATGGGCTTCTCCATGTGAAATTTCACAGCATAATTTGTTTTAGTGAAGAAAGAACAGTCAGAGAAAGGAAGTATGATCCAGATATAGTCACGATCTGTACAACCTCACCTTAGAAGTGATATGTGACATGTTTGTTACACTCTATTCTTTGTAAATTAATAATTAGGGAAGGAATTGTATAGAGAAGAAGACAGCAGACTATAAAAATGAGGAAGGTGATTGGTGGGAGTGGGATGGGGACAAGAAAAGTAATTGAATGAATGTGATAAAAATGATTTATATATGTAATACATTATATATTATAAATAAATGAAATACAAATAAATATTATAAAGTATAAATATATAAATGTGTTATATATAATTATAGGGTATAATATTATATATAAATATATAATATAAGTATATAATATATAAATGAAAACATTATGAAAAACTCATATTCTGTCTGCTTAATATATATTGATATTTCTTAAACAAAATTTAAAAACAAGACATGCACACACATAAAGTAAGATTCAAGAATCTGGACTTAAAGTTTATTGTTAGCCACAGAATTAAGAACTGTGATGGAATTAGCTTATAACATTATACAGTATAGTTTTTAAAGTTATTCTGGTATTATATTTGATCATATTTGTATGCTGAAAGCATTTTACTAAGACAGCCTCAACCAATATTACCTTTGCAGACAGCAAAATTACATTGTTATAAACTACGTAGCTTCAAAAATATACTTTCATCTAATTTGGAAGAAATACTACTCCCATGAAGGGGTATTGTGTGGCCCCTTAGTGCTGGAACTAGCCAAACAATTTGTGATATTGTGCAGAAAATGAAAACACTGGGGTAAAAATAATTAGGAACTTCAAGTTGGTATTGTAGTTTAGAAAAACTGCATGGAAAATTCTGAATGGTAGCAGAGACCACACACCTACATAAACAGCCCAACATGGGACCAAACTTTTGGATGAAGCTTTTGGAATCGATTCTGTGGCCTTTCAAAAGTTATAGAGGATCTCTGTTAAGATAAAACAAAACAAAACAAAACAAAACAAAACAAAACAAAACAAAACAACAAAAAAGACCACCTAGGATGGCAGGTTGTGGTATAACAGCAGCCTGTTGACTTTCAGTAGTCCTCAGTTCTTAAGCATAGAACATGTTCTATGCTCAGCACATCTCCTGTTCTAAAATTTAATCAATTACAGCACCAGATCAAAGCCTTTTCACTTTTGTCCAAATCCAAATGACCTGTCCTCATTCCAAGATTGTAGTTTCTTAGGAGCAATAGCAGGAATACTGTTCCTCTATGTCTGTGAGCTTGTAAAAACCTGAAAAAAAAAAAAAGGCCTCTTCTCTGTCTCAACCCTGTACACCTCAGAAACAGTGGTCAGGTAGACATAACATATAAGAAACAAATATTCTCATTTCAAAAGGAAACTATCTGGGACAAGATACATTTTACTTCTTGTCTATTTCTGACCTTGCTGTAATGTTACCTAAACTTGATTTGTGTGTGGTTGGTTGGTTTGCTCACTGTTTATTGTGTGTGCAGGCATGCAATGCCACGGCACACATATGAGGACATGTCAAGGAACCACTTTTTGCAGTAGTGTCTGCCCTTGGATTGTGTGGGTTCCAGGAATTGAGCTCAGTTTGGTTATTGAGCCATCTCACTGACTTCTTTGTTTTTAACACATAGTCTCATGCAAGATGGCCACAAACTCATTCTGTAGCCAAGAATAACTCATTCTGTAGCCAAGGATGACTTGAAATTGCTAATGCTCTTGCCTCATGGGATAAAAATCTGGGAACACTAGTAAAGAACACTGTACCTGTGGCAATATTTTTGTGCTGATGTAACTTCTCAGAAATTCTGTGGATTTTCTGTGAATCCCTTTGATGTCTCCACACCTTGTCTAACAAGGTTACACCTTGTCTAATAAGGTTCTTTGTAAAAGACCTTTATTCGGGGTTTCTATTGAGAGTCTGAAACTCATGTACTAATTAAGCATCCTAGAGGTCTCTCATGTGTGAAAAGGATCTAGGGAACACATTTTCAACCTCTTCAAAGGTTTTTGACAGCCAGTGAGATTGCTCAGCTAGCTAAGGCACCTGGCAACCCAAGCCTAATGGCTCAAATTGCTTGTTTGATGGAGAAGAGAGTGAATTCCTGCAGGCTGACCTCTGACCTCTTTCTTGGTTCTCAAGTACAGGGCTGCTTAAGAGTTCTGTACTGGTGACCCCAGGAATATATGTACATGTATATGTATATGTATGTGTATGTGTATGTGTATGTGTATGTGTATGTGTATGTGTACGTGTATGTGTGTGTGTGTATGTGTGTATGTGTGTGTATGTGTGTATGTGTGTGTGTGTGTGTGTGTACAAATAAAACATTTACTGAATGTAAACTATAAAGAAATCTATTTTAATTCTTTGACATAGATACATTTTTACCATTTATTAAAGACAAGAGCAGATTTTATGAGGCTGATGCTCCTGTTTGTTTGCATAAAGAATTAATTTTGGCTGACTATTTCATATTTTAGGACGTAAGAGCATCTTCGGAGTTTTTCTGATTGTTGATTTATCTTTTGATTTTATAATAGTCAACACTGAGAATGCCCCTTCTCACAAACATGTAGTAGAGAATGGCAGAAGCACAGGAAGATCTCGGAAGTTGTTGAGAATTCTTTTCTAATCTCAGTCCAAAGTTCATTTAATAATTTTTAAAAAGAATTTTGTGTATATGAGAGTTTAGCATATGTGTGTGTATGTGTGTGTGTGTGTGTGTGTATGCATGTGTGTGTGTGTGTGTGTGTGTGTGTGTGTGTGTGTGTGTGTGCCTGGTATTCTCAGAGGCCAGAAAAGTGGACTAGATACCCTGGAACTGGAATTATAGATGGTTGTAATCCTTCAGCTGAGTGCTGGGAACTAAACCTGAATCCTCTGCACAGCAATGAGTGCTCTTAATTGCCAAAACATATTTCTAACCCCTAAAGATTTACTTTTAATGAAACCCACGTCAGCGACTCAAACAGAATTATTTTTAAATAGCTGAGATGTTAACTTGTATTAATTTTTTTTTTTACTTTTTTATTGGATATTTTCTTTATTTACATTTCAAATATTTTCCCCTTTCCAAATTTCCCCTTCGGACCCCCCCATCCGATCCCTCCTCCCCTGCCTTTATGAAGGTGCTCCCCACCCACTCACCCACCCATCCCCTGGCATTCCCCAACACTGGGGCATCAAACACCCTCAGGCCCAAGGGCCTCTCCTCCCACTGATGTCCAAAAAAACCATCTCTGCCACATATGCGGCCTGCACCATGGGTTCCTCCATGTATATTCTTTGGTTGGTGATCCAGTCCCCGGAGCTGGGGATAGGGGAGTTTGGCCTGTTGACACTGTTGCTCCCTCCATGGGGCTGCAAACCCCTTCAGCCTTCAGTCCCTTTTCCAACTCCTCCATTAGGGATCCCCTAGCTCAGTCCAATGGTTGGCTGTGAGCATTTCCTCTCTATTTGTCCGGCTCTGGCAGAGCCTCTTGGGAGACAGCCATATCAGACTTCTATCAGTAAGCACTTCCCAGAATCCACAATAGCATCCTGGTTTGGCGACTGTATATGGGATTCATCCATAGGTGGGACAGTTTCTGGATGGCCTTTCCTTTCATCACTGCTCCACACTTTGTCTCCATATTTCCTCCTGTGAGTATTTTGTTCACCCTTCTAAGAAGCACTGAAGTATCCACATTTTAGTCTTCTTCTTAGGCTTCATATGGTCTTTCAATTGAATCTTGGGTATTCCAAACTTTTGGGCTAATATCCACTTATCAGTGGGTGCATATCTAATGACTTCGTTTGTGATTGGGTTACCTCACTAAGAATGATATCCTCCAGATACATCCATTTGCCCAAGAATTTCATAAATTCATTGTTTTTAGTAGCAGAGTAATACTCCATTGTGTAAATGTACCACATTTTCTGTATCCATCCCTCTGTTGAGGGACATCTGGGTTCTTTCCAGCTTCTGGCTATTATAAATAAGGCTGCTATGAACAATAGTTCTTATTACATGTTGGAGCATCTTCTGTGTATATGCCCAGGAGTGGTATAGCTGGGTCCTCAAGTAGTACTATGTCTAATTTTTCTGAGGAACTGCCAGACTGATTTCCAGAGGGGTTGTACCAGCTTGCAATCCCACCAGCAATGGAGGAGTGTTCCTCTTTCTCCACATCTTTGCCAGCATCTGCTGTCACCTGAGTTTTTGATCTTAGCCATTCTGACAAGTGTAAGGTGAATCTCAAAGTTGTTTTGATTTGCATTTCCCTGATGATTAAGTATGTTGAACATTTCTTTAGGTGCTCCTCAGCCATTTGAGTTTCCTCAGTTGAGAATTCTGTTTAGCTTTGTTCCCCATTTTTAATAGGGTTATTTCTCTGAAGTTTACCTTCCTGAGTTCTTTGTATATATTGGATATTAGCCCTCTATGGGATGTGAGATTGGTAAAGATCTTTTCCCAATCTGTTGGTTGCCGACAAACAGCAATTTTTAAAATCAAGAATTCCAATATTATATAATACGAAGGCATATATATAATATGCCAAAGAAATGATGGTAGGAAAAAACTACCAAATAATAAAAAATTTTAAAGCATCTGGGCTCTAGAACATGCTCCCTTTAAAAATATATATGCTGGTGATTGAACCAGTGGCCTTGCAAGTACTAATCATGTGACCCACCACCTAGCTATACCCCAGCATGCATATTAGAATAGACTAGTATAGACTAGACTCCTAGTATAGTTGTCTTATTACATTTGTACTGTCTAGTTGGTGTAATATAATGCCATAAATGTAGTACACTAATGTGATGTTTTGGCATGTTCATTTGTAATGTCCATGTCTGTCTAGAAAATGTGCTAGAAGGTATAAAAATTAACCTAGTCGTTATGTGTGTAATTTGATGCTAAAGGTGTTTGAATAAAGTGGGCTGGCTCCTCTAGTTACTCCGCAGTAAAAAGAAAAATAAAATGTTACCTTAGAAGTGTAACCAATTAGGGAAGCTTCTCTCATATGAATACAAACTGTTTCTGATCTCTGATAGAGATTTTTATTTGATTGTTTGAACCAAGGTTTCTCTATGTAATCCTGGCTGGTCTGGAGCTTGCTGTGTAAACCAGGTTGGACTCAAATTCACAGAGATACACCTACCTCCCAAATACTGAAATTAAAGATAGGTGCCACCCCAGCTGGCTTCTGATAGAGTTAGACTTCAGTCCCTGCACCTGGAGGACATCATCGTATGCTGATAAAGATCTGGACAACTACAATTCTAGTTTGTTCTACATGTATGTATGGGTGTTTTGTCTCCATGTAGGTCTGAGCACCACATGGATGCCTGATGATAGGATAAAATTCAACCGGGAATGGGGAGTGGGAGGGTAGGTGATGCCCTTGGCAGGCCGTGCCAGGGTGTGCCTAGGATAAATGACACCATGCAACAGATCTAGTGTAAGTGGTTTTTTGGTGAAGGGGAGAGTGCAAGGCCATCTCAGAGTGAAGGCTTTCAGGAGAGATAGAGGCAGACAGGGAGTCAGGAGACAGAGAGGGAATGGGAGGGAGGGAGGGACAGAGGGAGGGAGGGAGGGAGAGAGAGAGAGAGAGAGAGAGAGAGAGAGAGAGAGAGAGAGAGAGAGAGAGAGAGAGAGCTACAGCCTCAACAAATCGAAGTTTTGCTGCTACTTGAACTAGTTGGACTACTTGGTTGAATTTATTCTAATCTACTCTAATCTATCTGGATCCATGTTTTCCAGGGGCCAAAATAGTGAATTAAATGGAGGTATGATGAGACCGAGAGCCCTCGTCTTTAGGTCTTCTGCAGTTCTCCCTGGGGCATAGAAGTCATAAAACCAAGAAGACATCAAAGATTTAAATAATACTCTCCACTAGGTCCAAGCATTTATGTAACAATTCACTTAACAATAACAGTAAACATTCTTTCCAAGCACAAATGGAGCATTCATCAAGATGGACCATAAGTGGATCCATTAAACAATTCCTATTAAATTAAGGATTAAAATTGAATAGACTGTGTTCTCTGAGTATAATAGATTCAAATTAGCAAACAAAAGCAAAAATGTATTTGGAAAAATCCTCACATATTTTGAAGTTAAATAACATCCTTCCAAAAATTCTATGCATCTTAGAAGAAGTAAAAGTACTCATAAGAAAGTAGAAAAGCTGAAAAATACTTTAAACTCAGGGAAAATGAAACATGTATGTAGAGCATGTACAAGAGCATGCTTGTATTCTGTATCTGTCTGAATTATCCAAGTCTGTCTAGAAAATATACCAGGGAGTGTAGAAGTTAACCTACTAGCTGAAGTTTCAAAGGTAGAGCAGATTAGTCCTCTAGTCAATGTTTCAAGTTTCCTGGCATCACCAGGAAAACAGTCAGAGATGAGGAAAGGAGAGGAGAGAAAGGGGGACAGAGAAGGACAGATAGGGTAGGAGAGGGGAGAGGGAGAGGGGAGAGGGAGAAGGAGAGAGAGAGAGAGAGAGAGAGAGAGAGATGGGGGAAAGAGAGAGAGAGAGAGAGAGAGAGAGAGAGAGAGAGAGAGAGAGAGAGAGAGAAGTAAACAGTCTTTTTATGCACTGCCAGCACCTGGAGGCAGGTAATGGCAGCAGATGATGACCTAAGCTTTTGCTTAGGTCCCTGGGAGGAGCCTAGCAGAATCACTCATAAGCCAACACATACCGTTTTGCTTTTGAATAATTTGTATTCATAAATCAAAAAAAAAAAGCTGAAGGAAACAGAAAACATCTTCTCTGTTTTGTGACAATGTTTGTATAGGCTTCTGCAGAGTGATCCTTCCCAATAGCTTCCTGCAAAGTGATCACCCCCCAGCTTCCTGCAGAGTGACCATCTCCCCACAGTGATCACCCCCCAGCTGCCTGCAGAGTGACCATCACCCCACAGTGATCACCCCCCCCCATTTCCCCACAGCTTCCTCACTGTGGCTACACTGGATCCACTGCTTCCATTTGTATCTTTGTGGCAGTTGTCATCCTTACATAGTAAATCCATAGAAATTAGTATTGTGCCTGAAAGTTAGCTGTATGGTTGTTTTGATAAACCATGACCATATGATATGACTCTAGAAAAAAGGCAACAGAAATATAGAATTCATAACAAAGCAGAACTTTCAATTAAGGTCAAAACACAAAGTAAATTTCTGTATATTTTAAAATTCTGTCTTAGTCAGCAGGGCAGCTCCTGCTCGTACGTTAGTCAAACGAGGTTCACCGGAGATGAGTGGAAATCCTGGGAGTTACTCAGCATTACCACGGATCAATAATTTGATGAATCATTCTCTTCAAAGCTGCTGATCTCATTTTTGTCTTAAACTGGTTTATTTTCTCCTTAATGATGTGTTAGTTGTACATTGCCATTAAAATATAGCTGCGATAACTTTTTAAAGGGTTAGGTGTACAGCAAAACCTGAGGAGTTATGTTTCTGTGCTGGAAAATGGTTTCTCTTACATTTCTAGAAGAAAAAAAAATCTGTTGTGCACCTGAAATGTCAACTCCTTATCCACATCCTTCATCTGGCTATAGTCATCATGTTTTATGTGCTCTATCCTAGGTTGCTATCATTTCTGCAGCTACCTCTTCCAACACTGCCGTTCTTTTATCTCAATACAGATTAGGAAACAGGAACCCTGGTTTGTTGTGAGAGCCTCTCACCAAAAATTTCCATTCCCGCTCCAGCCTACTCTGGGTACATTGTGCATTTGTGTTTCCTCTTCTTTTAGAGTTACCTGTGACCTTGAACTTGCACCAGACAAGCCTGAGTAGGAGAGCAAACAAAAGGCATGGGTGTCACTGTGGACTTACACCAAAGAGGTCAGTGCACGACCCATCACCCTGTCTACTCCCTTTGGCTGATGTCTGGGATCCATTCATCTTGGATCCTGGAGTGAGCATATTAATGAACAGAGCCCTATCTTGGCCCAATAGATCTGGAATATGAGCTGGAACTTTGTGGATTCTAAGCCATGAAGGTTTCTGTGGGTTGGTTGGTTGGTTGGTTGGTTGGTTGGTTGGTTGGTTGTTGGTTGTTGGTTTGGCATTGTTATTACTTCAGAATAACTTAGTTCTTTCCAGCTGCTACCTAAATTATTAGTTATATATCTCTGAAGCATGGTGTCCCACCCAGCCTCTGTCCTGAGACCTTTTCCCATGGAAAAGAAGCCTGTGAGCTCCTGCAGGAACTACCTCCAGAATTAATAAGAATTAATTACCCTTCAAAGATGGTGGTTGTTTTTCACATTGCATGTATTCACCCTTCCATGTATCTGTCTTTCCTTGTCAGTAGTTTGATATACCATCAGTCATGGCTATTTATCTTACTTTAATTACATAAATATATATCTAGTAACTGTGACTCTATTTTTAAAGAATGGAAACAAAATCCCTAGGCTCAAAACAGTTATTTCCAGCCCTACCTCTTCAACAACAAAAAAATTGAGTCCATTTTTGTATGCCTAGAGTAGCCAAGATATATGCTAAAACCACAGTATACTAAGCCAACCTGTAATGCAAGGTATACATTCTGCTCCTGGTAAAGTTGCCAGACTGCTCCCTGGTTAGACCTAAGATCTCCACACAGACTGTTTTGAGTTCTGCAAACAAGCCTGTTAATAGACAACAAGTCCCGCCAGGAAACCAAACTTGTCCTCAGATTTTTTCCTATGACAGATAATGGCATATTTTAGAAAGCTTTGGCACAGAAATTAAGCTGTCTGTGACCTTTCCACACTTTACTTAGGGCAATTACGTCTCAACTTCTACAAGAAAATTGATGTAAATCAAAGTTCCCAATCTCATCAAGATCCCCTAATGTGTCTTAAAGCAATAATATGTGACTTATGCTCTTGCTTCAGAAGCTTAAATATAAATGATATATCATTAGCCAAAAGACTATCTTTTGAATCTGACAGATATTACCCTTCTAAAATCTTATATGGCCTATATATGTCTTAATAAAAATACTAAATTTTCCCATGTAGAAGCCAATATTTAATTATTAGGCCAATTCCTTTAAATTTGCAAATATTTAACCATTTTGACCTATAAAATGGCAATTTCATATGATTTAGCTAAATAACTTTGCATATATTATGCTGTTGTATTTTTCTCTATGTACATAATGAAAATGTTTTAAAATAATTTGGTCATTTTTCTTCCTGAAACTATGCTGATTCTCTTTATTATTCATCTTAATGGATGTACCATTGGCATCACAGTCCTCCAAGCTGGACAGGTGCTTACAGCTAAGTCATAATTGTGCTTCACTCTTGCATCCAATGGCTAATGACCTGTTCCTCCCTGACATATGTTTCTTTGTTTGTTTTTAATTCTTTCCTGGCTCCATTGCTACTGCCTCTTCCTGGGCTTAATTGTGGTGCACCGCAGCATCTACTAATGCCTATACTTCCTGGTGCTTAGATTGCTTATTAATTCTGGAGGCAGTTCCTGCAGGAGCTTACTGGCATCTTTTCTATGGGAAAGTATGAGAGAGAAGATGGGAGTGAAAAGATAGTCTTCATCTTGGTCTCTACTCTCTAGTCTAGAAATGCTCCAAGATATCCTTCTTTGCTCTTCCAACCAGATAGTCTGCTCTTGCTCAGCTGCTCCTTATGCTGTTGTCAAGTCCCGTCTCCCCCCCACCCCCTGCCCCTTATTGATTATGAGGTCAGTGCCTGGTAACTTCGCCTTTCTCAGATCTCAAATGCTGTCTTTTAACATTAAAATTGGGGAAGGGTTTACCAAGAAGTATTCGAGTGTTTATCTAGATGCCAAATATATTCCTCACTACTCTAATAGGTCAAAACAGTTCTCAATCTTGCTGACTATTAGGGCCAATTATTCTAATGAACAGGATGACTCTATTTCTTGCTTGCTGCTCCCTGGTTATAAAGAGCTTAAGGTTTCTAAGCCACAGTTATAATGGACTCCTGGGTATCTATGAGGTAGAGTCTTCCCTCTGAGAACCAAGACTCCCTCTAAATTCATAAATCCAAGAGTGGAGAGAAATAGAAAATCCTTCCTAAGTACATACAACCATAGTGATAGAAGATGAAATTATTTCAGGTTCCCATTTATAATTCCCACCCCATTAATGTTGGGGATATAGCTCAGTGGTAGAAAAGCTGTCTAGCCTGTGTAAAGCCCTGAATTCAAGTCCCAGTAATTAAAGAATAAATAAATAAATAAACAAACAAACAAATAAATAAATAAAAATAAATAAATAAATAAAACAAAAGACCACATTGACACAGCAGCCAAAATTGAAGATACTAGTTGGTTGAGCTTCCTGACAGACAGCGTTCATTCTCCATATCTGTCAAGTTTCTGTATAGGTAAGGCTGATGTATTAAGTAGAGACAGAAAGGAATATTACCCTTGTATCCTCTGAGGAGCCTTACGGACTCACACTAATCTCCACCATTTCTTTGGGATGCAATGTTGGCTTTGGTTTACTTTATTGGCTGAGGAGGGCAAAGTGTTAGAGCACATCCAATTCTCTACATCTTTTCAACTTGCACTGTTGGCTCAAGTATTTAATATCCTAGTCATTATGGGTCATCATGTTTTTCCATGCTTCTCAAAAATCAAAAACAAAACAAAACAAAACAAAAACATGCCCTGTGGTCTTTCTCAACTATTAGATTCTATATATTGGAGCTATTGAATCAGTAAGCAATGTATTTGCCCCCTTTAATGCAGTATTCTATGAATCCATTCCCATGTGTACTCCCCAGTTCCTGACAGTGTACTTTGGCTATATCCCTCAGCAGTCTGTGGGTTCAATTAGTTTTCTATTTGCTGGTAAACAACACCACGGAGTGGCGGAGGTCTCTCCTCAGGTCCCAAGAAAGTCTGAAAATCGTGTGTCTACCACATTAGGTTCTCATCTTAGCACCCTGGGGAAAATTTGCTTCCCAAGCTCATTACTCCCACTGACAAAATTTATTTCTTGAAGGTACTAAGACTGAGGACCCCATTTTCTTGCTGCTGTCTACACAGCAGCCTCTCTTAGTAGCTAGAAAGTTTTGGCATCCCTTGGCGTGTGGCTCCCTTTACTTTCAAGACAGCAGTCCTGTTTTCTTGTTTGCTTCAAATCACAAACATGCTCTTTCCCCATCAATTGGAGAGATGTGTGTGCGTGTGTGTGTGTGTGTGTGTGTGTGTGTGTGTGTGTGTGTCCCTAGAGATGGAACATTTGATCTTACATTTCTAGCCATGTCTTTGAGACAGGGTACATTAGTTACTTTTCTCATCGATTTGACTACATACCTCAGAAACAACTTAAGGAAGGATATATATGGGCTCACAGTTGAGGCTACAGTTTGTCCTGGTTGTACAGGTGTGTTAGTGAGTGCAACTACAGCCATGACAGCAGAAATATGAAGCTGGTAGTCACACTTCATCTGTGGTCAGGAATCAGAGATGAACACTTGTTTTCCACCCACTTTGTCCATTTCATTCAATCTGGAACCCCAAACCATAGAATATATCTTCTTAATTCAATTAAACTTCTCTAGAAACACCACCTAGTGTTGCCTCCTAGGTGATTTTTAAATCCCCTTACATTGGAAATAAAGACTAAACTATCAAAAGTATACTCCTTGTCGTCTTGGTACCCAAGACACATCATTTTTAAGTCACCACATTCTGCTGCTGATTGTTAAACTCTCAAGTTCATTGCATACAATGAGATGTATTTAGTTCACAGCTAAAAGTCTCTAAAGTCTTAACAGTTTATTGTTTAAAAGTGTGAGCAGAGTCTCTGCTGAGACTCAAGCGTCAACTCCTGTGAAATCAGAAGTGTAACATGTATTTCTGATATGCAGTGGTAAATGGTAATGTCATCTGAAAGTGAAGAATGGGAGCATAGCAAGGAAATATCATACCAAAGAAGGGTGAACATCAGAGCCGGTAGCTTTGTTTGGTTTTTGAAGTTTGTGGCAGAACCGTCAGGGCTCTTATGGCCTTGGAAAGTCCCACCCATGCAGCTCTGGCGCCAATAAGACATGTGATATTTCTCATGAGCCAGCTCCTCTCTGTGTCTGTAGCTGCTTTCTCCACACTTGCTTTGTTTCCGTTTTTAACTGGTTCATGTTCCTTTCCTCATCTAACTGTACAATTTTTATAACTTTCTTATGTCCCATTCCCTCTCCTCCCCTCCTCTCTCCTCTTCCTCTTCTTCTATTCTACCCCATTAATGCAACAGACTAAATCAACAGTAGGACCTTAATGTCATCCTGTCTTAAGATGTCCTCAGCTGAACAAATTATACCCATTACTTCTGAGTTCAGTCTCCGTCAAATTTCCCAGATATGGGTAGGATGTTGTGTAGTGTGTGGAAGCATCACCTATCAATACAAAGCTGATGACCTACCAGCGAAAGGCAGGAAATAGAATGTGGAACATCCTGGTAGAGAGATTGGAACTCTGGGAGATAGTGAGCGATGGGAAGATTCGCTACAAGGGCTCTAGGAAGTTGGATATATGAAGTTAAGGAGAGGTAACCAACCACGCTGCAGAACTCAGACTGGTTTAAAGGGAATAATTGAGTTATGAGCTAGTGGGGACAAACCAAAGCTTAAGGCCTAGGCATTTATTATCAAATTAAAAATTAATTATGAAACTGAGGCCCAGTTGCAAAACCCATCTGCAGGATAAATCTGGATTCTTTTTGAGAAAAGCCAGAACTTTGTTCTCCTTGACTTGGGCTTTTGCTGCTCTTCCTTTTAATGTTATCTCCAGACTCCCATCAGAAAGGCTAAGCTCTGCACACAGCCTTCAAGGACTTCTCTAGCCCACGGCTTGGACTCCTCCACATTGCTCACACAAACATGGTTTCCAAGGTCTAAAAGCCACATGGTCGGATGCATCACAGCAACATACCCACTTCTTAGGGCCAGTTTTGTGTGTCCTGTATTTTTTCATTGCTGTGATAAACACCTGACAAAAGCAACCCAAGGAAGGGCTTATTTTGACTCAGAATTCAAGGGTTTTTTCAACTAGAAGTTCAAGTGTACACTCACATTATAGAGAGGGAGTGGTGGTGGTAAGAGCCTAGGCCAAGTAGTCACATTCAGACACAGAGAGACAAAGAAAGAGAGACACAGAGAGAGAGAGAGAGTGAGAGAGAGAGAGAGAGAGAGAGAGAGACAGGGACAGACAGACAGACAGACAGACAGACAGACAAATGGAGACTGTTCATGCTCCGCCATCTTTCTTTGGTTTAGGTGGCCTGGGACCCCATCTCGTAAGAAGGTGATGTTCACATTCAAGCTTGGTCTCCTAATCTCAAGTAACCTAATCTATATTACCTCTCATAGGCAAGGTCAGAGTCTTCTAAGTGATTCTAAATGCTACCAAGTTAATATTGGCAGTCAGTATGAACCATCACAGGAAGAACAGGTTTATTTTGGCTCTTGGCGTTTGAGAATAGACTCCATTACAGTGAGGAAGGCATGGGGGTCAGGAACATGAGGTGCCTGGTGACACTGCACCCTCAGTCAGGAAAGGGAAGATGTGTGATGGTGCTCTATCCATTTTCTCTGAATGAAGAACTAGGACCAGCCTTCAGGCTGATGGCATTGATGTTCAGGGTTAATCTTTCCACCTCATTTCCACCTCCAGAATCTCTCCAAGAGACATCTCCAGAGGTTTATATTTTAGGTGAATCTAAATACTGTCATGACGAAAGTTAAGATTAACCACTGCACAAGATATTGATACTGTCCAAGCTAGTCTTGCATTTGCTCTGTAACTTATTCAGAGAAAGCTTAGACTTTCAATTTGACTTTATCAATCTCCCCAAGACACTAAGAGTCCAGGCTTGAGACACTTGAAAACTTCACTTTTACAGGTTCGTTTAGAGGCCAGATATAGTGTCCCATGTCTATAATGCCACCATTTGGTGGACTGAGGCAGGACAACTCTGAGTTCAGAACCAGACTGGGTTACACATTAGGTTTTAAAAATCAATGAATTAAAATAAAATTAAAGTTTACTGCCATGGTCAAATTCATCCAGGAAAAGAATTCTCTATCTTAATAGATTTTAAAATCTTAATTAGCTCTCTCCACCAGCAGAACAAGATGACCAAAGGAAAGAAGGCCAACGGGAAGAAGGTGGCCCCGCACCCCCATCCCGCAGTTGTCAAGAAACAGGAGGCCAAGAAGGTGGTCAACCCTTTATTTGAGAAGAGGCCCAAGAACTTCGTCGTCATTGGACAGGACATCCCGCCCAAAAGAGATCTAACATGCTTCATTAAATGGCCCTGCTACATCAGGCTGCAGCGGCAAAGAGCCATCCTCTATAAGCTGCTCAAAGTACCTCCTGCCATTAACCAGTTCACCCAGGCCCTGGACAGGCAGACAGCTACTCAGCTGCTTAAGCTTGCCTACAAGTACAGGCCAGAGACAATGCAAGAGAAGAAGCAAAGGCTATTGGCCCATGCTGAGAAGAAAGCTGCTGGCAAAGGGGACATCCCAACTAAGAGACCACCTGTCCTCCGAGCAGGAGTCAATATCGTCACCACTTTGGTGGAGAACAAGAAGGCTCAGCTGGTGGTGATTGCCCATGACATAGTCGCCATTGAGCTGGTGGTTTTCCTGCTTGCTCTGTGTTGAAAGATGGGGGTGCCCTACCACATCATCAAGAGAAAGGCCAGGCTAGGGTGCCTGGTCCACAGGAAGACATGCACCACTTTGCCTTCACACAGGTTAATTCGGAAGACAAGGGTACTCTGGCTAAGCTGGTGGAAGATATTAGGACCAATTATAAGGACAGATATGACAAGATCCTTCGTCACTGGGGAGGCAACGTCCTGGGTCCTAAGTCTGTGGCTCGAATTGCCAAGCTGGAAAAGGCAAAGGCTAAAGAACTCGCCACTAAATTGGGTTAAATGTACACTAAGTTTTCTGTGCGTAAATATAATTACAAAATTAAAAACATCTTAATTAAATCTTCAAAATTCCTTCATAATAGTATTCATATTGGTGTTCGGTTGCATAACTGAGAGGGTGTAGGTGTACTCTTCAGGGGTCTTCAAGAAAATCTTAGAACTCCTCCTGTTTCAAGGGAAAAGGGCACTTATCCCCTTGCATCAATAATATATTAGATGTAGGCTGTCTTGAGTATGTAGGATGACCTTGGTTAAGATTAATCTGTGCAGCTGAAGCAATTCTACTGAGGACTGGGAACTGAGAACTGAGACTTGTCTGTTGGTTGCATTCCCAGGAACTTGGAAGATAAATTCTTCCAACCAATAGAAGGATGGGGACTGTTTATCTCTTCCTTTTCATTGTCGCAGATCTTACTAGGTATCAAATACTCTGTCAACATTCCAGACTTGCCCTCTTCTAATACGTTCTTTATGTGCAAATTTCTTCCTACAAACAACACAGAACATGTAGTTCCTTGAATTGAAGTAATCCCCTAACAAAATGAAATTTTGTGAATTGCATAACCTTATCCATAAAAATATGATCAGCCCCCTTGTATATATGTGCTTCTAATTTGGAATTGATCAATATGAACTATTAGATTGGTTATTATATGATGATACTAGTATCAGATTGCTTATTATACTAGGATGCCAGCATCAGATGCTATTTTATTACTAATAAAGCTTATATTTCTTCTTTATAAGAGGAAAAATAACCACAAATATCCTACTGTTTTCTTATTGACTTCGCTCTAGAGGCCAGTGCTATACACACCAGATTTTGAAACAACTTTAAATTTCACTTGGATAAACAAACCTGTCTGATAGAAAAACCCTGGTGTACCACAAGGCACCCAGTCTGCTGCAAGGCACTGTTTTGATCCAGGCAATCCAAAGCATTAAGACGGAAAGGCAGACTGAAAACAAGATTGCTACGGGATTTCTTTATATTGTGATTGTTCACCCTGGTGATTGCAAATGGAATGAATTCATTCCATGAATTCATGATTTGAAATCATTTTAAGCCAGCACTTGGACCACCCTTGACTGTAGGTGTGCAAACTTGCAAGGACGAAGGAGAGAGAAAAAGATTGAATGCTCAATTAAAAGAACAAAAGCAAACAACAACAACACACACTTGCAAACACGAATTTTAAACTCTAGTTATAATGAATGAGAAAGTGCAGAAAATATCACTTCCTGGTCTTGGGATTTATAACAGATCATGGGCATAAGTCATAAGATGATTTTAGCAGTGTCACTATCTTTTAAGGGAGGACTTTTCCAGGGTAGTTGTAACATGCCTTTAGTTCCAGAACTCTGGAGGCAGAGGCAAGCAGATGTCTGTGACTTTGAGACCAGTCTGGACTACAGAACAAATCTAGGACAGCTGGGTTTACACAGAGGAACCCTTTCTCAAAAACAAAACATAAAACAGCAACAACAACAACAACAAAACAGAAAGCAAAAACAAGAAAAGGGGGAAGGAATTTCCAAAAGAATGAAGAGAGGGGAGGGGGGCGGTAGATTGACCAAATATATTGTATATACATATAAAATTATCAAAGGATTAATAAAAACGAAAGAAGACATGCTTAAATTTTGCTTATCGGATCGGATTTTTCATGTTTGTTGATTTGACTTTGGTTCGTAGTTTCTTTTAACCATTTTTTTCTAGCATGAAACAAATACAACTTTCTTGAAGCCCATTTAAGTTTGTCAAAATCCAATAACATCAGTGGCTCAAGTTTTCAAAGTTGTTTCAATAGTCTTCCTTTCGTAAACAAAGTTATGAGTAAGGAGTCATCTCTTTTTAAAGGGATTCTACATAATAAGAAGATGGAGCCTAAATTAAATTGATCTCTCCACTACTATTCATTCTGCTATGTTCCGTCTATGAGATTGATGCTTCATCTTCAATTGTTTAATTTCAACTGAAATTGGAAAACCAAAGCAACTTAGGCTATTTAATGATAAAATTACCCTGTGCTGCTACAGTTTTATATATTCCAAAGCACTTTTCCCTTATTAAATCTTGTCTTAAACAAACCTAGTTATTGTTGTTTCTCTTCTGATGTATGAGTAAAAGGAGCTCCCAAATAATCTTGGTTTAGTTATCCATTTAATCAGTGTTGAAGCTAAGGCAAAGCAGAAAGGTTTCTGTCTCTGTGATGGAATTGTTTTCTTCTCTATGTCATGACTCCTGACGTATTCGTGGAAATGAATCAAGAGTATATCTTCATCCTCCACAATGAAGAATCCACAGCCATTTGTAAATTTGGATAGTGTAATGGAATTAGTACTGCAGTCTTTAGATGAATAAAGAATGATCAAGAGTGTATTAATCCAAGTAAGGGTAGGACAAATGTAGCATCAACATTAGTCAAAGTTGAGGAAGCCTGAAAGACAACCCAGTGAAGCAGAAACTGATGGTGTATCCAGACTTTAGTTTTTCTCTAACAAGAAATTTTGATTGGGGTGAAGTTCATCTGTGAGAATTAAAGCTAGATAGACTGATTGAGGATATTTTAGTCCTTTGGGGTTTGAAAGAGGAGTTCACAGAAAGAATCTATTAAGTTACACGTTACTAGTAAATGTAAGCACATTTAAGATAGCAATACCAGGGTCTGGAAGGGAAGCTGGTTTGGTTAAAATTGAAATATTGGCATGAGGGGTTGGAGCGATGGCTTAGAGGCTAAAACCACTTGCAGCTCATGCAGAGGACCCCGCTTTGGTGCCTAGCATCACACAACATAGCTTACAACCATCTGTGACTCCAGTTTCAGGAGATCTGATGCTCACTCCTGGCCTCCATAGGTGGTATGCATACATACATGTAGTATGCATACATACATGTAGGTGACATACTTGTATACATAAAATAAAAATAAATAACTGTTTAAAGATATATTAGACTGGGCACAGTAGCACATGCCTATAGTCTCAGAACTCAAGAAGCTGAGGCAGGCAAATCATGAGTTCCTGGCTAGTATGAGCTACTCAGCCAGATTCTGTTCTGTTTGGGAATGGTTTTTACTTTTTTTTTCTGGAGATGCATTCATTGAGAATTATTCAAAATCTTATGCCTCAAATGTCCTCTGCCACCTAAAACAAATATCTGGCTATATAGATATCAAAGAGTATCAGGGTTGCCAAGATCTAGTATTTTGGTTCTGAATATTCAATTATAAGGAAATAAGGTCTCTTCTTGTGTGCCAGAAATAGAGATTGTGCTAACATGGTTTCAAACCAAGTCAGAAAAGGAATCCTAGTTGCTATGCATTATATGAGGAATTTACAGTCAGCTTTTGTTTTTGAAGAAACAGCCAGGTTTCCTATGAGACAGAAGCCATATGAGAAAGAAGTTTTTTTAAAAAAAAATATGGTATGAATAAAGGAAATTTGGAAGAAAAGAGATTCGGCTATTCTCAGATTACACCGTCTAGAATGTATTTGAGCAGGAAAGTTCTGGTTCAAACTTGGGCAGCTAGAGTTACTTCTCACGATTTACTCCCCCAGCTTCTGCCTATCACCCTACAATATTTCTCCAAGAGCAGAAAAATAAACCTCAAGGGGATGAGCTTACTATGTGCCCTAAACCAGTCCATAGGTGACCGGTTATGTAAGCACAGCCAGTCCATAGGTGACAGGATATGTAAGCACACCCAGTCCATAGGTGACAGGATATGTAAGCACACCCAGTCCATAGGTGACAGGATATGTAAGCACACCCAGTCCATAGGTGACAGGATATGTAAACACAACCAGTCCATAGGTGACAGGATATGTAAGCACACCCAGTCCACAGGTGACAGAATATGTAAACACAACCAGTCCATAGGTGACAGGATATGTAAGCACAACCAGTCCATAGGTGACAGGATATGTAAGCACACCCAGTCCATAGGTGACAGGATATGTAAGCACACCCAGTCCATAGGTGACAGGATATGTAAGCACACCCAGTCCATAGGTGACAGGATATGTAAGCACAACCAGTCCATAGGTGACAGGATATGTAAGCACAACCAGTCCATAGGTGACAGGATATGTAAACACACCTGAAAATGAAGCCTTTAGTGTCTGTCTTAGCCCCTGGTGCTTTAACAGCTTATCATAGGACAGGTCAGGGCTTAAGCGACGAACACTTACCTTTCATAGTTACGGAGAGTAAGAAGTCTAAGGTCAAAGTACCAAGTGCTCCAATTATGGTAGGCATAATTCCAATTTGCAAATGACTATCTTCTCACCATGACCTCACTGCTGGAAAGTAGTGAGTGAACACAGGCTCATAAGGTCTTTCAGACCTTATAAAGAAACTAGCCATGGTCAAGACCATGGTATTGAGAGATGAGGCCTTCCTTCCTTGCCGAGGAAGGCCTCATCTCTCAATACCACCTCACTGGGGGCATGGGTTTCAGTTTATAAATTTCAGGAGACACAACATTCAGTCTATAGTACTTGGTATTCCAGGGCAAGCAGAGTGTAGCGTTTGCTTTGAGAATGAGAAGCAGATTCAATACTGAAGGGTAGGCCTCTCTCTGTGTGTTCTGACAAGGAGAAAGCTACTCAGTCCTCCAGAAACTGAGACCAGGAAATAAAAGAAGATGAAGGCCCTAGGAGATTTGACTTGCAAGGTGTATCTTCTCACTCCCCCTTTCCCCCACCCCCACCCCGTACTTACAAGGAGCCTGAGATAGAGATTGGCATGCCAAAGTATAGCTTTAAAGACAGTAGGAGGTAGAGCACATGGCAATAAGCATGGAGATGAAGGTCCTGGCTTTGGGGTAAGTGAGGACCCAGCAGAGACTTTGAACCTATTCAAACCAGCAACTTTATATCCCCAGGTGCTTGTAATGAGCTAATAAAAATTCAGATTAGCCACTCTGCAGAACTACAGAGAAGAAAAAAAAATTCTAGCCTGGGAGGTGGGGTAGGGTGAGCAAGATGCTAAGGGTGCAGTAGTAGAAACATTTCCTATATCCAGATATTTGCTCGTCCTAGAGTGATGGGTTGGGTCCTGATGAATGAAGCTTGAGAGCCTCTTATAAATCTTGTGTTTTCCTTCCATTCATCCAGACTAAAGAAAGCAAGTTGATAAATGATTTGTTAAAATGACAAATAGTTTCTCAGGGGAATATATAGTACCTAGAGATAAATGTTCTTCTCTTGACAGCTACTCGAGAAGAATTCCTTTGTAGAAAAAGAGTGTAGGTTTGTTGCAGGGATATTCAACTCATAATAGTGTCCCATGAAGCATCCTGTTGTCTACAAAAATGTATTGGCAGGGAAAATACTAACTTGTATAACAAAAGAAAAGGATAAGCATAGGATCTGAAAGACACAATTTTCCAGGATGAAGAGGGCGACATATTTAGTTGTCTGGCCTATTAGACGTTAGAGAAAAATTATTAGGTCATTGGCTAAATGACTTGTGGAGTGAATTCCACCAGTCCCATTGCAAAATTACTTATAATTAATATCTTCATAGAAGGGTATGTATTGTGTGTGGGGTGTGTGTGCATGGATGTGCATGGGTGTGTGCATGATTATATGTGTACATGTGTGTGTCTCTGTGTGGGGGCATGTGGGCATGCGTGTGTGTGTGTGTGTGTGTGTGTGTGTGTGTGTGTGTGTGTATAAGCTGGAATAATGAATTATCTGCCAGACATTTGAGCTAGCTTATGTGATGATTAATTTTTTTGTGTCAAGTTCACTGGGCTAAAGGATTCAAACAAAACATTTTGATTGTGTCAGTGAAGATACTTTGCAGAAAGATTGGCACTGGAATCTATATACTGAATAATATTGTCCCCATCTCTGTTGTATGTGTAAGTGTATGTGAGGGTGTAAGCTTGGTAGAAAGAATCTATTGATAGTCAACTCTCTTCTTGGCTCATAACATAACACAAGAGTGCCTGGAAGCAGTCTTCATATGCTACTGGAATAAATCCTTGAAGTCTGAAGAAGGAGACAGTCTGGAATGAAGACACCCCCCAGAGTCCTGAGTAAACGGTCCTGAGGCTCAAAGAGATGTGTTTATTACTTGAGATCAGAACCTTGCCAGTTGCTTCTGTTACTTGGGAAACTTGATAAGATATTCTCCACTGAAATCATAAACATTATGCCAATAAGGAAGTAAGGCAGGAGTGCAGAACAAATAGCAAAATAATGTCAGGTTTTGGCCAGGATTGACAGTAGAAGGGACAGCTATAAAACTGAGTGCCCTAGGAATAACTGAAATAATATGATTTTAGAATTACAGAACCCAGGCACCATCACTTTATAATTAGAGATGAGGTTGACATTATTAGTATAGCAGACACAGGGCATATAGTAACCAAGGAAACTTGGCCAACAGGAAAATATAATTCTGGTTAGTTGGAAAAGTGGGGGATGAGAAACAAATGAGCACAAAGTATTATGACTCATACATAGGAAAATGTCATAATAAAGCCAATTATTTTGGATGCTAAACTAAGAAATTATTTCTTTAATTAAGATTTTAAAAGCTCAACAATCTTTCCAGGAACTCTAATCTGTTGGTTGATTTTTTTTCCTCTCCAAAAATGTATTTCTTGGAGTTAGATTAATAAGCCACCAATAGCAATTATGATTTTTATGACCAAAAACATTTAAAAGCTAGAAGCAGAATCACTAATACCAGCCACTGCAGTAGAAAATCATGCTGGTGTCTAGATAAGTACTCAGATGTAGGACTTCATGATTAAGAAGCCATGTTAATTCAAAAGGACTCTGTAGCACCATATTACGTATATAAAATAAATATTTCACAAACCTTTTATTCAAAGAACCTCAAATCTTTTGTATCTCATGTTTTTGGTAGCATATATTAAGATAGTCTGGTCAGTCATAAGGGAGCTGGAAAGCAGATAACCTTAGAAAAACTCAGGGTGTGTCAGAGCCATTTGTATGATTCAAAGATTCTAATCATTCCAGTACATCTCTTCCATGCAAAGAACAAATTATTATACCATGTTCCTTTGACTGCAAAGAAAAAAAAAACTTGTCCTATAGAATCTTTTGAATTTTGAAAATACTTGATCACTTAGGTTGAATGCTGTTCTTTGTATTGTACAATTCAGAGATATAGTTCCATGTTCATCAAAGGATCCTTACCAAGACTAATCCCCAGTTACCCCAACAGTAATCAATTGTGAACATTAAATCTGTAAGTCAGTTTTTCCCCTTCTTCCTACCCCTCTGCACCACTCTCTACAATGCTTTCTGGGTACTTACATCCTTGCTAAGGACCTGCTATTGGAGGAGCCTAAGCCGTGGCAGAATTATGAGGGTAGAGATAAGGAAAGTATAGTTAGCGAGCTATAGTAATAAGTCACACAGGAAATGAGGTAGCTCAATCAAGGTAGTGGTGTTTTTTAGGGTAGTTCACTGGGGGACCAACAGACTGAGGGAACTCTAAAGTCCTGGCTTCTTAAGTAGTCAAACTGAAACAAATCATTGTAATAGTCTTTACCAATTAGGAGTTGTCAATTAAGTTCTAATTAAAGGCTTTCTACTAGTATAGTTTATAAAAATTAGAAATTACCATCTAACACCTGACTAGGCCAAAGTAGACAAACTTTTTTTACCTTATTTCCTCATTTATATTACAAAAGTCTTCCCTTCATGCCTTTTAAATGGAATCCTGATTTGTGTTAGCAATCTGTAGCTGTGTAATTCACAACACACATCTTTGATCAGATGGATTAATTAAAAATTTAATGTGCCAAGCTATCTTTTACCACATGAGGTAATTTAATATAGCCAAGAATGACTGCATTTTGGATGCATTGGAAGTTAGACAAGTGATGGGAAAAAGAAGGATTGTGGAATGTCTGAGAAAGTCTTGCCTGGGTTAGCTGGAATGATTAAATGTCTTTCAAGTGAGATGGACAAGATTTCAGGAAAAGTAGAATTTTCTGGAAAACAAGAAGTTCAATTTCAGTTAGCTTAACTTGGAGGTATGTAGTAAACATTTAGAAATGTTCAAGGGGATACATCAATTTAGAATCAAGGAGGAAAATCCACATAAGAGATACAAATTTGGGGTCACTGGCAAATGGATGATATTTTTAAAAATGAGAGTCGATGAGTATATTACAAGAGTAGATATAGTAATAAAGAGAAGAGGATCAGAGACTGGGTTTTGGAAACCAGCAATGCTACATGCTTGAAAGAAGAGGAAACATCAATGAAGGAGACAAGAAGAGACCATCAGCAGGATGAAAGATAGCCCAGGAACTTGTTTGGGAGGTCACTGGGAGGTAAAATAATATAAATGAACAAAGAGGAAAAGGCTGTCTCTAACGCTGCTGCTAAGTCAGCCCAAATAAGGATGGCTCATTTATGAGTGGATCCAGCACTGCCAAGGTCATTTGAAACCTGAAGGCCAGGTGCATGGTGTCCAACTACACCGTAAGGGATCACTTTTGGAGTCTATTGAGGTTCAATGAATATGTGATTATTTCTAGGGCTGAAGACAAGACAGACTTTCTCAAGGAATTGGGAAAAGTGTACATGAACAGAAGGTAGGACTCTTAGGATGAACCACAGCTACTTTCCAGTTTGCCTAAGGCTAGTGAAGTGGTGGGCGAGAAACCCTTTAGTCTGAATGGCAGATGAACAGCCAGCCTTGGCGCCCTAGGGGAGAAAGTACACTAACACCAGAACTCTGTGGCAGTCAGGCCAGATTAATTTACTGAATGCTTTTGCAATAGGTTTTGCTGTAAAATAAATTGGATAGCAATTTAAATTGAACAACAGTACCAAAAAGTTTCCAATTTCAGAGTGGTTTGGGCTTCTTACGATCAATGGGAAGCCCCGTAGGTGCTCTGGAAAGGATTCAGGTTGGTGTTGCCACCTGACAATAGCACTAGGAAGTCAGTTAGCAGTAAGCACCAATTGTTCAATGAAAAGTCAAGAAGGATAAATCCTACCCTGCAAAAGATAAAATGACAAGCAACCAACTCAACTCCCCCGGCCCCCAACCGCTACAAAAGGGAACAAAATAAATCCGTAGAATCATTTCATTCATTTTATTATCTGATTACAAACTTGTGCTGGATCCAGTTGTATCCCTCTGGTTTAGACTGTCTTCACTGGAGAAAGTTCCTCCACAGCACCCTTCCCTGTCCTTTTCTAAACATGCATTGCTCTTTCCTGACGATACTTATACACCAGAACTCTAAGGCATAGGTAAGTGGCTGCTCACTGTTACTTCCGTGTTGTGCGTATGTGCTTTTGAATTTTAGTTTTCTTTGGCTATTCCCTTTGTTGTGTTGTTGGGGAATATCAAGTTGAAAGGTTACAACAGTTGAGTTTCAGGATATTAACTCGTTTTATTTGCGACTCTAGGATCAGACAATACTTCACTCTATAAACTACAATAAGTCCTCTGATAAACTGACACGAACAGGCTGGTGGTATAACCAGAAAAAGGTGGTGGAAAGCAAGAGAAAGGAGCAGAACACCCGTCACGTCAAAAGTGCCCTCCTTATAAGGAAATGGAGCCTCCTCTATACTGATAACACAGTTGTACACCGAGGTCCTGATGGAGGCTGCAAACTTTGATAATTGCATCCAGACTTTGTCTTGCAGGTTCTGGTACCTCCCCAGATCCCCTGAGGAGCAGGCGAGCTACTTCCAGAATCCCTAACCCCAAACACTTCCAGGTCTAGGAGCTTCATTACACATCCGTCCATCTTTCTCCTGAATTCATACTCATTAACACCCATCCCCATTCTTGGTCTATTTTCTTTTATAAAACATTTTAACTCTGCACACCAAAATCCAGGTCTCTACTCACTCTGAAACTTTGATAACACAAAAAGGGGTTCTTAGGAAAACATTTAAAAGCAGTTGTTTCTGATCCATTTGTGTGGAAGTGCAAGCAAAACACAAATTAGTATCTTTGTGGATGAATCTGACACAGAGCAGTGAAATAGACTAGACCCTCGTCTCTTCCATGTGCTTAACCTCTTTCTTAGCTAGCTAACTCCTACTTACTTCACACCTTTGTTTAATTTTTATTAGTAACACTAAACAATGGCTTGATTATTTAAATTACTTCATAAAGTCAAAAATTAGCTGTTTCAAGAGCATCTATTTCCTCATACAGGATGTCAGCCATCAGAGTGAGGGCAAGGCAGACTCCTGGTGATCTTTGGATGAGATCTCCTTCCTTCCAGGAATCTCCTCCTGTAAAGGGCATCCCTTTCCAGGTATAGGCTTTTCTTTCCAAACTCTTTATAAATTGTGCTGAGCTTCCCAGGGCAATTGCACACTAAAGGATGGTCTCTATGGAGATATATGGAGAGAGAGAGAGAGAGAGAGAGAGAGAGAGAGAGAGAGAGAGAGAGAGATTTTACTTATTTCAGTTCAGTCCTAAGTGACTTGGAGCCTGCCCTAAGCTCTCTCTATCAGTTTACTGATACTGCTGAATGTATTCTGGCTTTCCCAAGGGTTATTATGGAAACCAAATGCGATAATGTATTTGAAAGTGTCCACAGGAATAAAGGATGGGAAAGCGCTGAGTCTATCTTTAGCAAGTTGTGTGAGTTTAACATCTGTCTGCACTCCCAGCCAATCTGAAGATTTCTTATTCGGAAACCCCAGGTCTCTACGTTGCACTCTTGTGTTCAGCATTCAGCAGAAGCTGTAATTCCATGTAGATATAAGGACAGGATCAGACTGGTTTCAGAAAGCCAGAAAACATCCACCCCACCCCACCCCACCCCCCGGAAACAATACAAACGTCTCATGCTTTTTATCATAATCTTGTTGAATTTTCTTCTCAGTCTCAGTTGGGATCTTCAGAGCCTTCCTTATGTTTTCACTAGAGAATATATATCTTCCCACATAAGTTCAAGTATTCTTTCTGTCAGACTCATCAACCGAATTTTGATTAGTTATTAAAAGTAAGTAGTTTCTTCATTTTTCAGTAAGAATTGATTAGCTCCTCCAGGGAAAAAGGTTTTTGTGTATTATTTTCTCTAGTTAAATTATGTAGATCTGTAGAGACTTATCTTTAAAAAATACATTTTGTGCCATATCTAATATGTGTAGTTCAAACATTAGCATGGACTTCATTTCCTGCCAGACACTGAGGCACTGTATTTTACCTTCTATCAAATACTATGAATTTTCAACATTAAAAATAATCATTGCCTGCTCGTATTGAAGGTTTAAAGATTTCCAAGTGGTTTAAGTTTTCCTATTAGTGTCTTTATAAATCTGTTTCCCCCTGGAACCAGAAATATTTTTAAGTTGGAAATTAATTGCCTTATGAAAAAATAATACAAGGATCTGTGGTTTCTTTTATTTCTTTTATTTCTTTTATTGAGTGTTTTGGTCATACTAAGGATCAAACCTGGGTCCTGCTTTACTATCAAGGGTTCTGCTGCTGAGCTCCGTCTAGGCCCTATTTCTCCTAAAATGATCTGTACTAGGTATGAGTATTTCTCTTTTGATGTGACTCTTAGGTAAAGGTCTGAGCCATAGTGATGCACTTGAAGGAAACCATCCAATCATTTTCAAATTCAGCCAACCTACCTCAGGGGACTATGCTTGCATGCCACAGCTCTGCGTGTAGGAAATGGAATAGCATGTCATGCATCAGTTTATTCATTTAGAGACAGTGCCTGCCTTGTACAACTGAGATGACCTTGAACTGCTGATCTTCCGGCTTCCACCTCTCAAGTGCTGAGATTTCAAACATGGGTACATGGCTAGCTGTTAATTAGTCAGCATATCTGGGTTCTTAAATTTTTTTTTTCATTTATCCTTGCCATCCTGGATAAGACAGGAAGTAGTCATCACAAAGCAAGGTTGTGTGGGAGATTGATTGTCAAAGGAAGAGAGAACATTTAATTTAGATCAAATAACCAGAAAGTACCTCTGTGAGGACAGGATAGCAGTACCTTAAGAAAAAGGAGAAGCTGGCAAATAAAGAGCTAAGCATGCTTTCTGAAGCCAGCTGTTTGGTGAGCAGGAAGAAGTGTGGTAGACATGGACATGGTCGTGGAAGTAGGCTAAGTGAGAAAGAAAGCTTGTGAGAAACAAGCAAAGGCTTAGGCTTCTCTCTGAGTGGGAGAGGCAGATTTGAGAGGGTATTAAGCAGTGACCTAACAGGATCTGGTTACACTTAGATCAACCCCAGCTAGGAAAAGTAATATAATAGAATTTTACAAGTGTCAGATTGGAGAGTGAAATGTATCAGCCAGCACTGAACGGCATGCAATTCAGCAGGAAAGAAACATGGGTCGTTCAAAAAAAATTACCTTTTAAATAATTTGTTTATTCTTATTTTATGTGATGAGTGTTTGTTGGCATGTAATGTGTGTGTGCATGAGTATTTTCTTAAATATACATATGGGAACATGAGTGTTGGTTTCTGTAAAACTGGCATTATGGAGAGTTGTGAACCAATGTGTAGATGCTGGGAACTTAACCCAGGTCCTTTGCAAGAGCAGCAAATATTCTTAACCATTGAGTCATTTCTCCAGTTAGTCTTTCAAAGTTATCTTATGCACAGGAGGTTAATAAATAAACACAGATAACTTAATGGAATGTAATATTGGGAGCTCAATGATTGTATTAAGACAGAAAAAGAAAAATAGGTTCATCACCATTTGGCAGAACATTTGAAACACTGGTTTGTTTAACTTCATCATATAAGACTGGAAATATTTTGCTAGTAGAAAACATTTATTTACACACACATGAACACAATATACTATTTATGTATATGTGGTATACACATTGAACTGGAAAGAGCTTTGCCTATATGCCTATACTTTATGCTCAAGAAATAATCACTGAATTAATGCACATATGTCAAAATATAGAACAGGTATAAGTATGTGTGCTCATGGAAAGGCAAGTAAGCATGGCCCACTGTTTCCAAGCTGTTCTCATCTACCTTGACTATTAGATGGTCCCATTCAGAACTGGAACAAAACTTAGATCTGATCTGTATAAATTCTTTCACCTGGGACCTCCAAGCACAACTACCTACATGAGCTAAGCAAGAAGTTAGTGGGCAAAGGGACTGGCACTATAGGCTGAATATACACTAGCTGGACCTAGAATGCCACAATTCTTGCTACCTGTGCTGGATGGTTATGTGTGTCAACTTGGCAAAAGCTACAGTCATCAGAAAGAAAGCAGCCTCAGTTGAGGACATGACTCCATGAGATCTAGCTGTAGGGCATTTTCTCAATTAGTGATCACTGGAGGAGAGGGCCTAGCCCATCGTTGGTGGTGCCATTCCTGGGCTGGTGGGCCCCAGGTTCTATAAGAAAGTAGGTTGGCTGAGCAAGCCATGAGAAGTAAGCCAGTAAGTAAGTAGAACCTTCTATGGCAGCTGCATCAGCTCCTGCCTCCAGGATCCTGCCCTGTGGCCTCTGCATCAGCTCCTGCCTCCAGGATCCTGCCCTGTGGCCTCTGTATCAGCTCCTGCCTCCGGGTTCATGCCCTGATGGAGTTGCTGTTCTGCTTCCTGCAATAATGCACTATGATTTGGAAGGGTAAACCAAATAAACCCTTTCCTCTGCAACTTGCTTTTTGGTCCTAAGACAATAGAAACCCTAAGACACTATCTATCACCAGAAGGGCTAATGCAAGGACAGGGATTAAAGGTGTGCTTTATTCAGAGAGCCAGTGATCTAAGAAGGCAGCAGATTAACATCTTAAAAATATGCCCTGCATTCTGGATTCTGGTCCGGATGATCCTCCTATCTCTGAGATTCATGGTGTGGGTCTTATCAGTTGCAGCTGTGCACGCTGGCTTCATTATTATCTGTCCCTGTACACTTGGGTTTGCACACTAGAATCACTGAGCTCAGTGTTCCTCCAGTAGGGTCACTTGGGTTAGTGGTTAACCCAGAACAAACCTGTAGCAGTGGGTGCAAGCTGAGCTATTTACATGGTGTGTACAGATTTCCTTCCACAATATAAATATGTGTATTGTATAGACACATTTGTGTATAAATGTATATAGACATTGTATATAAACATGTTCTTATGATTTAAAAGTGCCCCTATCTGTCCTCTGTCATTACCAAAAGTTCCTGGAACTAGGCATATGTCAATTATGGATTTTTCCCCCAGATTTTGAAATACATAATGAAATATCTTGGGGATGGTACCCAAATATAAAAATAGAAATCCATTGGTTCTTTATGAATGTGATTTTCATACATTAAAAAAATATCTGAGCAGCATTTTGACTGAAACCTTATATATGAGGTCAGGTGTGAAATTTCCTACTTGTGATGGCTTGGTCAGTTCTCAAAAAATTCAGATTTTGGACCACTTTGGATTTCCAGACTTAGAATGATTAACCCACATTAGGGGTGAGAAACATAGAACAAAGTAGAGTCACTTGCTTGGTCCCGAAGGGCAGGTTGTTCTCAATTTTAGTAGACAATTGCTATTATGCAATGAAGAACCTATTACGACAAAAATTTTCCATTTTTCTGGACAGGAAAAAAATCACCTTTTAAGCATTACTAAATCCAGAGGGCCTTTCTTTTGTTTGCTGGTTTTAAACAAGTGCTGGAGCAAATAAACATATTGATTTTATCTGGCTTTTCAACTACTTAATTTTGGTCCAAAACGTATCTTTCTGGGTCTTCCACTATATAAATGCATTTGTAATATACTGGTGTGTAAAGTAAATGCCACTTTTTTGAGTAGTTTGTAACATTTTAGATGACAAAGCTCTTTGAGAATCTGGAAGTATGAATGCTTTCCTTGAACCTCCTCAGTGATGATATTTGGGATAAAATTTCAGTGTGTCCCTTAAGGTGGCTAATAAACTTTTAAGAATTACAAGGACAGAGTCTAAGACTCCCTGGCTTAATTAAAACAAAACTAAAATATAACGATGCCTATCTTTTTCTAATTCCCAGGAACTCAGACCAAAGTCTGTGACTCAATTATAATAAATAATTAAACATTTTAAATATCTCCTTTTCAGTTTGATTTTTCTCCTTGGTCTTGATCATGCACTTTATTTCCTCTATTTTGGTGAATTATAGCCTTTTCATTTCATTTATTGTTTTTGTTTTATTGCTTTCAATTTTTTCTGTAGTCAGTCCATCCAAAATTAGTTAAGCAATAAATAAGGGACTAAATGAATAAGAAATGAAGTAACTTGCAATACAAGTAATAAAAATGCATTCACATAATTCTGTGGCAAATAAGTAAAAGGAACACGACTGTGAGCCAGAGAATGGTTTGTCTCTAGGGCCCTCGTACTCTGCCTAGCCCTGTGATTTTCTCTGTGGGTGTTCTATCAGCCCTCCTAATGCCCACTTGCTACCTCAGCCCCTCAGAGCTCTCACCACGCTTGTCAAGTGTGTTGTTTTGTGGCAGCAATCTAGGTCACAAACCCACACTGGGCTGACTTTCTTAGCCCCAGGTGACTTCTTTCTCTTTCAGGAGAAGTTCAGAAACCCTTGCTAACTGTACATCATTCTGGTCCTTGATCACATTGTGCTTCGTCATGTCACTCCTCTGCGACATGACAGTGCCATGGTGCTACATGGAACCTGGTGCCCTGTCTCACTTTTTGTTAGCGTCATGGCACCTAGCAGAGTGGTGAGGATGGGTAATGGCTTGGTAGACATAGATTAAGTTTGCTAGACCTGCTTCTCATTCAAAGCTTCCTAGTTTTCCAGATTATTAATTTTTTTTCCAAATGGGGTTAAATCACTCAACAGAAATGTCAATTTTAAATTGAGCTTCACCAGGTTGATGCATTGAGAGTGGGAGCCGCACAGGAACCTAAGGATGTGGGCGGATGAAAGATAATCGCTTCCGGAAGCAGTAAGAGCTCTATGTGTTAGAGATTGGCATGGATTCCAGGGAAGATGAGTTGAAAAACAGATCACTGGTTGCCCTAGATTAAAGAATCTATTCTTTAATACAGAATGGTAAGGTAGGGGCTTACGGTTTCTGATAATTTGCCAACCCATTTTACACTTTTATTAAAACTGTGTTATTGGAGTGGAAGTTACCAGGCTTTGGCTATAGCCTGTTATTCACTGCAAAACATAGCCTTCAAGTAAATGCTAATATGGCTTGGAAAGGTTAATGTTGCCAGTGTCAGACTTTTCCAGGCGGCGGTTTAAAAGGCTTGACATTTGCTGAGTAGCCCCTGAGAAAGTGCCTCTTATTAAAAGTGCACGTCCTCTTACAAAGCAGCCTTCCCCAGAGCTAGGCTCATTTTTGCTAACATTGAGTGTCTTCCATATCTGAGCCATACAAGTATGGGAAGAAAGAAGTTTCTGCCCATAAGTAAGTAGAGACAAGGAGACTGAGGTATTAAAAGACAAGCTCTTGCCTCTCTTCTCACCTCACTGTGTAGAGAAGAAACAACTCTGCCAGGACAAGTGCCTGAACTCTGTCCCTGAGCTATGTCCTTACATCTAATGTTTATATTCTGCATAAGTGCTGTCTAGGAATCATCTATTATTTGCTATTTTTTAAATTTTCATTTATCCCCAGTGCTGGAATCACAAGCACATGCTACCACATGCAGCAGGTTTACTGGGTTCTGGGGGTCAGGCTCAGGTCCTCATGTTTTACCATCTGAGTTCTCTCCCCAGCTCAATACCCTGAAATCCATCAGCATCCTCTTCTAAAATAGTATTGGGGCACAGATAAGCCAAAATATGAGGCACAGAGTATAGAAAAATAGCCGCTCACTTGAAAAAGCCTCTGTTTCTCTGTCTTTCTGTCTCTCTGCCTTTCTGTCTCACTCATACACACATACATACAAGAGTGCATGAATGCACACAAACATACACATACTTAAGTAAAGTAATTTAAATGCTACAAATTTATAATTTCAAGTTTTATCAGACCATAGGGGACAAGGCATGGAGTCAATACATGTTTCCAATAATCACTTGCTTAAGGTCAAATACCAAATTTCTATCAAACACCAAATTTAAGGCAAAGAAATTTTGCCTTTAAAAGATCATGGCCAATCAATGGCCGTTCTCTACACAAAAGATAAACAGGACGAGAAAGAAATTAGGGAAACAACACTCTTCACAATAGTCACAAATAATATAAAATACCTTGGTGTGACTTTAACTAAGGAAGGGAAAGATGTGTATGACAAGAACTTCAAGTCTCTGAAGAAAGAAATTGAAGAAGATCTCAGAAGATGGAAAGATCTCGCATGCTCATAGATTGGCCAGATTAATATAGTCAAAATGACTATCCTGCCAAAAGCAATCTACAGATTCAATGCAATCCCCATCAAAATTCCAACTCAATTCTTCACTGAGATAGAAAGGGCAATTTGCAAATTCATCTAGAATAACAAAAAACCTAGGATAGCAAAAATTATTCTCAACAATAAAAGAACCTCTGGTGGAATCACCATGCCTGACCGCACTCTGTAATACAGAACAATCCTGATAAAAACTGCATGGTAGTGGTACAGACAGGTAAATCAATGGAATATAATTGAAGACCCAGAAATGAACCCACACACCTTTGGTCACACACCTTTGGTCACCTTATCTTTGACAAGGGAGCTAAAACCATCCAGTGGAAAAAAAGTCAGCATTTTCAACAAATGGTGTTGGCACAACTGGCGGTCAACATGTAGAAAGCTCCTTGTACAAAGTTCAAGTCTAAGTGGATCAAAGAACTCCACATAAAACCAGAGACACTGAAATTTATAGAGGAAAAAGTGGGGAAAACCCTCGAAGATATGGGCACTGGAAAAAAAATTCCTAAACAGAACAGCAATGGCTTGTGCTGTAAGATCAAAAATTGACAAATGGGATCTCATAAAATTGCAAAGCTTCTGTAGGGCAAAAGATACTGTCAATAAGAAAAAAAAGCCACCAAGGGATTGGGAAAGAATTTTTACCAATCCTAAATCTAATAGGGGGCTAATATCCAATATATACAAAGACCTCAAGAAGCTGGACTCCAGAAATTCAAATAACCCCATTAAAAATGGGGTACAGAGCTAAACAAAGAATTCTCAACTGAGAATACCGAAGGGCTGAGAAGATTTTGAAAAACTGTTCAACATCCTTAATCATCAGGGAAATGCAAATCAAAACAACCCTGAGATTCCACCTCACACCAGTCAGAATGGCTAGGATCAAAAATTCAGGTGACAGCAGATGCTGGCGAGGATGTGGAGAAAGAGGAACACTCCTCCATTGCTGGTGGGATTGCAAGCTGCTACAACCACTCTGGAAATCAGTCTGGAGGTTCCTCAGAAAACTGGACATAGTACTACCAATTGATCCAGCAATACCTCTCCTGGGCCATATACCCAGAAGATGTTCCAACTGGTAATAAGGACACATGCTCCACTATGTTCATAGTAGCCTTTTTATAATAGCCAGAATCTGGAAAGAACCCAGATATCCTTCAACAGAGGAATGGATTCAGAAAATGTGGTACATTTACACAACGGAGTACCACTCAGCTATTAAAAACAATGAATTTATGAAATTCTTGGGCAAATGGATGTATCTGGAGGATATCATCCTGAGTGAGGTAACCCAATCACAAAAGAAGTCACTTGATATGCACTCACTGATAAGTGGATATTAGCCCAGAAACCTAGAATACCCAAGATACAACTTCCAAAACACAAGAAAATCAAGAATGAAGACCAACTCATGAATACTTCATTCCTCCCTTGAATAGGGAATAAAATATCCATAGAAGGAGTTGCATAGACAAAGTTTGGAGCTAAGATGAAAGGATGGACCATCCAGAGACTGCCCCACATTGGGGTACATCCCATAATCAGCCACCAAACGCAGACACTACTGCATATGCCAGCAAGATTTTGCTGAAAGGAATCTGATATAGCTGTCTCCTATGAGGCTTTGTCAGTGCCTGGCAAATACAGAAGTGGATGCTCACAGTCATCTCTAGGAAGGAACACAGGGTCCCCAATGTAGGAGCTAGAGAGAATACTCAAGAGCCGAAGGGGTCTGCAACCCTATAGATGGAACAACAATATGAATTAATCGGAACCCCCAGAGCTCGTGTCTCTAGCTGCATATGTATTAGAAGATGGCCTAGTCAGCCATTATTGGGAAGAGAGGCCCCTTGGTCTAGCAAACTTTATATGCCCCAGTACAGGGGAATGCCAGGGCCAAGAAGTGGGAGTCGGGGAGTAGGGGAGCAGGGCAGGGGGAGGGAATAGGGGACTTTTGGGATAGCATTTGAAATGTAAATGAAGAAAATATCTAATAAAAAATGTAAAAAAAATCATGGCCAGTGGCAGTTATTTTGCAGATAAGAACTTTTGGATACATTTTAAGATAAACATTATCTTATTTAATTGTTGTTGCTATATGTTTGAAT
>LR750422.1:64914-367725 GCA_902729485.2 Mus minutoides
AAAATGCCTCACAGCTAGATCTCATGGAGGCATTTCCCCAACTAAAACTCCTTTTTCTGTGATAATTCCAGCTGTGTCAAGTTGACACAAACCTAGCCAGTACAAATAGAAATGGGCTCTTCTGGAGGGAGGGAGATTTACAAGTCTCAGGAAGTACAAGAAAGTTACAAGGCCAGAGGAGAAATTTAAGAGGCTTCCAGGCACCTTCCCATGGTTATATAGGTCGTAACCAATCAATGAAAGACAGGAGACTACAGTCTGGGGAGCCACTTGCAAGCTGAGTAGGGGATGCAGGGCTGCAGCTTTTGCGAGTCCTAACACATGCTGGGGTTGGAGAAGTAAGTCTGGGGATGCAGCTCCATTTGAGGCAGGCCCCAGTAAGAAACCCTGTGCCCATATGCCTGTAGAACCCCCAAGAGATTTGTTGGTTCCTCAAGCTGGACTGGGGTAGAACTGTTTCTTCCATCTGGGGTAAACAGATCTTAGGTCACATGTCCCCAGGAGAAGTCTCATGATATTCCAAACACTAACTAGAAGCTCGTATTATCAAACTGTTGTGACTCTTTATTCACAACTTGGCTATCAAAATAGTATGAAAATGATTACTGGCATCTGTCACATCCAAAATTTTAATACTTAAGTGAGATTATTCATTTGGGGGGGACATTTAGGAGTTCTTGTCTAATAACCTAAAGGTACTCAAAAGTTAAAACTTTCATATGCCTTACTTTTTAACAACAACAACAAACCCAGCTTTTCCCCATTTTTATTGATATGTATTCATTGTAGTGTTGGGTTTTATATAGGTCATTTATTTCAATTACATCATATATTTCTTTGCTTCTTAATTGTAATTTGTATTTTTCAGTCAGTTAGCTGTATATTGACTTTAGGATGTGATGAGATATTTTCATTCCTAACCTGATATCCCTACATATTTTTTTTTCGCTTTTAGAGGAAAACAGTATTAAAAATGCCCTAAGTTTATGCTGTGCATAAAATTTCTCCAAAATACAAAGTGATTGGCTTCTCTAGCCCTAAGATATATGATACATAATTTAGAATAAAATCACAAATCCATTGACACAGATTGAGTCCAACTTTTCTTGATCCCTTCCCCTGCCACTGTCCCCAGACAGGGTTTCTCTGTGTAGTCCTGGCTGACCTGGATATCCCTGGATGATCTCTGTAGACCAGGTGGCTTTGGACTCAGAGATCTGCCTGCCTGTGCCACCAGAGTGGTAAGATTAAAGTCTAGTGCCACCACCTCCTGGCTGAGTCCAACTTTTCTTAATCTAGTTTATCAGGTCCATTACAAGCAAGATCGATCTCACCTGCTGGGTTCCCATTTCCTTTGTCACCCTAACAAAGAAGCATTAGTGAAGAGGCTGGGATTTACTGAAAACATCAAGGTCCAGTATCTTTCCCCATATAACTTAAGAGTTTGGGTTTCATGTTTTACCCCAACATATATAAATTCTGCAGCCAGTCAATTTTTCAGTGATAGAACAGAGCCTCCAATGGGCCTTTGAAGAATGGAACAGGACACCATTTAGGTCTTGAATAGTCACAGCTTTAATTCCAAAGCTTCAGGGTGAAAGTCTGCAAAGAGTGAGGCCTACCATCTTGTAATTTCAACTCATTTTTTTGGTGCTGGTCAGTTGCACATTGGCTGCAACATTGGGTGCTAATCACTTGAAATTTTGTTTTCAACCACACAGTCTCTCTTCAGCACATCTTACATTTTCTGCTTGCTTTTCAACTGATTCCACCCCTGCCACCCCTCCCTCATGGCCCTGTTGTTCCTCTGTTTACACTGGCAATATTCATCACTCTTTCCATCTATGGGCAAAGTTTTATTTTGTTAGCTTGGTGGCTGAGCTTTGCTTCCTACTGTAGGAAGGGCAGGCACCTAGTATCTAAGTAGGAACATTATTCTGTCTCTCCTGGAGTACTGCTGGCTGTGGTACCTTGTTCACTTGGGCTCTCTTTCTCTCTCTCTCTCTCTCTCTCTCTCTCTCCAATATAGAACAGCTAGAAACAAAAGCTAGGCCAACCACGATTTCTGATTTCCATATTCAACTACGAAGTATCCTTCATGTGTACCTATGACAACAGCCAGCCTATCCTCAAATGGGTCCTGCTCCTACAGTTACCACAGTGAAGATCTACCCAACCCAGGCCTGATATCTGCTACCAGCTTTCCCTCTTAATAGGATTTTTATTCTGTAATTATAACCAATGTGCACACTTTGGATTCTATGTTCCTAGGTCAATGTTGACTCTTAGGACTTGAAGTGATAAGGCTTACATAGAAGATAGGTCATCAGGGTAATGCCTTTGAAGGGAGTATTGAGACCCTGGCTTATTTCTGTCTCTCTTGCTTACTGGTAGCTTGAGGTAAAGAGGCTTTGTCTCCCACACTCTTCCTTTTTTGTGTGATATACTGTGCTACTTATGTGTTAAAAGCAACAGGGTCAAGAGGCTGTAGAATGAAGTGTCTGAACTGTGAACAAAAAGTAAACCTTCCTTCCCTTTAAATGAACTGTCTTAGTTATTTTGGTATAGTGATGGAAAGCTGATTAACACATTGTAGAGGAAAGAGACATTGGAAAGCCATACAGGAGCATATAACTATCTAGGTAAATCTCACAAAAACTTTGAATGTTTGCCTATCTAATCATTTTAAAATAGCTTTGAAAGAAAGCAGGATTCACACTCCAATATTAATTTAAATAAGTACAAAGATAAAAATAAACAAACTCCTTAAGTGGAAAAAATCCTTATAAGTTAAAAATAAATGTACAGACAAATTTGTAATTAAAGTATACCATGAATGGAACTTTAGGAAAATATGTTACCAGTTTGTTAAACCTATATAATGGATTAGAAGGTTATAGTCAGTCAGAGTTCACATTTGTGGTATAACTCAGTAAAAATGACATAGTAAATGCCATTCATACTTGTATGGAAACTTCAAGTATTTGGTTATGAGTTGAAGACCAAAAAAGTACTTTCACACTTCATCACAGTTCTGTCATAGTCATCCCTGATTGTCAGCTTGGTGAGCTAAAACAACACATATTTGTTCTTTCTCAATTCTTGAGGTCAGACGTACAAAATCAGTTTGTCTGTGCTGTGTCTAAACCACCGGTGGGGTCACAGACTTTGGGGAAATTCTAGGGAGCGACATGTTTCTGTGTCTTTTCCAGATTCTAGAACAGCACTCTTCGTATGTCTTGATTTGTGACCCCTTGCTATATCTTAGAAACCAGCATCATAGCATCCTTTAATCTCTTTTTGCCTCATCGTGTCTACCCTCCTGTTTTTGTGAACAAACTCCTGTTTCCCTCCTTCTAAGGCACTTGTGCTTGTTTTCAGGGCTCACTGCAAGCAATCAAGATGATGTCATCTCCAATTTTTAATATAGTCACAGTCATAATGCTTTAAGGATGTAAAATGATACATACTCTAGAGCCGAGAACCCAACTGATGAATTTCCCTGGGACATATCTGTAACACTATAAAGGACTTTTGAGCCAGCCTGTTTCATTAAACACATTCATCAGCCAGTATGTTCAGTAAGTATTTCCAAGGATTTTCAAAAGTTCTGTTACTGAGAAGCTGACATTGAGTCAAGTTTGCTTTAATTCAGTATATAGAAGGTGAACACAGCACAGAGACAACACAGTAGTGTGTGACTCTAACCACATGTCTGCCACTTCAGTGAACCATAAACAGTCTTTTCAGTTGATTTTTCAAACTATCACACTATTACTGGGCACTCACAGTACAAGTTATAGATAAACATCCATGAGTCCAGTTAATGCATAAGGGACTTGGTACAGGCACGTCTTTCCAAAGGTTCTTGGCAGGGTAGGTGGTTCTCAGAGGATGTAGTCTACTTGCCAGTGCAATTGCATAATCTCTTTAGTAAACGGAGAATAGGTTCCATGATTCTGAGTCTGTAGAATTATGGGAATCATTAAGTTGTTACCAATTGATGCAACGAATCCAGAGGAGAATTCTCCAATGTATACAAGGCTAAAAATATTGCTGGGTGCTTCAAATGAAGAGAAAGTTGGGTTGAATCTAGATAAGAAGCCCAATAGTTGTTTGTCTTTATTGGTTTTCTTGAAAATGTTTCTTTATAGGAAAGATCAGTTCAACAAACAAAGTTGAAATACGGCAAGTGGGGACATTAAACCACAACTGAATTTATAGGTATTCAGACTTCTCTAGGAAGTGGGAGCTATATGTAAAACTCCAGGGTCTGTACCCAGTATTCAGCCTCTCTCCAACACAATGTGACATCTGCCATTTATGCTGTCATGGATTTCAATGCACTAGAAAGATGTAATGAAATGAGAGATGACATTTTCAGTACTTACAGAGATTATTAGGAGAGAAGACTTAGAAGTTTCCATGGTCCCTCTTTTCCATCATTTTTTTCTCATCCTCTTTACACATAAGTTGGAAAACCCATTTTGAATCTTTTTTTTAAATCACTTGGTAATTTTTAGGTCTTGCTAAGTTTCTAGGAGCTTACCAATATCTGATATTTGCATGAATTAAAACTAGTATGTATCTGAGTTTTTTTTTTATGAGTTCAATACAAAGCAAGACTAATGATAATTGAGAATCATTTTAAGGCCACCTTATTATTCATGTTATTCCCTTGCCCTATCCTCACTAATAACACTTTTTCATGTTCATTAATTGGGGAGAAGAACACTGGCTCTTTTTCCCTTCTCATAAACCAATGTCAAAAATCTCATAGCCACTCTCCTACCGGAATTGATAGACAATGTCTGATATTCTAGAACATGTATGGGGCAAATAATAATGAAATAGTAAAGTAAAATAAAGAGTAAATTTTAAAGACTTTCTCTTCTATTCAAAGCAAACAAATACAAATACATCCTCAGAACTCTAAATGAAAAAAATTACTAAATCAGTGTTCCAAGAAGAACACAAAACAGATCAAACCTTAGGGTATAAGCATCAATGGCCCCACTCAGGAAGCTTGTCTTATTCATTTAGCGATTTCCTATTTGCCAACAACAGTTTGAGTCCTAATAAACTATTCTTAATTCTTTTCCTGAAAGCATTAAAACAACCTAAACTCGATTCAAATTTTTCTCATGGTAATTCATTGTTTCAAGATAAACTTCCAGAGTAGATCAATACATACCCTTAATAGACAAGTTCAGAAATACTAATTCAAAACAAGAACTTTACTGCAAATTATTTGTCAAATTATGACATAGCAAAAAGTTGTTTTCTAGCACCAAGTTTCATACCAATACTATACTTGCCTAACAGGAAATATGAATTTTATCCTATAAAGAATTGCTTTTGTTCTTCTGAGCTCTTGGTTGACACGGATTTGTATAACAAAAGCCATTAACAAGATCAAAGCAAGAAGTGGTGTGTGCATGTGTGTGTGTAAATATATGCATATGTCACTGGGCTTGGGTGTGGGTAGGGGGACTTTGAGAGTAAAGTCCCTCACCATTTTACTTAGTTTTCTCTGCTTGTCAGCGCACAACATTCTTCTCTTGTCACTGATGCTTGCTGCAGTACCTCCCCACCATGGTGGACATGCATTACTCGAAGACCATAAGCCAAAATAAACTGTTGTCTAACTTTCTGTAGTCATGGTTCTTTATTACAGCTGCAGAAAAGTAGCCAAAACAGTCAAAGACTCCTATGGTACCATTTCCAGGTTGATAGAGGCTAAGTTTGTTAGGGCCAGGTATGGACAGTGCAGGGTGAAATCCCAGCACTCAGGGGAGTTTTCCTACATTAGGTAGACTTTGTCTCAACAACAAAAGTAAGTTAATTAAAATAATTCTCCACAGTGATCAACACTTGTGCTTTTTAGCCGAGAGCAGAAGAGGCCATTCCTTTATCTTTCTATAGTGATATCCTACTCTTAAGCCAGATAGGGAGAATACAGAGAGCAATTCGCTTGAATCTGCTCTTCTTAATTCCTTTCAAATTAAATTATTATGCCAAAGGCATATTTTGTAGGGTGACATATGCTGGTCTCAAAATAGCCATAAAAGTATAATTGCATTTCAAATTGTCATAATGTATAATTATTTTTCATATATATATACATATGTATACATATGTATATATATGAATATGTGTATATATATGTGTGTGTTCTGTATATATGTATGACACACATACACACACACACACACACACACACACACATATACATGATCTTTAAAAAAGAACTATCTTAAGAAACTAATACTTTTTGATGTATTCATTTTTTTCTATGCTCCAGATCAATCAAATTAGCCTCATGATGTGAGCCAAATACTCTGCCACTGATCTACATTCTCAGTTGCAACATTTACAAATCTAAATTATCATAAAGAACATCTATGGAAATAGAAAAATCTTTTATTTGCTGAGAGATGATGAGCCATGTTTAATAATTACAAGCAATTACTTTTCTTTGCTTATATATTTTGAGGTTAAACTTTTGAGATGAGTCATTGACTTAAAAAGACTAGGAATATATTCTCCAAGTTTGTTAATGTACCTGAAGACATAGGATCAGAGATGTGGAAGACAAAACATCTGTCCCAACACTGGGAGTAACTGAGATCAGCAAGTTCCAGGCATGCAGGAATTTCGCCAGACCAGTGGCAAGGGTTCCTTCCGGTCTGGGCCAGTGCGATGAGCAGACCTTGGGCACAAACTCTGCAGCCAGTCCCACAACACCCAGAGGAAGCTTCACTCCCAGGGTCCCAGGAGGTTGGTCACACCAGGATCTCAGAATACCAGAGGCAGCTTGACTTCCAGGAGCTCTGACATACCCAGGATCTCAGGATCACAGGATCACAGGAATCCCAGGATCACAGAGACAGCTTGACTCTGAGGAGTTCTGACACAACCAGGATCAGAAGCTCCAGTCATATATAGTCAGGGTACATAGCACTAGAGATAACCAGATGGCAGGAGGCAAGCATAAGAACATAAGCAACAGAAACCAAGGTTACTTGGCATCATCAGAACCCAATTCTCCCAACATAGCAAGTCCTGGATACACCATCACACCAGAAAAGCAAGATTCAGATCTAAAATCACTTCTCATTATGATGATAGAGGACTATAAGAAGGACATAAATAACTCCCTGAAAGAAATACAGGAGAACACAGGTAAACAGCTAGAATCTCTTAAAGAGGAAACACAAAAATCCCTTAAAGAATTACACAATCAAACAGGTGAAGGAAATGAACAAAATCATCCAAGATCTAAAAGTGGAACTATAATCAAAAAAGAAATCACAAAGGGTTACAGCCCTGGAGTTAGAAAACCTAGGAAAAACATCAAAAGTCATAGATGCAAGCATCACCAACATAATACAAGAGATAGAAGAGAGAATCTCAGGTGCAGATGATACCATAGAAAACATTAACAAAACAGTCAAAGAAAATGCAAAAAGCAAAAGCTCCTAACACAAAACATCCAGGAAATCCAGAACACAATGAGAATCCCAAACCTAAGGATAATAGGTATAGAAGAGAGTGAAAATTCCCAACTTAAAGTGTCAGTAAATATCTTCAACAAAATTATAGAAGATTTCCCTAACCTAAAGAAAGAGATGCCCATGAACATACAAGAATCCTACAGAACTCCAAATAGACTGGACCAGAAAAAAATTCCTCCTGTCACATAATAAACAAAACACCAAATGCACTAAACAAAGAAAGAATTTTAAAAGCAGTAAGGGAGAAAGGTCAAGTAACACATAAAGTCAGGCCTATCAGAATTACACCAGGCTTCTCACTAGATACTATGAAAGCTAGAAGATCCTGGGCAGATGTCATACAAACCATAAGAGAACACAAATGCCAGCCCAGGATACTATACCCAGCAAAACTCTCAATTACCATAGACAGAGAAAACAAGTTATTCCATGATAAAACCAAATTTACACAATATCTTTCCACAAATCCAGCCCTACATAGGATAATTGATAGAAAACACCAACACAAAGAGTAAAACTACACCCTAGAAAAAGCAAGAAACAATCTTTCAACAAATTCACCCAAACCTAATTCCACCTCTAACAACAAAAATAACAGGAAGTAACAATCACTTTTCCTTAGTATCTCTTAATAGAAAAATTAATATTACCAACATATCCTAATCAATTGAAATTCAAAGATATGAGAAATTAGAAATTTGTGGGCTGTCATCCAGTGGTCTCTCTAACTAGGTAATTGGAGAAATTGGTCCAATACTGTGCAATCCATATACACGTTCTGCTTGTTTGTAAGTGGCAGTGTCTTGCTGTGTACCACATAATGGCCTTGAAATCATGCTTCCCCTATCTCCACTTCTCTATTAATTGGATTGTTTATTTGATGTTTTTAAACTATACTATGATTTTCAGAACAGCTTACATATTCCAAAATTATTTATACAGCCAAAGAAACATAGACAACTAATTTGGGAGGTGGTATGTAAGAGAACAACTAAGATGGAGATGGAATGTTTTGCTTGATATTTATAATTATTGTATCAATTTTGAAGAAGAGGACTTTATAAGTTATTCTTTTTTCAGAGATGAATGCTTTTCAAAATCATCACAGCCAATGAACCAGAATCTTGCCCTCACCTAATGTCTTTGCCTCCCTCCAAACAGAACCATTGTTCATTGAAACACACCATTTCTTAAATGAATACAACTTGTTCCCTGTGGGATGAGAATGAAGACAATCACTCAAGTCAAATAGCTTTGACTGTAGCAGGGAATATGGATCCAAATAATCGTGCCTACAATTCATTCCTTGGCACAGCAGAACTGTCAACTCTTAGCTTAGCTACTATAGAGGTAAAACCTGTCGCATCTCGCACGTCTCTGACCAGCAGAGACAGTGGGAAGAAACGACTTGGGGACGCCAAGGCGGGTTCAGAGCAGCTTGCCTTTGCAGCTTCTGCTTTATTCTGCTTCTCTCTCTCTCTCACATTTCACATAGCTGCAGCCGTTCACTCACACACACCAATCATCCATTCACTCACTCACCCTGGTCTCTCTAACGCTGGTCTTTGGTCTCTGGTCTCTGGTCTCTGGTCTCTGGTCTCTGTAACGCTGGTGTTTCTAATGCTGGTCTGTGGTCTCTGGTCTCTCTAACCCTGGTCTCTGGTCTCTGGTCTCTCCTACGCTGGTCTCTCTAACTCTGGTCTGCGGTCTCTGGTCTCTCTAACGCTGGTCTCTGGTCTCTGGTCTCTCCTATGCTGGTCTCTCTAACTCTGGTCTCTGGTCTCTGGTCTCTCCTATGCTGGTCTCTCTAACTCTGGTCTCTGGTCTCTCTAATGCTGGTCTCTGGTCTCTCTAATGCTGGTCTCTGGTCTCTCTAATGCTGGTCTCTGGTCTCTCTAATGCTGTTCTCTCTAACGCTGGTCTCTGGTCTCTGGTATCTCCTACACTAGTCTCTCTAATGCTGGTCTCTCTAACACTGGTCTCTGGTCTCTGGTCTCTCTAACACTGGTCTCTCTTATGCTGGTCTCTCTTACGCTGGTCTCTCCTCATCTGGGGCTGCCTTCAATTTATACTTCCATTCACTCACACCACCTCACACCACCCAATCATAGACGCACGTCCAAGGCAGCATGCAGTATTGAATGGTATCACAAGATGCTGCACTAATCTCTCCAACGAGTTACACGCACTGCTTTTACTGCGCATGACTGAGACTGGGATAAACAAGCTAGGTCAAGGGGCTTAGCATAGAGCCAGGGCACCATCTTTGGCCCATGCGGCCATGCCTGCTCTCCACAAAAATCCTTTGGTGGTGTGAGGAACATTGAAGTACAGCCTTATTACAATGAATTCCAATGTCTAAAAATTGTTCTTATTTTGGTTTGTATCACAGTAAGAGCCAAAATTTTAAAGCTCTGCTAAAAACAAAACAAAACAAACAACAATTACCTAATAGGTGGGACAATAGTTCTCCCTGTAGAAGCTACAGATCATCCAACAATGGCCAGTTTTAGGTATGTGAAACCTCAATTTGAGTAGTTGTTTTGGAGCAGTCTAAGAGACTCTTCCAGGAGCATGGTTGAAGCAAACTATCACCCTCCCCCCATCCTCACATCTTAGTTATTTGATCTTGGTAACTCTTGTAAGTGCTATTAAATTGAATACTATCAAATAATCTTCAAACATTATTGTGAGAGAAAAAAAAGAAGCACCTTTGGTGGGGTCTGTGCTTATTATAATTGGAATCATGAACAACCCAAAGCCCTGTGTGTTAAAGGGCTGGTGACACATGGTGTGATACTACTGGGAAGTTGTAGAAACTTTTAAGAAGCCTACAGGAAGACCTTTAGGTCATCAGGGGGTGCTTGTACAGAGGGTTTTGGGAGCCAGGCTTCCCTCCTCATTACCGCTTGTCCCTTGGCTTGTGATCTAAGCAGTCTTGCTCACATGCATCTTATGATGTGCTGCCTTGCTACAGGCTTAAAGCAACTGGGTTACTTGGTCATGAGCTGCACTTCCAACAATATGAGCTAAAATAATCCTTTCCTCTTTAATACTTAATTTTATGCATTGTTGTTGTGGTGGTGGTGGCAAAGAAACTCTAACGTAGTGGTCAGAGGTAGTTTTTAGAATGATCTGAGCAAGACTGGCAACTATCTGTGGATCAGTTTGTGTCTGCCAAAATATTCTATTGCCATAGTGATAATAAGGAGGGTCTTTGGAAACAAATTAAGTAATGAGGAGGGGAGCTGTCACTGTAAGTTTAGTGATGACAATAAAAAGAATTGTCTACTGGAACCCAAACATACTGGCACTCTGGTCCATCCTAATCATGGACTTCAGTTCCTCAAGCTATAAGAAACAATACACTGTTTAAACAATGTACTGATAAGTCTTGATACTGTAGTAGCAGCCAAGTTGATTAAGAAGCACTCAGTGTGTACCTACAAAGCATGAACATACATCTGCCTGTGGAGTCATAGGTAGATTGTCAGCATAAAACTAGCACTTTGCTGTTCTGAAATTGAACACTTGTGTCTTAGTCAGGGTTTTTATTCCTGCACAAACATCATGACCAAGAAGCAGTTGGGGAGGAAAGGGTTTATTCAGCTTACACTTCCATACTGCTGTTCATCACTGAAGGAAGTCAGGACTGGAACTCAAGCAGGTCAGGAAGCAGGAGCTGATGCAGAGGCCATGGAGGGATGTTCTTTACTGGCTTGCTTCCCCTGGCTTGCTCAGCCTGCTCTCTTATAGAACCCAAGACTGCCAGCCCAGAGATGGTCCCACCCACAAGGGGCCCTTGTTCACTAATTGAGAAAATGCCTCACAGCTAGATCTCATGGAGGCATTTCCCCAACTGAAGCTCCTTTCTCTGTGATAACCCAGCTGTGTCAAGTTGACACAAAAACTAGCCAGTAGAACTTGGTATTTTTATATATATATATATATATATATATATATATATATATATATATATATATATATATATATAAACTGCCCTATGAGGATTGTCTCCAAATGATTCAAACTTGATAAATATACTACTTAAAAAAAAAACTAGCACTTTGCATCTTTAAGTCTTAGACTATCTGGTACATCATATACATCAAAAGCGTAATAAAAATCTGTTGACTGGAAAAAAAATGTTCCTGAAGAGGTCAGAGGACAGTTCTTAAGAGCCACTTCTTTTCTGACACCTTAGGGATCCATGGACTGAATTTCTGTCATCAGGGCTTCAGGCAAGTGTCACTACCTAACTGCTGTGCCATCCTACCAACCCAAGCACTATCTTCTGAAGTGCCATGTAAATCAAGGAACATGTTTTGAAACATATTTAGGTATGAATGTATGTATATAGGTGTTGTTGTTGTTATTTTCTGGCAAGGCCTCAGTCTATAGCCCAGGCTAGTCTCAAACCCATAGCAATCCTTCTCGACCTGGTGCTGGGATTATAAGCACAGCTTACCATACTCAATGTTCATATGACCTGGGGAAGATGTACACTTCTGAAATCTTATAAAATACTTTCTGAGCCAAACAAACAAAATTCTTTTCTACATGAAAATCAAGTTTTAACAAATCAACCCCAGCAGAACACACGAAACCTCAGGAGTTCCCTGTTGTATTATTATTTTCTACTATGTAAAACCAAATCTCCACTCTGGATTTGAAACCTAATCTCTTCCCTATCCAATGTACTTTCAAAAAAAAATTTCTAAGTATCAGAGACTCCCACTGCTTGAATAAATTTTGATCTCTTCCTGTACTGAGTAATTGAAAAGGGGATATGTCTGAATAGCCTTGTTTATTGTGATTCAGCCAAGGCCATCCCCGTAAGTGAGGGACAAGCTATATTGGTACATTTGCTCCTGGTACATTCTAATGAACCATGGGTAATGGGTACTTGATTATTTGGATACTGCTTGTTCTGGTTTATGACAATAATGAGTACTGAACACACAGTTGGGTTGAAGTCCATTCTTGAGGGGCTATTTATATTTTAAATTATATTTTCAGATACCTTGTGGCTTATCTTAATAGACTGTTTTGACCAGTAATAAAGCTCCACATACAAAAGGTAAAATGATTACTTGCCATAGAAGCATGTTTTAAAAAAGGTTTTATTACATTTCACTTGAACATTTATAGGTAAAGTACAGACTTATTACTGATCAATTTTTTGTTAAATATTTCATGATATTTTAAATTCCGTACATATAGAACACATGTTTTTGAAGAAAGAATCTTATGTTTCATTAAAGCCCTATTGGAAAGAACTAGAAATTGAAATGTAATTCACAATTTAAAATTTGTATGATGTGCTTCATGAGAAACAAACTGAGAAACAAAATGTCATACCTGGGTAAAACCTCTCTGGATGATGGCTGTAGTTCACATTTCTGCCATTTCTCATTTTGAATTATTTCTTTGCTTGGAATTCATATTGCTTTCTTAACTGGACTGGGATTTTTGTTGCCTTGACAAGATCCAGAGTTTTTGATTCATGCTTACATAGGTTGAAAGCTCCACAGCGCATCCTAACAAGCCTGCAGCTGATTCACTAGCTTTTCTGTCATAGCATGAATCGATTTAAAAATACCTATGATCTATCAAGGCAAAAGACATATTATTCTTGATTAAATACTATGTAAACCTTTAGTGGTCTGAATTTATCTTTGCTTTTTTTTCCTTCTTGCGTGAATGGACACATGTTTTATACTTTAGAAATGTCTGACTGTCTGCAGTAATTTTCTGAGTAAAGAGAAAGGCCTCCTGTATTAGTAAATTCTGTTCATTAGTCTTATTACCTGAATAATAATGAATCAGTAGTGATGGAAACATCTAGATTCTACATTGGAATACTCATATGTATTATACTTTATGGGATATAGTGGATCTGTTCTAAACTTAGAGAACAATGGAGAAATGCATCCAGATATGAAGACACACTTCATTTCGGGAAAAAGATGGTGCAGTTTTCTATGAGACTGTTCTAAGAGGTCAATATGGGTGCCATTCATTTCTAACATTAGCATATATCAATGAGATAAGCACCATTACTTCTGACAATAGAGAAATAAGGTATTCTCATTTGTTCTTTATAACAACACTGTAGGAAGGGAAGTGATTTCCTTGTGTTAGAGCTAGTGAAAGGAAACCATAGGTTGTAAATTCTGTGAGAACTTTGGTTGGGTTACTCACTCACTTTTGCTTATCTGGTACCCAACACAGTGTCTTAGTTACTTCTGTTGCTATGATAAATAGTATGAAGGCAATGTCACAGAAGAAGGGGTGTCTTCATTTCTCTCACCCAGCAATAAACATAGATGCCTTCTCTGTTTCCTAGGCACTATTAAGTATATAGGAGCAGTTTCAGCAGCCAATCAGTCAATCCTGTAGTAGCCAACTGTTGTAGTGTGCCGACTCAATTCAATTCTGATATAGTCTACCTGGAGGTACTGCTTCAATCGTCAGGTTGAGGACTTCAGTCTTACAAAACTGTGCACATCCTCTCCATCACTTTAGTTAGCCAACTGCAAGCACCCCAACCCCATGACTGATTACCGAGGTGGCTCACTGAATTCAGAAAAGTACCTATGCACGTTTATACATTCATCATAATGGATGCTACAGAGGAGAGAGGTAAAGAGAATCTTCATGCAAGTTATGCAAGAAGGGAGGCATGGCTTTCCTGCCCTCCAGGAGTCTCCAAGCACAGAGTTATCTGGGAGCTCGCTCAACCCTGTTGCTCAGGATTTTGATGGGGGTTGTTTTATGCAAGAAGAATTGATTCACTTATTTCCACCCATGATCTCCTTAACTCTAAGCCTCCTTCTCTCTTCTCAAGATCATGAGGGAGAGGTGTGAGGTTAAAACTCTCAGAGAACTTGGTTAGTTTCCCCCCATTCTGTGGCTGCTGGGGATTTCTGAAAATGACCTCATTAATGATAAACTCAGGTGTGGATGAAAGGGGCTTATTAAATAACAAAGAACTGTCTCTTTTCTCAGAAGTCCTTCAAGAACTGGGTAAGACCAGTATTTTAACAAAAGATACTTATTGCTCCAATCATTTACACAATGACAAGGGTTAAAGGAGCCGAGGCAGGAACAGGGTAATTCCCTCCAATATCTATCACTCTGTCAGAGCATTATTTATTTATTTCAAAACTGGTATGCTTTGAACCAAGTAATACCTGGAAGGCAAGAAATATTCATTTTAAGCAATGCTTAACCTTTTTTGAATAATTATAAAGTACTCAATAGAACTGAGCTCATCAAGATTGTGGTGATCTTCAAGCATGTTTAAGTTCTAGTTTTAAAGAGACATAGTATATAAATAACAGGAGAGGACGTTAATTAAGCCGTGGTTCTGTTTGATTCAATACTAAATTTATTCTCCCAAATAACCAGATAAAATGACTATTTTAATTCAATATTTTTAAAGCTTATTTTTAGGGATGGATTTTTTTACTATCTTATACAAATGTTGTATAATAAAAAATTACCTAGAGTCTCGGGATATTTCTACTTAAATTACAGGGATTTTTTTTTGTCTGAAGTTCCCCCTACTAGGATAGAAATAGATAGATTCTGTGATTCTTTTTCAGTACTTCAACAGTTTGTTCTGGCACCCTATAATTCAAGAAAAGAAATTTAATTCCTGCTTGGAGATGAAATATAGAAATTTCAAAGGAAGCCACATTATCTATTGATCACAATGGGAGTTGTACAAACTCTTCAGAGGTTTTTAAAGGAAGGTATTTTTTTTTCTCTAAAGGCAATTGTGCACTGACAATTGAAGTTAATAATTTTGTTTTAACTTAACAAAGGTAGGGTTGGCCGAGTCCTTCTTATTTTAAGCTTGAACAAAGAACTGTATAATAATCATCTCTGACATGGATGGTTTACAAACTGCTCTTACATAAGGTGTCTCCATTTGATCTTCACAGCAACACTAGGAGAAGGCCGTTATTATTTTCCTTATTATAGAGTTAATGAAAGGAAAGCAACGCTTGTAAACTCTGAGGACAGAGCCCAGTCTTGTCATTCATTCTGTCCTTCTAGCACCCAACTGCTTTGCTTGTCACCATCGCTGTGATAAAATATGCTGACAAAAGCATCCTAAGGAAGAATGGATTTCTCTTGGCTCACAATTCAAGGGTGTATTAATTACCATGGTAGCAAGAGTGGTGGTCTGTTACAGTGCGTCTGTGGTCCAGAGGCAGACAATGATGAATGCCTGTGATTAGCTCATTTTCTCCTTTTTATTAAACAGTCCAGGATCCCAGTCCAGGGTGGAGTAAAAAAATATTTAAAAATCCTGACACAGGGTTTCTACGCACCTTCGGCCATATATATTCTCGGATGAAAGACACACACACAGCTTTTGTATTTTTAAATATGCGTTAAGCAGCTGGACAACTGTCTACCTTCCATACTGTTAGAATCAACCTTGCTATCCATAACTCACATTACTTACAATGTTTTAGCTGGGCTGCTCTTAACTCCAATTGGCCAGCCTACATGGCCACATTTTCATGGTTCAGCTAACCCATGGCGGCTCTCCTTTCTCCTCTTCTGCACATTTTTATTCTATCCCATGATGGCTTCTTCCCTCTCTCCCCTTTCTTCTTCATCTTGTCTCTCTCCTGCCTCCTCCAACCCACTATTTAGGGAATGGTGCCACTCACAATGGGCAGGTATTACTTCAATTAATCTAATGAAGACAGTATCCCCCAAGTGACCATAGATTTCATCACATTGGCAAGAGAGATGAACCATCACACATACTGACTGGCATATGATAAACACTACAAAGATCACTTGAGGCATGAGACTGGCTGGAAAGATTAAACCTTAAATGGCTTAACCAGGACAATAAATACAGCATACAGTCAGGGTATGAATTCACCCTGTATATAAAGCTTGTAGCGTCAACAGCATTGTGCCATAGTCTTTTCTTTTCCTGTCCTTCAGTAACTATGCTTTGCTCCCATCTCCTGCCACTGTCACTGACATGTGTGACCTTTTTAAAATTATACATTTAAAAATATATCTTCCATTTTAGCTTTAAATACTCTTCACCACTAAAAAAAAAATGTAGTTGGAAAACAAAGTGTATGTTTCCCTTTTGCTGACCATTTGGTTTTGATGATTATTATCACAACATCCACTTCACCCATAGCACTAAGCCAGAATGTTGTGACAATCTTTGACATAAAGTCACCGAGTGTGAAAATAAAAGATAATGTAATCAGGTCCTACTCTTCGCCCATAGGGCTGTTGTTTCTTGACTCTGGCAGGATTAGCTTATGGTGTGTGGGATGGGAAGAGTCCTGAGAAATATATGAGAGAAACTTAGGGAACTTGCTCTGGAGCCTTTCTCCATCCTGTTCTGGAAGCAGCATGTTTCCAGTTGGGACAGGGGGCTATTTATACACGTCCATAGCAACGGCAGCAGCAACACAAGACCATCTGGGTCTGGTGGCACATGCCTGTAAACCTAGCCCTAGCAAGGCAGAGACCTGAGAATCACTGTGAGATGAAGTCTGTTCTGCATATTAAATTCCAGGCCAGTGAGGGTTGCACAGTGAGACCCTGTCTGAAAATCAAACCAAATAAAATAAAATAATCACTTATAAAACAACAGAAAGAGGCCTCTTTTACCAATTCTACTAAGATTGCTTTTCAGACTAGACTTTCCCTCCTCCTTTCTCTCTTCTCCCTTCCCTTCTCTTCCTTCCCTTCTTTGCCTCTCATTTCCTCCATCCTTCCCTCCCTCTCTCCCTCTTAACAATTCATATACAATGTATGCAGTCACTTCTGCTTACACAAAAGAATTTATTGGCATAAGAAACTTCTTCATCCTTACACTCCTTTCCACAGCTTACATGGCATTCTCCAAGGAGACAGATCTCATAAATCTATGGATTTCAGATATTTTTTTCCCCAAAGAGTACTTTTATGCTTCTAAAAAGTATCCTAGAGTTGATGTCTCTTGTTCTTACTATGCTCATCTGTCTAATTCCTGAACTTTTAGCAGACTGCTTTTTCTCATTGCCAGATTCCTGTCTTCCCCATTTTCTCTTTTATTCTTCCTTCTCATGCCCCCAGACTGACTTTTCTTTCCTGGTCTCATGATAAATAGTTTGCACATTGCCCATTGCTGCTTTGGATTTTGATAAATTTACCAACTTAGCCAACCATCTTATTAAGTATTTCCTCAAGCCACCCCCCTATAGAAGGTTGATCTGAAATGTTAAGAAAAAATATTTTTGTTTGATATGGTGTCCATGATGACCTTGAAGTCTGTGTAGCTTAGGGTGGCCTCAGACTTCTGATTCTCCTGCCTCACCTTCTGAGTGCTAAGACTTCAGTCCTACACTACCATGGCTATTCTTGCCAACTTGACCTTATCTGGAATAAACTACAACCCAGAAATGGAAGGGACACCTGTGACCCAGATCTTGAGACTAGAAGACACAAGCTTTGGATCCAGATCTTGAGACACTCTTTTTAATCTGGGCCATAACCTCTGCTGGAGGCCTATGTAAGGATGCTGGAAGAAGGAAGGGTTCCTTTGTTCTCTGCCTGCTTGTGCACACTTTGCCAGCACATCTGTTGGAACCTGCTTCTTCAGGAGTCCAATTTACACAGAAGACCAGCAGAGATACCCAACCCTGTGGAACTAAGAAACTACTAAATTCTTGGGGTTCCCATTCACAGCTGGCTACTGTCGGGTTAGCTGGACTGCAGACTTTAAATCATTCCAGTAAATTCCCTTTAGATATACAGATTCATCCATAAGTTCTGTAAATTTGGACAATACACATGCCCTAATACACATGCCCATCTTTAAAAGAGATTTAAAGGTGCTTTTAAAAGAACATGTGGGTGCTGGGCTGTAGCTCAAAGGTAGAGCATTTGCTTATAGGGAGACCCTGCTGCTTTTGCTGTCTAGTGCCCCATCCCCATTCCCATTTACATATACCATTCATTTCTCTCCAGATTCTTGGGGACCATAGTTATTCTAATTATGACTTTATGTACAGATAGAAGACAGTGTGGGGAGTAAGTGTAAAACTTAGCTAAGGAGCCTGAGAATTGATTTACATTAGAGAGCTTGTTGGATATAAATAGCCAAGGATTTCCCAGGGAAGACAAACATCTTAGGAAAGAGAAGAATTGGGTCCAGAAATAATGTTACTGTTGAATCAGAAGGTCAAATCTGTTTTGACCAAGGGTTTCTACTACTTTGTCCTCATTGGCTGATTCAAATGTCCATATGAAGTATCCTTAGTACTGTTGGGGTAGTAGAGTTATTATGGTGGATTTGCAAAAGTCCTTGCTTTCCTAGCATATGCATCCTGTTAAGAAATCCAGATAACAAGTTAGGAGTAAGTTAAATATATACTGTATTAACCAGAGTTGGGTGCTGGAAATACATAAAGAAGGGACAGTGAACTGGGCCTGATGGCAGAGGTATGTAATCCCAGCTTCCTTTGAAGCTGAAACAGTAGGACCTAAGGTCCACAGCCAGCCTGGGCTACAAGTTCAAAGCCAATCTGGTTAAATTAGTGAGACCTACCCCCCCCCCCCAAATATAGAGTGAAAAGAGGGTTAGGGATATAGCACATGAGTGGACATGTATAGAGTGCTTCCCTAATAAGGACCTGGGGTCTATCCCTGGTACTGGGATGGTGAGAGAAAAACTAAAGAAGGGAAGTGGTAAGGAGCATCCATCCAAACCAGCCCTCCATGGGCTTGTGCTATGAATATAAAAAGTACAACAAAACCCAAAATGCTGATTTCATATAAAGTGTCTGAGAAATAAGAACCCAGGACAACACTAGATGTTGGGTCAGGAAAAGGCATTCTCCCTGTGTGAACAGAATAGTGTTGTCATCTTGTGTCTGGAATGTTAGCTTTCTACTGGAGGAATGTAGAAACTCCAAAAATGAGGACTCATGACTTTAGGCCATGCTAAGCATATTAACCTAGAAACAAACGAACAAACCTAACTCCTTTGGACCCCAAATACCATGAGACATGGGCAAATACACTGTATTATTCTGGCAATTCTGTGCTAAGGAATAATTAGGAGAATAGACTGAATGCCTATAGGGTGGTAGTCAAGGAAGACACTTGATGTCATATTGGGTGGGGACACCGGTGTTCTGGTAAAAAGTAAGTGGCGACCTTTCTGAGTGTAGTTTCAACATTACTCTGGTTAATGTTCATGTTAAATTAGTGAGAAAAATCTGTAAGATTTTGTTACCTATGTGTTTTTTTTCTTTTCTGACTCTCTTTTGTGAACACTGCAAGGAAATATCACAACACAGTAACAACAGATATGACACACCTATGCCCTTGTGCATGTGAGGTGTTAATGCTCTCAACATAGTTGACTCCAAGCTACCTTGCTGATGTCATTGAACATAATGACATCATACTAAGCACCCACATTACCAACTCTCGTTGAGGGTGACACAAGAGCTGACAAAAGTCTCAGGAAAATAGCCCTTCAAATGCCACAGTATTTAGTGATCAAGATAAAAATGTAAATACTACCAAAAGCATAGATAAAGAAAATTTAAAAATATTCAGAAAGTACTAAGTTTAAATATTTATTACATTTGTTTTAAAACCATAATAATCACCTGGCAGTGGTGGCGCACACCTTTAATCCCAGCATTTGGGAGGCAGAGGCAGGTGGATTTCTGAGTTCGAGGCCAGCCTGGTCTATAGAGTGAGTTCCAGGATAGCCAGGGCTATACAGAGAAACCCTGTTTCAACCCCCCCCCCCAAAAAAAACCCTCATAATAATCTGTTTAAGCTGGGAGAGGTAGTGTATACGCAGAGTCCCAGCGCTCAGGGCGTAGAGGCAGAAGGCTCAGGAATTGGAGGCCATCTTCAACTAATCATGAATTTGAAGCTAGCCTGGGCTACATGAGAATCATCTCAGAAAATCAAAATAAACAGTAGTAATACATCGTGAATTTTATAGTCACAATTAATTTTAAATTATAGTATGGATAATGATTAATTTTAATGTAGCAATGCTTACGTCCAATCCCAAATAACCCTGAGCTATTTTAGTTATTTAATCTTTCCCTTTTCTTTTGACTTGACTAGGGGTGTTTCTTTGAATATCTAAGCACCTACATTGTCAACTGTCTTGGAGGGCGACACATGAGCAGACAAAAGTCTCAGCCATTAGTGGCTGATTCCTGTGAGCCTCCTTCTGTAAAGGTGACTTTTTGTTGATTTCTGCCCAAATTTTGGCAGTTCCATAATGCATCCAGAGGAGTACTTGCTATAACCAGTACTATCTAATTCGAATGAGGCTGAACTAAACAGATTGCTATTGTCTGACTTTTTCTGACTGTAGAAAACACATTCTATGCTTCCATTCAGTATCTCGGCTCTTCAGTAAATGGATGATGTGTTTCTCTGTCCTCTGCCTGTGTGTTTGATCACAATATTGCCCATCTGAAATAATCCTCCTCCCTTCTACTATTTTAAACTGCTTTATTTTCCAGGCTTCAAGTTCCTCTTTCCCCTCTCCCACAAAGCTAACTACAGCCACACCAATCTTCTTAAAGCAATTTTAAACAGTCTTTCCCTCGACCTCTTGAGATACTTATGTTATCACACACGCAGCCAAATCTTTTATTATGTCACACACAAACATTCCCACTGTTTCTTTTATTTCCCTTGCCAGTGACTAGGCAGCTCATTTTCTGCAAGGAGAGACTATAACTTAAAAGTTCTGTAACGTATGATACACAGTTGTCTGGGAATTAGTGTGCACTCTTGGTATTTCAATAGATTTGGCCTTAAACTTCATCCTTTGAAGTTGAACTAAACTCTTACTAAGTTACATAGGTTCTGAAAGTCTGGGCTTTGAAGTCAAGGAGGCCTGGATCTATTTCTGCACTGTACTGCTTGTAAGCTGTATATCCCTGTGCAATTCACTAATACTTAAGGACCCTGTTTCTCTTAAGACCGAATGATGATGCTACCTACACTATAGACTGATGTTATGATTATCCCAATGAACTGGAGTTATACAGTCTTTTATAGAGATTAAAACCAGTAGAATATATATATATATATATATATATATATACACATATATATACACATATATATATACATATATGTATATATATATGTGTGTATATATATATATGTGTGTGTGTGTGCATTTGTGTGCTTGCATGGGGTCACTATAGCCTGATTTCAAACATGTGATCCTTCTGACTCAGCTTTCCCAGGGCTGGGGTTAAGGATGTGTGCCAACCAGTCCAGTTCTGTTTTAGTTTGTTTTTGAAGCAGGGCCTTGCTGTGTAGTCCAAGTTGGCCCAGACTGCTCTATATGCTCCCAAGTTGATTTTAAACTTGGATTTTCGTGCCTCATATTCTAGAGTAGCTGGGACTAGAGGAGAGCACTGGCATAATAGCTTCCTTTTATAGTTCAGTTTTTAAAATATTAATTTGTTTAGTTTTGTACAAAATAATAGGTTTATTATTTTATATATTTTTGTTGTTGTTTTGTTTTGTTTTTTGAGACAGGGTTTCTCTGTGTAGTCCTGGCTGTCCTAGAACTCACTCTGTAGACCAGGCTGGCCTCTAACTCAGGAATCCACCTGCCTATGCCTCCCAAGTGCTGGGATTAAAGACATGCACTACCACTGCCCAGCCTTATTCTATAATTCTTGATCTTAGGGTTCTAAGTGCTGGAATGTATCAATAACATTTTGATGCAAACACGCCACTGTGTATCAGCTTTTTTATCCCTACACTAGGGATGGGGTATTTTCTATTATTCTTATTTCAAATGAAAAAAAAATAGGTAGGGCATTATTTGAGGTAGTGAGAAAGGTTACTAAATAAAGGCATATACAGTAATATCAAGGTGAGATTTAATAATCTCACGTAAAGAGAGGAGATGTAGATACTTCTAAAGTCTCAGTGAACTGCCTAATAGCCTTTAAAGGCTTCTACCAATACTAATGAAATGAACCCAACAAAACAAGACATAATCCCCAACACAGTGTATATAATAAGAAAGCTGAAATGCCATTTATAATTGTTCACAGCTTTTATGTTAATGGTATATAGTCATTTGTTCATTTCCTCCCATATTTATTGAACGCCCGTTGTTTATGAGGTATATTCAAATCTATTGGCTACGTCTCAGTTGTCTTTTGAATGAAATTTTAGTCATTGCCTGAATTTGATTAAGTTGGTTACAGGATTTTGAAGTACAATGGAACCCAAGTAAGACCAGTGCTCATTTCCTAAATGAACATTTTACGTGAAAACAAACAGCTGCTGGACCCCAACAGAATTTTAAACAAGCTGTTTTTAAAGTTTCCTGACAGCTGGTTTTGGTGATTTTTGTCAACAGAATTTTTCGGCTTTGCATCACAGCTCTCTTTTATTACGGTGTCCCCTCAAAGAATAACTTGCTTGCCTTAATCACGTTTACGGAGATTTACGACTTAATGCTTATTCAGTGGTGGGGCTTCTCAACACGAAATGTCAGTGAGCCTGTTATAAATTGCCTCTGGCATTGCTACTGTATCTTTTATTTGGCTGGGAGTGTTTCCACCTGAAAGTGATAAATTTCTGCTATAACCGCTTTATGGGCTTCAGTAATTACACTGTACTGAAAAGGGGTGGGGATGGGGGTTTCTCTTGAGGTATTTCCTTAAAAATAGCAAGTAATAAACTGCAGTGGAATGGGCCGAACTCTGACATCTGTTGAACCAAAAAGCAATGACCAATGAGCTATCCACATCCGATGGAACTTGACAAGTGACCAGGAAGTACAGAAGATACATAAAAGCCTTTCACAATTTCTAGAGGGGACTATTGTGGTAGCTATTCCTTTAGACTAGCTGATTTTAATCCTATGGCAGGAAAGTGCTGCTTGAAGGGAGTGCCCACAGAAGTGCTGTTTCCATCCTTCCAAAAGCTATCTCAAAACATCAACTGGATGCTTCTATTGCCTTGGGTAATTTTTCACTGAATGCCAAGGTCTGCCTGACATTGAGAGCTAATCTGTATGTGCAAGTCAAGGAGACTGCAGCCTGTCAAAAGCATTCAGTTATGCAAACAGTCCACCGCAGCCAATATCTTGATCAATATATACAGACGCAACTGAACGGATCAAGAGGAGATCCGCATTAATCATTATGATATCCATGGGTGGTGAATATTGACTAATTTTCATCTTGCTGGTGTGTCTTCCTCATAAAAGTCTATATGTTGTATATAAGGAAAAACTAGCATTAATTGCTGGGGATGCTCTCCTCATGAAGGAGCAACACAGTGATAAAAACGAAAGGTATCCAAGTTAATTAAATGCGGTCATAAAGATTCTTACTATCATGTCCTTACGACAAGCCACAGAATCCTAGGGACCCAGTAGCTGCTTTACTTAAGGTGATCCTAAAAGTGCTTTGATCATTAAATCATCTCATCTTCCTTTCACAACGACTGCACCATTTTGCAAAGGAATTGCTAGAACAAGAAAGAGTCTCTCTAATGGAATAAGTTGGATCTTGCATAGAATCCTTATTCATTCATAAAAGAAGTTATAAGTATATATACCTGGCATAGTTTAATTCGATGACAATATAACCAGTTCTAAATGTGAGGGAAATATACTGAGTGCAGAGTTTGAGTTAACTTTGAATTGTCTGTGTCCATACAGCCCATGGTGAAGGGGGTTCCACTGTTCTATACTCATGGCTGCCGACACTTTCCGAGTCTGTGATTCCTTTCAACAACCGTATGTGTATGAAGTCACTACTTCCTTGTCTTCTTTTCTTTTTGTTCTCCACCTTCTCTTCTCCAGGTCCTTCTTGCTTCTTTCAGTCTTCCCTGCCCCTCTCCATCTGAAGTGGGACTTCATATTTGTTGTTGTTTTATTGTTTTGTTTTGTTTTTTTGTTTGTTTGTTTGGTTTTTTTGAGACAGGATTTCTCTGTGTAGCCCTGGTTGTCCTGGAACTCACTCTGTAGACCAGGCTGGCCTCAAATTCAGAAATCCGCCTGCCTCTGCCTCCCAAGCGCTGGGATTAAAGGCGTGCGCCGCCACGCCGGGCGGGACTTCATATTTGTGAAGTTTGTACTTCACTGAACTTTAGAGCTGGCTCAGAGGCTGATATAAATTAATCTGAATTTTACAGAAGGTGAAAAGACACCCTAAAAAGGCAAAATGATGGGCCTAAGGAGATGCTCCTAGGAAATGACAGGGCTGGGCTTCTAACCCAGCTAGGCTGGCTCCAAGCTCTGTGTTCTTAATCATCATGCCACATTGGATTCCAGAGGGAGACAAGCTGGCAGAAAGCATATTACTTTAGCTTATTTTAATAGCATTTTTATGCAGGAAGCCTAGTTCAGTCAGTTACACACAGCTCAGTCAGTTGCACACAGCTCAATCAGATGCAAACAGCAGACACCATGATCCTAAATTTTGTGGTTAGTTCATTTCATTTCATTAATTAACATACTTGATTGCACTCCTAATCAATTGCTTTCAAACTAATTTTTTTTAAGCTCTGGATTTTCTTTCTTTCTTTCTCTCTCTCTCTCTCTCTCTCTCTCTCTCTCTCTTTAAGTGTTTGTGTAGCCCTGGCTGTCCTCAAGCTCTCTAAGAGACCAGGCTGGCCTCAAACTCAGAGATCTACCTGCCTCTGCCTCCCAGCACTGGGAATAAAGACATAAAAGTCTTTCCAAATAAAATTTATATTGAGCAAAGAGAATGAACTCTCAAAATATCAAAGTGGTTGAACCTAGTGCATGATTCCATAATGGAAAGGCACAGAAGAATTAGTGTGAGGGCAGTGATTTGTAAAATAGGTGAAAAGTCTGGGGATTTCATTACTCTTGTTATATAAGCTTATCTACATAGCTCTGAGAAAGCTTTACTACATGTAAAACCCTTCACAACACAGGCAAAGAAAAGTAAGAATGCTGTGACAACTTTCAACAAACCTTTACGTGACATTGAACTGGAAGATCAGGAGAGAGATCCAGGCTGAGATGTCTGTGTGAAGAGAAGCACTGCAGGAGAGAACTGAAGGCCTGTGGGGAAAGTGCGGAGTGTCAGGGCACAGGAGAGGTAAATAGGTTAAAGCAAGCAGTTTGTATGCCTCAGAGTCCTCCTAGGAACAGAGTGTTAATTTATGGAAGCAGGAATAGTTTTGAGAGTCTCAGAAACTTTGCAGTACTACTTAGCTGGGGAATACATGCAGAGAGAAATAGAGCAACAAGCCTAAATTTCTGTATAAACAGTTGGTTCTTAGAAAGAAACTTGGAAAGCAAATAGGAAACCACTTAGTCCCTTTAAACTGAAGAATGCTGCGAACTAAGGCTTTAGTAACACCTTATTGATGGACTGGATTTCTGTACAGATTTTTCCCATCTGAGAGGTTAATTTCAGTATTCATTTGCTACCCCCATTATTGTTGTGGGTGCAATAGATTTTGTGAAGTGCTCTACCACTATCTCAAAATTAGTATTTCTGCAATTATTGGTCACTTCATCCTAAAAAAAGGATGTCTATGTTTTACACACACATACACACACACACACACACACACACACACACACACACACACACATCTGGAAGAGTTAGCTCATTTACCGGTGAGGTGAGGAGCTGGTTTCTAGTAATAGTAATTTGCTAGTGCCTTGAGAGAAGCAGAGTGAGCTGGAAGGGAGGGGGTGGGCTGTTGTAGACAGGAGGACAATCTTGATGTTTCTTTTAAGTCTACTATCACTGCCCTTAAAATGCTCTTGAGAGTAATATGAGCCCTGGGAGAGGAATCAGGGCCATGAAAACAGGAGACCAAGAGAGAACCCATTGCACCTGCATCACAATGGCTTCTACAATATAGAGGAAATGGGCCAATTGAAATCATCTGGTCCCCAAAGTAGTTTATGAAATGTGAAATTTTCATTTACTCTGATGACAGTTAAGTAGTGCCATAATTAAAAAAGCATTTGATAAATGTGTTCCCTGTTCTATAGAAATTATGTGACTGGACTCAGTGCTACTATTTCTTGGATGCTTATCAATACAGGGAATTCATATTTAGGCTCTTGTAAAAATATAAAAAAATCTATATGGCTTATTATCTCCATTTTCCAGATAAAGTTAACATTTAGAGAGCTGAAGAACTGACCAAATTGCATGATCATAGTACCCAAGAGGCTGAGGGAGGTGGGTGAAAGGTTCTAATCAGCCTGGGCTACACAGCAAATGCTATCTCAAAAATGAAAATTTGATATAGGTCACATGTTTGTATGAGATTGTAATGGGACTGAGTCCTGAAATTATCTGTATATTTCATAAATGCTGGAGTGCCAGTGACTTAGACGTTGATTATCCGGAGGCTCAGCCAAGAGTAAGTAACTTGACAGAGTTTGTAACTGAAAAACTAAGCCTTAGGCCCAGGCTTGAGAATGTGACTTTTGTGACCCAATGCCTCAAGGTCTGCTAATTATAAAACAGATAGCAACATTCCTCCACCCATCTGCTTCCTTGGTTCTGGGAGTGTTAGTTCAAAGAAAGTCACCCTGACCCACCCTGACCATTGCTGGAACACGCTATGGGAATGTGTTATTGCTAGGGGCTCATAGAAACTGTCTTGAGAAATAACCCACACAATTACGAGGTATTCCTTGTGAGTCTTGTTACTTTGTACCTCCTCATGACTCTTAACTGGTATTTTTGGTATTTTCCAACAATGCCCTCCCCACCCCCTTGAACTGTGATTTCTTCTTTTAAATAGCCCCTTACCCAGCTATTCGGGGTCCATGGTCCTACAACCCTGCATGGTGGGCCTTGGAGAGCTCCAAAATAAAAGTCCTCTTGCAGTTTGCATCAAGACCGTTTCTCTTGAGTGATTTGGGGTGTCGCCTCTCCTGTGGGTCTTTCATAACCAAGGACTAACTCCATGCGTGCCTCTGAGTTTTAGAGAACTATGTGGTTAGTGTGCTTGTGTTAAGGTCTCATTAGAATGCTTTATGAGACCAAAAGGGAGAAGCTGGGGTGTGGCTCCTTGGTAGAGTACCTACCCAGCATGCACTTGGGGGTAGAGGTGGGGTTGGGGGTTGGATTAGATTTTTGTTTTGTTTATCTACTTTTCCTACTAGATTCTGGTGAAGTCATTGAAACTCACTCGGCCTTTGTGATGTAGCAGAACTACTTAAGTCGAGACAAAAAAGAGTACTGGAAATAAAGATTAATTAAAACACCTGGGTCAAGATGCACCACCCCTTAAATGCTTCTTTTCATAAAGGATCTTGTTCGGCTGGACTGCTATTACAAAATTATAGTTTTGGTGACAAAAAACATCAAGAATATACGACAGCCATCCGGGATCAGCATCAGCATGCCACGGTTCTGATGAGGGGCTGCTCACTTTTTGCACTCTAACAAGATAGAAAGTGAGATAATCTTCCTTGGCTGAAGATTTTGGTGGTTTCTGTGTTTCCTAAAGATAAGAGAAGAGAGACCATGAGCTCAAATCACCATGGCCAAACTAATTAAAGCAAGCAAGGAATTAAGCAAGCATTTGTACTTGCATCCATGGGCTCCCTCCCCCTAAGGTAGTGCTTGAGAGGTCAGCTTAGATGTGAGGAAGACAAGGGTTTTAGCTCAGGGGTAGGGGGTTTTCAAATGGGAGATTTGGGAAGAAAAGTAGGCGGAGTTTACAGGGGCAGAAAATAAGCCTACCATGTCAGTCATAATGACCTCCTGAAACAAAGACATGATTGCAAGGTGGTCATAAAGGAGACATAACAGGTAGTCAGTTATAACAACCTCGTGAAACAGACATAGGGTTGCAAGACGGGTTATAACTTTTTGAAACAAAAACATGATTCCTGATTCCTAGAACAGCCAGTACAGAACCATTTGTAAGTAAGGTTACAGGTTGGGCATAGCCCAATCCTTGAGAAATGGAAGATTAATCATAATCAGGAATGAACTTGGTTTGTTTTTACTGTAAAATGATGGCTTTCAAGCCTACGATGGAGGCAGGCTGGTTCATCAGTTCCATCCTCAAAATCTTACGTAAACTTAAGTGCTTTCATAAGGCCCTGCTCCAAATGCTGTCTCACTAGGGGCTAGAGCTTCCATTCATGAACTTGGGGTAGACACATTGATTCAGTCCCACATTGAATTTAGCCTCAAGTTGTAGTGTTCATAGGAGGCTTGAATCAGATAATTAGGTGAAGCACTTGCGATATATAAGAGTCCAAGAACTCAAACTCTCAGCTCTATTTAGAGCTTTATACTGCATGTCCATCCTGGCTCTATAAATGCTCATATAAATGTGCATGTTATGAACTGTGAGGTTAAAAGTACCCGAGAGAATCTACATTCAGGATCAGGAAAACCTTTCAAGAATTGATGTTTGAGCTGAGATCTGAAAGAGTACTGCCTAAGAGGAAAATTTCAGGTTCCAAAGTGAGCCTTTGTGTAAAAGCCCAGAGGCAGCCAGACCTAGGCTTTTGATGAAGAAAAGCCCCACAGGAGAATAATGGCATGCTCTCCCAGGTTGGCATAGGCCTCATATCTAGTCAAAGAAATATCTTTAGAGTTTGTTTTATTTATTTATTTATTTATTTATTTATTTATTTATTTATTTATTTGAGATAGAGTTTGTCTTGGCTGTCTCAGAACTCTGTTGACTAGGCTCGCTTTGAACTCAGAGATCCACCTACTCTCCTCCCCCTGCCCCTGAATTCCATGCCTTTAGTGCTGGGATTAAAGGAGTGCCTACTCCAGGCTTTTAGACCTTTAGAGTTTAATCAGGGTAGTGCCAAGACTAATTTTGTGTTTGGTAATGTTTTGTATATCTTTAGTGAGGGCTAAGGATGGGAGGCAATCTAGGCAGATGTGTGGATTCCAGTAAGAAGGCTGTAACAACAACTTTGAGGTAAACAGAGGCAGCTGGGGCAGTTAAGCAGAGACAGAGAAATAAAAGGGGATTTGCAAGAATGTGTTCATAGGTTGGAAGCTGTGGAGAAGGCGTGCTGCGTTTGCCCAGTGTTAATATTCAGATCCGCAGGAGGGCTAGGGATATGGCTGGTAGAATACTTCTAGCATAAAGGAGGCTCTAAGCTCAGTTCAGCACCATGTAAGCTGGGCGTCGTGGTGCATATCTGTAATCCCCTATCGCGCAAGAGGTGGAGGATCATAAATTGAGTTCAAGGTCACCCTTAGCTTCATAGTTTTAGCTTGGCAAACAGACACCGTTTCAAAACAAAAGAAAACAAAACCAAAAAATACCCAAATCCCCGGGGAGGGTAGACCCTCTAGCAAACAAAAACGTTTTATGCAATTTATCATATTTTAAAAGCACACCAGAACTTCTAAGAGATGCCCTTTGTCGGATATTTACAGCTAGCTAAAAAGTGAAATCGAAAGTTAGTATTTAGCGGGTTCTTATATCCTACAGCAAGAAGAAAAAGAAAACTTTCTCATACAAAGGGTAGTACTGTTATTGTCACGGGAAAAAGCTTGTCCAAGTTCAACAGGAGCGAGAATGCCACTCTTGGTTGATGGCTTCAGCGGCGAGTTCCTGAGGCTATGGGAGGGTTAGAACCCAACTTCCGGGTAAATAAACAGTTTCTGCGAGCTGAGAGGGGGTGGGACTGAAACCCATGGGGAGCCCCGCCTCTTTGAAGGCGTGGCCTTGAGGCTCTGCCCCTCAGTTTCCCGCTCAGGAAGTTTGAGCAGGCTATGCCCCGCCTCCTAGGGTGGTGACTTCTCTCCACGCCTCCTCAACCCCGAGCTTAGGCACTTGGGCTTCGGTGGTCCGCGCTACGCCTCCTGAGGGCGTGGCCTCTCAAGCCTCGCCTCTCCATTTCCGGAACTTTGGCCGCGTTACTAAAGCCCCGTCCCCAGGTCTTGAGGGCGTGGCCTCAGCCGCAGCCTTCCACCTCTGGGAGTTTTGCCGCGTTTTGGCCTCCCAGCCGGAGGCGTGCCACGGATTCTGAAACGGGCTCCGGCGGTGACCAGCGGGGTGCGGAGCTAGAGCCACCCCGACCTCCCCTCCTCTGTGGGAATGCCGCGCCGGCCACCGAGGGTCTGCTCTGGGAACCAGCCTCCTCCCGTGCCCGCCATGGAGCCGGCTACCGACGGGCTTTGGGCCCACAGCCGCGCGGCGCTTGCCCGCCTGGAGAAGCTGCTGCGCTGCTCCCGCTGGTAAGGACCGGCCTAGCGACCTAGTGTCGTCTGCCCCTCCGCGTCCCACTCCTGTGTTTTCTGAGTGGCTTCCCAGCCACCTGCAGCCAAGAGGCTTCAAACGGCACTTTTCGAATTTTCGCGGGGGAACTGCCTTCGGGGCGTGGCTCAAAGCTCAGCTCGATGGTCCCTCCCCGAAGGTGACGCTCGGAGCTGGGCAGGGCTAGGGCTGCTGGGGTCCTGGGATTTGGTCCTCTGGGAAGGTGGTCCCGTGGTTGCGGGACACAACAGCCCTTGTGAGGCTGACCTTTTGGTCCTTTCTCTAGTGGCAGGCTCGGCGTGGGGAATGGGAGGCTATGGACCTGGTTACGGGTAGTTTGGCGATGGCAGTTTGGTGAGCATCGCATTTTTTCCTTAGTTTGATGGAAAGATTATGGCCCTGTACCACTGATCCTCCAACACGCTCTCATGGATTTTATTCAGTCCGAAATGCACTCCTGAGTGGTACTTTCTTACCTGAGGCTGTTTATCGAATACTACCTAGGAAGTATACTTCTTTTCCCCTTTTTCTCTTTGGCAGTAGCGAATGTTGAGCCTTCAGCCTTTAGTACTTAGTTACTACAAATACAGTGTTAACTGCAACTTTTTTTTTTTTAAGTTAACTGACAACAAACTTTGCACTTACATTAAATTATTCTTCTTTATAAACTCTTAATATTTGAAAGAATGGCATTGTATTTCTTAGGAGAGTGGCAATTTTGTTAGCATCAACACGTTCTGCTTGTGTTTTCCTAAAGCATACATTACAGATCATCCTGGGCATAGACATACATCGGAAACTCAACTTCTAGTTGCAATAGCCAGTGCTTGAAATCAGCGGTTCTCAACATGTGGGCCGCGACCAGTGGGAAACACATTTCCAGTGGTCTTAGGACCTGAGACACTGCTTAGTAGCAAAATTGCAGTTATGAAGTAGCAAAGAAAAGAATTTTATGGTTTAGGGTCACCACAACATGAGGAACTATATTGAAGCCGTTATAGCATCAGGGAAGGTTGAGACCCAACCACTGCTTTAAATAGTTGAACCAAAAAAAGTTAGACTTAGATGGAAACAGTCTTCCACTTTAGAATATGTCAGACCACATGAGTTCAGGTTCCAGCCACATCTTTGGTCTTCTCTGTACCTCAGTAATAATGATTTGCTCATTTATGTACTAATTTGCTAATACTAAAATTTGATAAAAAACATGTATTGAATACATATCAAACAGTGTTCTGAGTATGGAGAACTCATTAGTGAGCAAAGCCTACTTCCCATGTTTCTGCCTCAGGGGTCCCAAGAAAAAATTTAAGTACATGTAAGTTGTTTCCTGTGGTGATGAACCAAAATGGTCACAAAAAGGTGTGATGAAAAAAATGATTTAATCTGCTTGCTGAATCATTTGGAAGAGACTGACTAGGTAAAGTAATATGAATAATCTATAGATTGTCCTAAAATTAAACAACCAGTTTCCCTTTTTTACCAACTGCCAACTCTTTTAAATTAAGTGAGCTTAACCATAAGAGTCAAGGGCCTGAAGATAATAGTAATTAGGCTCAGGCTATACTATGTCACATCCAGTTGCCCAGAGAATATGAGATTCCTGTGGTCTTGTTTCTCTTTTTTTCAGTTTATGAAACTGCTAAATGAGTTTATTTTTACTACTAGAGGATATAATCTCATATAGGACTTTGAATTATTTTTTCCTTGTGAAGTGTCAATAAATTTTACTTAGGTTTTTCAGTTACAAATCATCTCTACTTTCTTTAAAAGGGTTAAAAGGCTGAGAGGGGTGGCTCATGCCCTTACACTCAACTTTCTGGAGGTAGTTACAATCAGTTGCCTCTGAGTTTTTAGCCAGTCCGGTCTACTTTGAGTTCCTGGCTTGCAGGACTACATCATGAGACCCAGTCTGGAAAACCAAAGCAAACCAAACTGAAAGTATAAAAATGTTCTTTGTTCAAAGGGCTGTGGGAAAGCAGGCTGCTGTGGCTTGATTTGGACCAGAGGCAACAACTTTCCAAATTTTTTTCTTTCTTTCTTTTATTTTTTTCTGTTGATACACAGATTGCTCTGTAGCCTGGGTTAGCCTGGAACATATTGTGTGCCCATTTTATCTATAAGTGACCTTCTGCTGTAGTGTCCTTAGCACTAGGATTACAGATATATGGCACCATGTCCAGCCTCAGACTCAGTTTTAAGAAAGCAAACTTAAGTTTAAAGACCCTTTGGTTATACCGGTTTACATTGCACAGGAAATGGTTTAGGTCATATGGGAAATGCTTTTCTTCCTGGCTTTGCTGTCTCTCAAGCTCTTTCTGCCTCTTCCTTCCTGCTTGCTAGAGGAGAGCAACCCTGGATGGACGGTCTGCTGCTTGCTTCAGCGCATCATCACCCAGAGTGTCATGTTATTTGAAATGGTGTGTGTCCTTTCACCGAGCTTCAGAGTTCTCCCCAGTAGGCTGCTGATTACCCCGATTACCCTGCATTCAGCCTGCAGCTGTCATCTCTCTGGTGTTCCCAGCTGTCACCTGTCTTGTGTAGCACATTGGATCTGTTTCGTAGCTAGCATGCCTTGCTCCTGCAGTGGATTGGCTATGTTACAGGGCATCCTTTCCTGACCTCCTTCTAACATGACTCTGGCTTCAAGGTGAAGCTGGTGAACACGTTGAAGAGGCCAGATGTGACACTGACCGTAGGGCCAAGCCTCACAACCGAACAGAAGCTATTTAAGGACTGGGGGAAAGGAAGCTGGAAGACCTTATTATTTGAGAGGCTGGCAGAAAGCAGAGAACTAATGTGTTCCTAAAGGAAGCAGGAAATGCAGATAGGAGCTGCCCTGTTAGTGCATCCAGGTGTCCTATGATGCTGATTTGTGAATTAAAATTAATTAGGTACTTCTTGGCATAGTTTTGGAGTGAGGAGGGTTGGGCTTTTTATGCTAATTTTATTTTGTGCTTTTTATATCACTTTAGAAAAGATAATCATAACTTTGAAGATAGTTGTTTTTTTCAAAGTATCCTTGTTATTTAAAAGAAATTCATTTTATATATGTGTATATACATATATAAACTTAAAGCACATATACTTTATGCATATATATGTATATATGTGTGTATATGCATGTACACACATGTGTACATGCATAATATGTGTGTGCTTTAAGTTTGGGATCCTCCTGCCTCAGCCTTGAGAGTGCTGGGACCATGGCATTATATATGGATTCTAGGCCCTAGGGAGGTCGCTCGGTGGTTACAGTGTTTGCTGTGCAAACACTTGAACAAACAGCATGAAGATCTGAATTCAGATCCCTGGCGTCTATGTAAAAGTGAGGCTGCTGTACTATTCTGTAAGCCCAGTGTGGGATTCATAGGAGACAGGTCGATCTCAGGGGCTTGCTGGTCAGCAGTCAGGCCAAAATGGTTATCTCCAGGTTAAGTAGAAGACTATCTCAGAAACTTAAGTGAAATGATTGAGGGCTGTATTCTTAATTAGTCTTTGGCCTCTGTATGTGCCCATATATGCATATATTGCACATGTATCCAACTTTCGTACAAGTATACGTACAAATAAAAGATGGATGGATGGATGCCACTGCATTCCAGCCAGCTTCAGATCCTGGGTCAGGGTTACTACTCTTTGTTCACTTCCTTGTTTTCTAAGTGTTAATAAAATTGCCCTTTGTACCCATGTTATGGATGGCTGTTCTTAAAATAAAGCACGATTTCCTGACTCTAAGCATTTAGCTTTTGCCTCTCTTTAGGAGTTTTGACTCTTCAGAGTGATTCTTACAGACCAGCGATCCTTAAGTAGGATGATTGCTCCCTCTGGATTGCTGTGGCACCGGTTGGTTATTCATTAGAACAAGAACTCACTGAGGCACAGAAGCGGCAATGCATTTTCTCCCTGTAAGGCATATGTGCTCAATTTTAAGGAGTACAAAGGATACACAGTTTAGGGTAAGTTATGATGAAGGCCCAGGAATGTGGAGGAAGCAACGTTGCTTAGGTCTGTATTGTGGAGCAAAGTCCTTGGGCTTTGCAGTTAGACCTTTGAGATGTGGGTACATTTTTATTAATTGGTCACAGTGGTGGTGTTGGTGATATTAGCAGATGACTAAGCTCGGAATGTTAGAATAAACAGGGAATGAATTAGATGGTCTAAGACCTAAAACCAATTAGATCTTGAGAGACAAGTAGCCTAAAACCCAAGTTTATTAGTTTATTTATTAGTTTACATAATTATTATTCTAGTTTGCTTCCCTGTTGCTGTGATTAACACCATAACCAAAAACAATTTGGGATGAAAGGATTTATACTTTATGCTTTTAGGAAAGGGTCACTGAGGGAGACCAGGGAAGGAACTCAAGACAGGAAGCTGGAAGTAGGAACTGAAACAGAAACTGTGAATACTGCGTGCTCTCTAACTAAAGCTCAGCAGGCTTGCTTATCCAGCCCAGGCCCAGCTGCCTAGGGAGGGTGCTGCCCACAGTGGCCTGGGCTCTCCACATCGGTTGTCAGTCAACACAGCCAATCTGATAAGGCAGTTTTCAGTTGAAGTTCCCTTGACCCAAGTAACTCTAGGTTGTTTCTAATTGACAGTTAAAAAAAAAAATAAAAATAAAAGAACTAGCACAGTTAACTTCCTGAGGAGGGCTATTCATATGGCTTTCCTGAAATCTATGTCCTTAGCTATTAAATGATGACTATAAATGAATTGGCTTTTAAAGCTGTCTCCAATATTCAGACTTCATAATTAACATTGTTTACAGCTTTTAATAAAAATTAACATATATGTAAAAGGGGGGCACAGATTGTTAGTGTCCATATCCTCCAGCCTAGAATTTCTTTATTCATGGAATTTATGTGCCGCTTTACTTATTTGATTGATGTCTACCTCCTTCAATTATGGTATAGTTCTCATAAAGACAGGCTCACATTTTTAGCCACAGTGCCAAATATAATGTTTCCAAGTGTTAAAATAATGAATGAAAAAAATTAGGTCAAGTATGTCCCAGCTTCAAAGTGGTGATGCTAAGATGACCTACTTAAAGTCACCAAGATCACAAAGAGAATCCTGCATTGGTTTCCAGTGTTAATTACCAATACTGAACGGTGGTTAAGGCCTCAAGGCAGATGTGCATGTAGGTCAGTCTGACTTCTGAGAGTCAGAGTTAAAACTACCATACGTGCAGTCCTATTATGGGTGAACGCCCAGCTGGTGTTATTATATAGGGCTTGTGACTAATACAGAAATTTGTCAAACACAGGGGACATCTTTTATTTTATTTAATTTTAAGACAGGGTCTCATTCTGTTGCTCAGTTTGATTTCAAACTCCCAGATTCTCTCTCCTTAGCCTCCCTGGTACTGGGTTTGCCCCTGTGTGATACTGAGCACAGTTGGATGCCTTTATTCTGTTCTTTATACCACAAGTGAAGGTATTACTGGTAAGCAGGTCTGGGCTCAGAGGAGACACTAGAGAATGACAATGGATATCTGAGAGTTACTTGCATGTGACTGAAGTCTGTTTCTAGGAATGAGAAGGGAAGAAAGGAACGCTTAGGTGTGAGCCTTGAAATCCAGAATGGCAGGTGAGAGGGATGAAGCTTTATAAGATGGCAGAGCAGCAGTTGCTTAGATGTTGTTTTACTTTGGAGAAAAGGGAATAGAAGACAGACTCAACACTGGTCACATCTCCATGATAGTCTTTGGGGCTTCTATGGCAGATTCTCCTAGGATACGATCTACTGTAATTAGTCATTACTAGAATTCTTCTGTGCATTTTTACTGTTGGAATAATTGTCTCATTTGACATTTGCTGACACTAAGCAATTAAATACAAATTTAACGTTTTCCCTTGTGATTTACCTGAATCCGACATATAAAATAATCACAGAGAGACTCCGGCCAGGGAGGCAGATCAGTGCCTTGCTCAGCCATTATCAGAACAGTTTCCTTCTGCAGCAGATGGAAACAAATACAGAGACTCACACAGCCAGGTCACCCAGTTCTATATAGGATGTCTCCATCAAATCTCTCCCCTTAGGGCTCAGAGAACCCTATGGTGGAGTGTAAGAGCCAGAGGGGATAGAAGACACCAAGAAACAAGGCCTTTTAAATTAACACAAGCAAAGCTCTTGAACTCAGAGACTAGATAGAGCAGCATTCACAAGGCCTATACTGGTCTGTACCAGGTCCTTTGTGTGTATACTATGGCTTTCAGTTTAGTGTTTTTTTTATTATGGGATTTCTGGGTGCAAACAAGTGCTCTCTTCATCTGTAATTTTTCCTTGTGCCTTTTCTTGGGCTCTGTTCCTTCTGTTTGTTTTGTCCTATCTTGATACATTAGTTTCGTTTTAGTGTACTTTATTATCATCCTTAAAAGCCTGTTTGTCTCTAATGAGAGACAGAAAGGGGGTGGATCTGGATAACAAGGGAGGTGGGAGGAGTAGAGGGAGGGAAACCATAATCAGGACATATTATATGAGAAATAAAAATCTCTTTTGAATAAAAGGGAAAAAGTAGTCACAAAGAATAGAATGCTTAGTTGGGCTTGGTAGTTCATGTCACCGAACGGGGTAGAAGCAGGAGCATTATGAGTTGAGATTAACCTGAACATCATACACACAGACACACACACACACAGACACACACACACACACACACACACACACAGACATACACACACATACACACACAACCAAACATAAAACCCAAACCAAACGAATAAGGTATTACTCATTTACTTTTTCTCTCATTCTCTTAAAAGGAAATATAACAAGTTGCTTAATTAGCTTGGGAAGTTTGTACAATTTCATGTTAAACACACTGATCTGTAACTTAAAAATACCTTGAGGATACCTTGCAATGTAAGAGCACTGGAGTCCTTGTTCCATCTAATATTAACTAGCATTTAGTACCTCTTGGGAGTTTAGGAGAGCCGTTCAGTTAAATACTTCCGCTTCATTAGTATAATCTCAGTTGAATTCAGTTTTCCTTTGTAAAGAAAATGTTATCAGTAGGTGTGCGGGCTAGTTTTGTTTCAACATGACAAACTAGAATTATCTGAACCGAGAGAGAACTTCAATTGAAAATGCCTCTATATGATCTGGCTGTGGGGCTGGAGAGATGGCTCAGAGGTTAAGAGCACTGACTGCTTGCTCTTCCAGAAGTTCTAAAGTCACCACCATCTATAATGGGAACTGATGTCCTCTTCTGTCACACACACACACACACACACACACACACACACACACTCACACACACACACACACACACACACTCACACACACACACACACACACACACACTCACACACACACCCCTTAAAAAAAAATCTGGCTGTAAGACATTTTCTTAGTAATTGATGGGGAGGGCCAAGCTCATTGTGGGTGGTGCCATCCTTGAGCTGGTTACCACCAGAAAGAAAGCAGGCTAAGCAAGCCATGGAGAGCAAGCTAGTAAGTAGCACTCCTCCATGTCCTCTGCATCAGCTCCTGCCTCCAGGATCCTGCCTGGTTTTCATGTTCTAACTTCTTTGGTGATGAACAGCAATGTGTAAGTGTAAGCAGAGTAAATCCTTTCCTCCCAACTTGTGTTTTGGTCATGGCGGTTTTTGTCGTGGCAATAGAAACCCTGGCTAAGACAGTAGGATTGTTTTAGAATTGCTTGTTTTCACTGTTTAGTTTGTTTCTAAATAATAATATAATGCACTGATCTTTGTAAACCCACTACACAGAGAAGTGTAGTTAAGAGAGTTGTAAAGCTGAATTTTGTAAAGGTATGGAGTTATTAATTTTAAATATCTTATCAAGGAAGGGTCTTTTCTGCATTTTTCTAGTATATTTAATATCATAGAAAATAAAGTAAGGGTAGAGTATAAATGCTAATATAAATGAAAATTTGCATGGCCTTTTATTTGCTTCATCCACTAAGGATTATTGCGATCCATGCTAGGTGGATAAAAGGGGTCAGGGAACTCAAAACCATTTTCAAGTCTCATGTGGAAGGAAATGAGAATCTGGCAGGTAAAATAAAAAGTATTTGTTTTAGCATTAAATTCCAGAGCCCCAATTAGATGTCATCACTGCTCTTTGGAATATTAGAATATCTTATATCTTCCTTAAGTCCATTTGTTTATGTTGGGGGTCCAGGAATGGCCTCACAAACCACATGAACACCAATCTCAGACAGACAGGGATAGTTTATTTAGGATACGCCTCAAGACTGAAGGACCAGGGCCATGGTCCAGATTCTGGAATTGAATTAAAATTCTATAGGAGTTTTAAGCCTGGGATCTACAAACATCTGTGCCAAGTTATCCACCAGTCAGGAGTTAGGGATAGAGGATTCTTCAGGAAAATATCTTTGTTGTACATTTATCCTGCTCCCATTGGTTGGGGTATTCAATTGTGGCAGGGGACTTGCCTTGTCTAGTATTCTTGTCTTATCTACTAGGGTGGAACTTGTCTTAACTTACTCAAGGATGTCAGTTACCCATGTTCATGTCTCTTTCTGCCAAGTAGGAGGTCAGTTCCCACGGAGGTCTTACCAAATTTTAATTGACCACTACTCACAATGGAAGTCTTATTCCAAATAGTTTCTTCTGTTGGTGCAGGTGCCTCTCTTATGTTGGGACCCATCCCAGGGGCAGTTTACACCATAAAAGCTTATACACAGGAGCAGGAAGTGCTGCTGGGTGGTTGGGTTGGGTCTGAGCTTATTGTGGGTAAGTAACTATACAAAGTAGTTCAGAACGTAACAGACTGTGTAATCAACTTGGGCATGAGAAAGTTTTCTAATAATAGCAGAAACAACATATGAGAAAGTTTCCTTATTTTATTCGTAACAGAACAACATGGCAGGCTAGCTAGGGAACAGTTACCTAGGCATTACCATTTTATATAGGTCTTAACATTCCATTTAGGTCTTAATATTTTACCTAGGCCTTAATAGTTTATATAATACCCCACTTGATTCTAAGAACCTTAGGAAGGAATTAGCCAGCTTAGTGTCCTTCATGTGCCTGGAAATTGCATCAAGTCCTGGGATGGAACTAAAATCTGCTTATTTGTTTACTAGTGCCATTGTTATTATGTTCCCTGTATGGCGTTTGGGTAGTGTGTCAAGCTTGTTAGGCCTTTGTATTTATTGTGTAGAAGAAAGTGTGGTCTAGGCTTGGAGAACAGGCCAGGCAAAGCTGTGGGGCTGGTGCTGGATAGAGGCTAAGTAGGATTTGTCACAGACACAGGCCCAACCATAGCAGAGCTCTGCTGAGGAGCATCAAGAAGGATCACACTGCATGACTTTACTGTTACCAGATTCTGAAGGACATTGCAGTCTAATAATGTTTACTTTAAAATAACACCCCTGAAGGAGTCAATGTTAGGTAAATCTGAAACTTGTCTGGTAACTCATGATCATCAGCTTCTTGTGCATCTTTTAAGAGAATCTCTGTGTATGCCTTCATATGAGAGGATGTTGTACATGAAGTAGCTATGATGTGGCTTAGCTGTGACCTTCCTGGTAAAGAGTTAAGTTGCTTATGGTCTTCTGTAGTAACAACCAGTACTGGAATGAGTATTTTTACCATGCTTTTAAATGCTTGTGTATGAACATAGTTGACAAAGGCAAAAGCTGTTGTGAATATATTCTTCATCCCTCACCACTCCTGACGTCTGTAGCTTGGGTTCAGTTCACTTTTTTATCTCCAGGTTTCTCAATAGCGTATCCCCATTTCTAGGTTGGTTTTTGTTTTTGGGTTTTTTTGTTTTGTTTTGGTTTTGGTTTTTTTTGTTTGTTTGTTTAGATGCTATTTCCTTACTTCTTACTCTTAAAGCTGAATTTTCTTATTTTCTATTAACCTTGTACTGTAGAAGGTTACCAGTATACTCAAAGTTCAAAGGAATTTTCCATTATTAAGTCCACATTCCACTAGTTTGTCTCATCTCTTTTAACTTTTGAAAAGTCCTATGTGCTGATTTCTTTTTAAACAATATATGTGACATTTTAATTGTATTTCTTTTTCATTTTTTGAAATGTTCAAATAGCTTCATCCAGGGGCCTTTATGGCAGCAAAACTGGTTTACTTTGTAAACATCTTTTCTTTATTTTTGAGGATTTCATACATGTATACAATGAAATATGATCATAGTTATCCCCTGTAGTTCCTCCTATATTCTCCCAATTCACCTTGCTCCTAACATTGCCTTTGAAATTTTTTTCTTTGAACATACTAAGTTCCATTAGTGTTGCCCTATGTGACTGAGTGGGGAGCCATCCACTGGAACACTGGAAGTCTTACCAGTGGCCATCCCCCAAATCATTCTTTCCCTAAACAACTCTCTGTAGCTCCTCCTTAGTAAGGCTGGAGGCCTGGAGTTCATCTAGCTCATCTGTGCTTCGGCTGTCTTGATCTTGTGTGGGTCTAGTGTGTTGTTTCATAATCTCTGGAAGCTTTTAAAAGCTTACCTAGAGGATGTTTGGTGTTTTGACAGTTCATTATTTCAAGTAACCCAACAGAAATTGCTGCAGCTGAAATAATTTGGTTAAAGTTGGGTTCATTTAAGATTTTGGTTAGTGTCTCTTAGTTGTAAGATAAAAAGTTCTTTCATTCTTGGTATCCTAACTAGAGGCTGGCCGTTCCCTGAAGTCTGTCTATGACACAGATGAACTCTACCCCTACAATGTCTGCCTTGTACCTGCCCTTGAAGTTGGCTGTACTGACTCTCCACCTAGCCATCACACTCTCCTCACTGTTCCTTTTCCTCAGAACCCACGCAGAACTCACTGACATTCCCCACATCTTTTCTCGTTTGTTAACAACCTCAAGAAATCCAGTCTAGTCCACTAATTAGAAAAGGTCTACTCATCACTTTCCCATAAATGTTATACCACTGCTAATTACATGATAGTGTGTCATTGCTAGGGTGAAGGGGAGGAACTATAAAAAAGATTCAGAAGTATCTTAGGATAATTTATATAAGATATCTTAGGAAAGAAATAAGATGTTTAGAAACAGATTTTAGACATTGAATTCAGAGAAAGCCAGTAGGCTGTGGGCTGACTGCATGGTGGAGATGTGCTGATATGGAGGGTCAGGACTGAAGCAGCCAAGGCAGTGCTGAAATAACCAGGTAGATGTTCTAGAAAAAGTTTAGGCTCACTAGAAGGACAGGCCTCAGGAAGAAGGTGAGGTCAGTGTGAACTCACAGGTCAGAGAAGAGGAAGAACCAAAGTACTCAGGAGACTTTCAACGATGATGGGACTTTCTAGAGCTCATTTAGCTGAGGTAGGGGAGACTATAGAATGGGTGGCAGGTCAAATGCAGTGGGTTGTTTGTTTGTTTGTTTGTTTGTTTGTTTTTCAGGTTGAAGGAGAGGCTACCTGTGCATGTTAATCTGTGAGTGACAGCAAAGAGATTCAAATGATCACACAGACTTAAAACCGGGAAGATATGGAAGCTTGATAGCAGAGCATCTCAGGATGAAGAGTAGCTGAGGAAGGGCTTCTGAGTCAGAGGAAGGAGTGAGGCTGAGGACCAGGTAGCCAGAGGATCACAGGTGGCCTGGAATTCATTATGTGGTGCAAGCTATCCTTAAACTTAGGATCCTTCTGCTTCTGCTTTCTCAGAGTAGGAAAATTAGGTGTACACTACCATGTCAACCTTTCTTCTGTCTTTACTGTGGAGTCCAGAGCCTAGACAAACACGGCAGGGAGCCCTGGGGACTGCGAAGCATTATGAACTTGCATTCATGAGTACCTTAGGAGCACAACAGGAAAGATGGCTCTGAGTCATTAAGCTTGGTAGTCTGGGCTGAATAGTGAGTCCTAGGAACTACAAGGATGGTCAGCATTCACTCGAGATGGAGTTGGGTTTGGCCAGGATGTCGCAACAGGAGATCCACAGAAAGGTGTAAGAGGTTCATGTTGTAAGGGCCAAGTAGAATTTAGTTCTTAGTTATGAAAGAGGAGGTTAGGTTTGACCTATTCATGTAATAAAAATTATAGGAGCTGTACAAATATTGTTTATAATCATCATATTGCCAGAGTCGCCATACTTATATTTTATCAATTTATTCCATGTAGTATGGTAAAAAAAATGGTTTTGTGGGGTTTTGAAAGTAATGGATTTTGTAATGTCAGTGAGCAGCATTTTTAATAGTTTGAGAATAACAGGGCTGTGCACTGTCTTCTTAGCCTCTTCCTGAAAGCTCAATTTTACTTTAATGTTCATATCTATTAAAATGTGCACTGTGAAACTTTTGATCTTTCCAGAAATGTGGAGAACTGTGTTTTACTGATATGTGGTTGTGTGCAGAGGTAATTGGATAATAAATGGTATAAACACCTACAGGTCCTGGGGTTGTTATAATAAGCCAAGTGCAGGAAGTGTTCATTCATCCTTTGAAGGTTTCACTTGTGTGCTGTGCTCTTGATGCAATATCCCCTCTGAGCATCAGGGCTTAATGCATGTATATTAGTAAGAGCCCATGCTTCCCCAGGACTTCCAGAGGAAGCAGGCATTCTGATGGACAGCACCAGGGAGCTTTTGCTTCCGCTTATTGAATCTTCTTTAGTCTGCACACTGCCAGCTTGATTTGTGTCTGCAGTTGCTTAAGGAACAAGACCTTCAATTATCCGTGTATTGAAAGAATGGTATATTTGCTCAAAACTTCTGTAAAAGGTAGATGGCTCCTTATAGCAAGAAACAATGGTGTGTGCTTGGTCTTCATTGTAAATGGGAGCCTATGGATTATCATGGTCAGGATATCCTGATGTTCTAGGTTTTTGGAAAAGTTCTGGTTTGTACTCCTTGTCTCAACATTCTATATACTTAGGCACTCCTCTTCACTCTGAGAAATCCTCTCTCATTTGGATGGCAGGCCACATTTTCAGATTTATGAGTTTCATTTCAAGTCAGTCAGGAAAAGTATACCTTATCTGTTAAAAGAAGAAGTTAAGAGGTGCTTTAGTACTTGTTCTTTCTCTAACCTCTCAACAAATAAATCATAAAAGGTGCTAAGACATATGCTGAGAATTACTATTTGAATTCAGCAAGTATGTCCGTGGGGGTATATAACCAGCAGAATCAAAGCCTTTGGAATAAAAGTCTCCTTAATATTTTCTGGTTTGATAAAGAGAGAAACAGGTAGTGTTGGGTCTTGGGTTTGTAAAATATTGGGCATGAAATATCTAACAGTGACTTATGCTTATCTCTTCCTTTCTTCAATCAGTGCTAATATTCTGAAGGAGCCCGTGTGCTTAGGAGGATGTGAGCACATCTTCTGTAGGTGAGTTGTTAGAGTTTGATGCACACCGTGATGCAGTTGTGATTTCTGCATCTTGGGTTAACCTTTATTCCTGTTTCCATCTACAAATAAGAAATAAAGCTCAGAGGGTAACATAAGCAGCACTGTTCTCGGTGTCTTGTGGCCCATTAGTGAGGTTTTCCATAGAGGTGACAATATATGATTTGAAGAGTTGATGGGCATTTGTTAGTCACCCTTTTGGTCACTGTGACAGAATATCTGACAAACTATTTGAGCTCAGAGTTTCACTGGCTTCAGTTACAGTGGTTAGCTTTGGTTAGTTGGATGCTTGAACACTAATTTTGTTTCTTGGGGTCAGTGTAATAAGCCAAGGGCAGGAAGTGTTTATCCATCAAAGACCTTGTGACAGAGGACACTGGTGGTAGGAACCTTTGGAGGTGGATGTTCTGTCATGGCAGGCAGGAAACAGAGACTGGGGATTTGGCACTAGGTGTAACCTTCCAAGGCCTATTTGTAGTGACTTCTCTAGCTGGGCCCACCTCCTAAAGTTCCACCTCCCCAAGTAGCTCTACTTAGTTGAGGGCCAACTGTAAGAGTGAATCTGTCAGGCACACTTGTAAGATTGCATGTTCCTGTCACAGGCTCTAAAGCACTCATTTGGATTCACACCATATATAATAGGGAGAAGGATTTAATTTGGCTCACAGATTTAGAGGTTTCTGGTCTTTGTTCCTTTATACTGAGGCTATATTTGTGCACATCTCTATCTCCTTATGCTTTTCGGAGCCATAGATTTGTTTGTTGGGAAAAATTAGGTAGATTTTCATGCTTAATAATGTCTCTATGTAGTCAGTTGATAAAATTTTACATATACGTCCATATCATATTATCAGAGCACACTGTTTTACCATTCTATGTAAAACAACTTATGTTTTCCTACTGTTCTACTCTTTAGTGTTTGGAGTTCAGATTCTGCTGACTTTACTTTGAATTTTTTTAAGTGGTTGTATAAGTGACTGTGTTGGCTCAGGATGCCCAGTGTGTCACACCCCAGCCTGGATCCTAGACCTCAAGATAAACAGACAATTGGACAGCATGATCCAGCTATATAGTAAGCTCCAAAATTTGCTCCACGACAATAAAGGTGAGTGATATTCCTTCATTGTTTTGTTAAAGAGTGGACAAATTAATAATGAGCACATGAAGAAAGCATGGAGAAAGAATTCTGAATGATATAGTTCATATTTCGAAATTAATAGTTTTTTAAAAGTCATTGTGAGAAATGAGATAATTAAGTCTAAACTTTATAGATGAGGTACTAAGGTCCAGAGGAGTTAACTGCTCTTGCCTGCAGTCTTATGTATAGATAATATAAGAAGCAAGAGAAATAGAGTTCATTTCTTGATGTCAGTCCAGAGAGGCTCAGGACTTCACACTTGATGCTTTTTATAGTTGGGATAATTTCTATAGACTATAGATACTGTAGTGATTTTATTTATAACAGTGCTTAATTCACTTTGCTACACTGTTAGAAGATAGAATACAATACTCTTGTAAGGATCACTTTCTAGACTGAATTAATTAGGTGTACATTTTGAAAGAGCAAAAATCTAACACTCATTTTCATTTCTATCTAAATGGGGGGTTAATGTTTTTCAAATTGTTCTTAGACTCTGCATATTAACTATATATCTTTGCATTGTGCTTTCTGCTGAGAACTAATTGGCTGTGAAAAGAAAGTAAACTGTTTTGAATTTTCATAATTGGATGTTGGAGTTGTCTTTCATTGACCAAATCATATTATTTTAGCATGTGTTTATAGGAGACCCTGTCTGGCAGGATGCCATGAGAGATTGATAGTGGCAATATAAAATTGTCAGCTTTGTGTTTTTAAGTCTTTTGTTCTTTGGATTCTGATGTAATATTGTAACTGTCAGCTACTAGTAAGGTTGATTGAACAAAATTAAAAACTGGCAAATCTTCTAAGTATTACTCACACTGGTTGTATTTTTAAGAATGTAAATCATAGTTAACCTGTGTTTACATTGAGTTATCTGATCTTTGTGCTAGTCTCCATTTTTAATGACAAAATATGTTATACTAGTAATGTGACTTATGGAATGCAGGTGTGTATATCTTTTATAAAGGACTTGCTTTAAAAAGTATTTTAAAAGTCTCAAAGAGTGCACTAATTTCATAACTGACAACTTGGCATTGCATAAGCACCTGGGAGACACTTCTCCAGCTCCCAGCATTCCTTCGTTTCCTGCAGTTCTTTATTTAAGGTTGAGGTTCGTGAGATTTTCCCCTTTTTGTGCTAACATGTCTATTGATGTTATTTGTTAGGGGTCTTGTTTAGGCAGCTATGATATACATACACACACACACACACACATATATATATATATATATATATATACACACACACACACACACACACACACGTACGTATATATGTATATAACTTATATATGTATAACAACTCAGCCAGCTTTGAAGGGTGTTTGGCTTTTCAGTTTTAAGGATTTTTTTCCCCCCAGAGTAGCTCCCTTTGTTTCAGTTCTTTATAGTTTCTTTAGTGCATGTCATGAGGGCCTGTCTTAATTTAGTGAGGCCTTCTAAAACCAAACTTACATAGTAGATGGTGAAATGGTTTATCACTAGAAGGAACTAGAAATAAGGAACCAGTAGGGTTGCTCTTCCTTGTAGTAAGCACAGGATCTCACCTTAATTAAGATAAGGGGTGGGGGGGACCGAGGGATTTCCTGCAGCCTGACTAACTCCAAATGATGATGCTCACATGGAAAACGATGAACCAAGTGGAGGGTCAGCAGCTCTCACAGTTTCTCTATCTTTAAACAAAAATTTGTACTACATAATTTATCTTCCAAATGACCCTTGTTACTTGCATTTACTATAAACTATATAATTACTATAATTAAGGTGGGTAATTAGGAAGAGCTTGTCAGCTCATGGACATGGTGCATGGTATATTGGAGATGAAGTCAATTTATAGGAAAAGGTGCTAAGATGAGCTTCTAAACATTCCCACATATTTTCCTCGGTTCAGTGTACTTTAAAGAGAAGAGGTTGTCATATTTTTCTGAGGGCCATTTATGGGTAATTTTACCTTATTCTTTATAACAATCTTTTTTCTACTAATAGAGGTAAATTTAAAGTTTCTATTTTTCCCTTGAACCTATCATTAAACAGCCCTTGCAGGTGCTGGTCACATTTGTGGATCGTGTAGCTGCTGGTGACACTAAAATAAAGAACCTCGATTATGCTTTCACAGATCACAATTTGCATTTCTCTTTTCTAGTTTTAGGAGAGATGCTGATCCTTCCGAAGTGATTACTTAGTGTTTCATACATGTTATGACTTCTTACAGTAGATGAGGATGAATACTTGGATAGCCATGTAGCTGTTGTTATTTTAAATAGATCTAAATGCATCTTAGCTTATTTTGACTTATAATTATTCTTCAGGTGTTAATGTCACACAGATGGTATACAGAGGGCCTCCCTGTGATTTACTTGTTTTTTTTTTTTTTTTTTTTTTTTTTTTTTTTTTTTTTTTTTTTTTTTTTTTTTTTTTTTTTTTTTAATAAGGAGCTAGCTAGTCAGTTTTTCAACTTCTGATGTGTAACTTACAATAGAGAATAATTTGGAAAGCACAATGTACATCATTATAATCCTTTGATGTAGATTAATGATAGGGAGATCACATTTTCTAATTGCTTCTCTTTTCTATGCCTATTATTAAATTTTGAGAAAAAAAAAAAAAAACCTTGACTATGCAGCTCCTTAGTAACACATGTGTCTCTGCTCCTTGGATTTCATAGTATATTCTAAAATATTTAAATTCAGAGAGTAAGACTTTTTTTTTAATGTCATCATTAAGAAATTTGCTATGCAGAGGCAGGACCAATGTTTTTCTTCGCGAAATGAATATGATAATTTATCAAGCTTAGAAGCGTTCATCCATAAAACAGTTGTAGCTGTTAATAATATGATTTATGTTCTAGCCCCTGAATTGTTTTGCTTTTCAGTTTCATCTTAGATATGCTGCATAAAATCCAGAATTTACAGTTATTGTTTGTGGTTATCCTTGCTTAGTTAGACCAAGAGGTGTGATTAAAATTTCCAGGCAAAGGTGTTAGTGCCTGGTGTTAGTGATAATCAATAAAATGATCGCGTGCATATAAATTATTACATAGTTGTTCACTCTTTATTTGCTCGTTTATAAGTTAGGAAACATGCTGCTAATGTTGAAATTTGGTATTTTTGTGTTTGTTTTAGACTTGAGGTTTTAGTTGATTGACTCTGTTATCACTGTGTAATTTCCTTTAGCTGCCCAGCTCCACTTTTTATTGTAAGCATGGAGAAATCAAGATTTGACTTATTTTTCATTGAAAATGTCATCATCTGCATTTAAAATAATAAATTAAAACCAAATACAACTTTTCACAGATGACTTGAGGATTAACCTTTAAGTCTTTGTAATCCTGAGGCCTTCTTAAGAAGCAATCCCTGGTAACATTTCATTTTGACCTTTCTCTAAACTCGAGATTGTATCACAAGTGGCTTGGTTTTAAAATCTACATATCACTGCAAAGGAAAGGCCTTGTTGAATTTAGACGTCTAGTCTCTTTGTGAATGGACATCTCATTCTTACGATTTTCAAGATCCTGTCTCTGTAACACTATAGACCATGGGTTTCTCAACAACTCCACTTCAATGGCTTTGGGGAATCTGCCCTCATTCAGTTACATAGCTCTGCTTGTAGCCGGCCTTATTTGTTTACTGTCTTCAGTGCACTCACTGTAGCCCCATGTCACCAGGAAGAAGTGGCTTCTTTACAGTATTGTCCAAGTGCTGTTATTGTTAGGCAGGGACATGTGTTACATTCCTGCAGGGTTGAAAACTACTTACTTATATTCCATTTCCTCTTCCTTATTTAGGGTGCTTTTTACCTATTGGCTGTGTTTGTAAGATGGGAGGTGAAAGAAGAGACAAAGGAAGCAATTCTAGGCATTTAGGAATTGGTGGTCGAGCAGTAGATGAATAAAACGTAACAGTCCTTAGAGAACAGAAAGTCAAATTCATTGGTTGCTCAAGGTGGAGAAATTAATGCTTATAGCATGTTTTTTTTCCTTTTTTCTATCAGATTCAAAAGACAACACATCTAGGGCAAGTTTATTTGATGATTCAGAAAAGAAGAAGAATTCAATAAAAATGTGGTTTAGTCCTCGAAGTAAGAAGGTTAGATATGTTGTGAATAAAGTGACAGTACAAACGCAGCCTCAAAAGGCAAAGGATGACAAAGCCCAGGAAGGCTCAATATATGAATTTGTTTCTGCAACTCCCCCTGTAGCTGTTTCTAAGAGTGTGAAAACAGCTTCTAGAACATCTACAAAAAAGCATCCAAAGAAATCCGTAGCAAAGATCAACAGGGAGGGGAATTTAAGGCCAGAAACAAAGGATAGTAGATTTGATTCCAAAGAGGAGCTGAAGAAAGAGAAGGTTGTCTCCAGTAGCCAAATACCAGTTATGGAGAGACCATGGGTAAATGGCGAAATAGACTTATTAGCAAGTGGGTCTGTTGTAGAATCCGAATGTTCTGGAAGCTTGACTGAAGTCTCTTTACCATTGGCTGAACATATAGTGTCTCCAGACACTGTGAGCAAGAGTGAAGAGACTCCGGAGAAGAAGGTCTGTGTAAAAGATCTTCGTTCAGGAGGGAGTAATGGAAATCATAAAGGCTGCCACAGGCCTACCACTTCTACTTCTAAGAGTTGTGGAAGCAACATTCCGAGCACCAGCAGAGACATCGGTGAGCCAACATTGCTTGCAGAAAACGTTGTGTTGGTTGACTGCTCTTTACTGCCTTCAGACCAGCTACAGGTTGATGTCACACTCAGGAGAAAGAATAATGCATCAGATGACCCCCTTAGCCTTTCACCGGGCACACCCCCACCTCTGCTGAACAATTCAACTCAGAGACAAATGATGTCAAGCCCCTCCACAGTAAAGCTGTCTTCCGGTATTCCAACCAGCAAAAGAAATCACAGAGGAGAGACTTTACTTCATATTGCTTCTATTAAGGTAGGCTGCCTACTCGGAACCAAATCTTGGAAAGAGACCAAATTTGTTGGCTCTTACTGTAACAAATACTTGAGATAATAAGAGTACAAACTTAGTTTATCTCATAGAATTGGAAATTTCAGTTCGTGTTCAACAGGTTCTGTTGCTTTGAGCTTGTCATTGATGTGTGTTATGGAACAAAGCTGTATGTGCCCCTCGCTCCACTGATGAGAAAAAAGAGAGGTTAAGGAAGAGGTGAGATCCCATTCCCTCTTTGTGACGTGAAAACCTTAATGTATAAGATGGAGGTGAGAGAGGGGCTGTGATAATGGAACCATGCCATTAGCTACACTCTAGACATCCTCTACTCTGAGCAAGTCAAATATTTGGACTTAATTCTGGTTATGCTTCAATTGGTTTCTGTTAAGCCTGACTTAGAAAATTTATAGTTTTGGTCATTCTTGTCATATGTATAAAATACATATATGTACACATAAGCTATTATAATGTGGCTAATGCTTCCTAGACTTACCTAGTTAATAATTATTATGCTCCATTCAGTTTTCTGTTAGTAAGATTGCAGGCTGATGTAGTTTCTATGTCTCTCCTTCTGGGAATTTTCAGACCACAGATCAAGCATTCCCTTAATTTGGTAGAGAATGTTATTCCATCTATAGAAAAATGTACCTTTATTAATAGAGCCTAGCGTCTAGGCCAGTGTTTAATAAACTCTTACGGAGGTTGCTAGGGAAAATGTTCTTGACTTTACAAACTATATAGTATATGCCATATATTACTCTAGAGCAGAAATAGCCATAGACAACAAGTAAACCAATTAAAACGACTTGCGAATTCAGGTGGCTCCCCCCCCTCCCCCCAAACTGTAGCTTATATTCTGTTGTCCTAGGCATGGAAAAAAGCCAAAGTAGAACAGTTAGAAAAATTGTGGCATGATGGTGTCCTGGTGACTTTTCTTCATTGATGTGTTCATCATTACTTTGTGCAAGTTTTTCTCAGTTGGCTGGCTACTTGAAAAGTCTTGCCCAAAGTAAAGTTGTCTGTTTTGTTTTCTTGAACCTAATTATCTGATATTGTTATTGTTATTAATTGACTTATTTTCATTTGTTACATTTAAATATACATTGATTTATATTGTTTTTTAAACCATTAATTAACAATCATGTTCTCTTAAAGTTTTATTGTGAGCCGAATGTGTTTTCCCACCTGTTTGATTTTGTTTGTTTTTACAATTCTGGGAAACACACAGGGCCTTACTCCGGCACTCTACCAAATAGCTGGGCTTTCAGCTTGTGTTTGAACTTGATAGATAGGATTTGGGAAGAAAACATATCAGTGGGTGTATCATCATTGTTACCTTTTTAGAAATGGTTTTCATTTAATTCTCACCTTAATTTTTTCATATATAGCAAGAATGAATTATTTAGATATATGAGGAAGTCAAACACTATAATTCTGCAGTCTTATTTTAGCTGTGTGTCCACCTACTTCAGAAATAATTTGCATGGGCCTTAATATTACAGCTACCATAAAATGGAGCAAGGAGCAGGGACCGGCGTTTCTTGGCACAGTGAATTCAGATTTGGTGACCTTTAAGGCAGCCAAACCAACAAAGGGGAAGCAGTGGGTTTATGCAGGTCAGAAGGAAGGCCTTCCCAGGCTGCTGCTGTATTGTTGCACATAGGTGGATTTTCAGCTGCCACAGTTCATGGTACTTGTTTGTGATGCTTAATCTTGATTGTCACCCTTTTTGGAGCCTGGTCAAGTGGTTCACACCTGTAACCTTAGCCTTCAGGAAGCTGAGGCAGGAGTATTACTGTGAATTGAAGGACAACTTGGATTATGTAGCTAGTGCAAGGCTAGCCAGAGCACAAAACAAACAGTCTTCCCCATCACTCCACTCCTGATACCAATGTCTTTCTTATTCACTGTTCTATTGCTGTGAAGAGATGCCATGATGAAGACAGTTCTTATAAAGCAAAACACTTATTTGGGGGTGTACTTAGAGTTTTAGAGTGTTAGTTCATAGTTATTGTGCTAGAGGCAATGTGCTAGAGGAGTACCTTTAGAGCTTTACTTTGAGGTCTGCAGGCATCAGAAAGAGACAGATAGACAGACAGACAGAGAGACAGAGAATATGAGCCTGTCGGGGCCTTTTTTATTTAAACTGCCACACATTTTACTCCCTGATCCACATAGACTTGTAGTACATCACAATGTAAAGTGTGTTTAGTCCAATTTCAGATATCCTTTACATAGTCTTTCAGTCTCAACACTGTTTAAAAGTCCAGGAGTCTTTTCTGAGACTCAAGGCAATCTCTGAACTGTAATCCCTTATAAAATCAGTTTCCAAAACTAGATCACACACTACCAACATACAGTGGTACAGAATACATATTACCATTTCAAGGGGGAGAGAAGAATAGTGAAGAAATACTAGACCAAAGCATCACTGGAAACCAGCAGGCCAGACTTCACGTTCTCAATCTCCATGTCCGATGTCAAGGCGCTCTTCAGATCTCCAACTCCTTTCAGCTTTGTTGACTACAACACACTTACCTGTCTTAGATTGGCTCCACACCCAGTCTGCAGCTCTCCTTGCCAGATATTGCTACATCTTTCACACCTTGGGGTCACCAATTCAGTCCAGGCTTCTTGCAATGACTTCCCTAGGATTGCATGCAGGGTCTGCCACATGCCTAGCTTCAAAGGTTTTCCTTAATGGAGGAGGAAGATTCCATAACTCCTTGACTCTCTGAGCCAGAAAGAACCTTATGGCTGATGCTGTCAAGTTCTGCCACCTGAAATGTAACCCTCTAAATGACTTCCATTTACATAAGCTTTGTCTTGATAGTTTCTAGGCTGAGGAAATCCCTCAGGTTTATTCCTTCACAGGTTGCAGGATTAAGGTAGATGTGGATGGTGATCATTCTTAGATCATCACTCCCTTTATTCCATTGAGCATTGAGCCTTTAACACTTTAACCCTTGTTGGGCACCAGACATGGCCCCAGGTTACATTTCCTGGCACTGTTTTCTTCTCACACTGTGCGATTTATACTTGCCTTTTCTTCACTTGCTCCTTTTCATTGTAGGTCTGTATAATAGTGATCACTAGTAACCACACAAGGAGTCAGTACAGGGCTATCCGGAAATCTCTGCTTGTGCCATTAATCCAAAACTCTGCCATTTTATCCCCTTGCAGTTTTTTTAGGACAAGATCAGAAAGCAGCCATATTCTTTGCCAGTATATCACAACAATGTAGCCAGCCAACACTAGTCTTTCCTTCTGAAACCTTTCAATCTGGGCCTCCACATTTCATATCACCCTCTGCAAGGTCATACATGCTCCTGCTAAGATGGTCTATTAATCATTGTTAAAGCATTCACTGATTTTTCTAGTCCAAAGTCTTCCATATTCCTCTAAACAACAACATGGTCAGGTCTGTCACAGCAATATCCCAGTCCCTGGTAGAACCTTCTGTTTTAGAGACACCTATGGTATTAACAAAGCATACCTCTGTGTGTCTGTGAGACAGATAAGAAGATCTCTGACCTAAAGAATGGTCAGTCCATTGGATAATTCAGTCTTTAGAGGAAGTGGCTCATTGGCAGTATATACTTACAGGCATATCTTACACTAGCTTTTTTTTTTTTTTTTTCTGTTATTTCTACTCCTCTCTGCCTCCTAGTTGCCATGATATGAATTGCTCTATACTACCTCTGAGCCACAATGGACCAAAGCCCCAAGGGCAAAATAAACCTTTCTTGTAAGTCATTTCTGTAAGGTGTTTGGTTATAGTGTTGTAGAAGTAAGTAACATAGAAGCTATTGATTTGTCTTTCAAGAAGTAGGTTTTCTGAGAAGTATAAGAGTCTGGCATTCCATGTTGTTATGCAGACATAATAGATGTTACTATGTCATCTTGAAGGCAAGGTGTTGAGAATCTAATGAATTATAATTCTGAGTAGACAGTCACTGAGAGGCTCTGCTTCAGAGTATACTTCCAGTCAGTTCTGTTATATTGTATGTGAAGTCATGGTATTTTGTTTCCTTCGTGCTAGTGTCATGAGAAAGTAAAAGAAAGACACATAAGCAAACAGGGATCTGTGGTATGTTCAAGATTTTATTTCTGGAACATTACATGGAGTCAGCATATAACTCCTTCAGTTGGTATCCCACCTCTGCTCTTGTGATACTAGTAGCTTTTTTGTAGCATTGAGTTGTCAGGATTATTTATTTATGAAATTACTTTCTTCTGTAAATTCTAAGAAGCCAGAGAACTGTTTACCATATTGCAGAACTCCATTCGTAAAGGTCATTTTGTTTTCTCTTTTAAAAATGACATCTGTCTTAGTTAGGGTTTCATTGCTGTGAAGAAACGCTATGACCACAACTCTTATAAAGGAAAACATTTAATAGGGACTAGCTTACAATTTCAGAGCTTGAGTGCATTATTATGGCGGGAAGCATGGGCAGTGTGCAGGCAGACATGGTGCTAGAGAAGGAGCTGAGAGTTCAACATCTTGATCCACAAACAGCAGGAGAACTGTGTCACTCAGAGCCAAGCCTGAGCATAAGAGACCTCACTGCCCACCCCACAGTGACACACTCCATCCAAGGAGGTCATGCCTCCTGGTATTGACACTCCCTATGGGTCAAGCATTCAAACACATGAATCTATGGGGCTATACCTATTCAACTCACAACATCTAATTGGTCAGCCGGTGTTAATGGATAACTTAGCTATGATGATTAAGTAAATTTTATTGTACTTATATAGTGTCCTGTTGTTTTTATGAAGATTTTTTTAAGTGTTGTTTTAGGAGCATGTATTCTAATAGAGCAAAGGAAATTTGTTTGTATGCTTTTAGAAACTTACTGTATGTTTCTGGAATATGCACATATTCACAGTATGTGAGACCATATGAAGAATTTTTCTTTTTACTACAAAGATGCAGACACACAAATCCACCTGGGCGCACACTCCTTTATTTTGGGGCCTTAAAAGTATTACTTGAAAATACCAAAAGCATTTAAAATTTTTTATAAGCCTTCATAAATACTTTCTTCAGATGATTTTTTCCCCCCTCAGGGCTTTAAAGAAATCTCAATTATTCTTTTAAGTTGTAAGGAATGAGAGAGTTCTTCTACTAAAAAAATAATTCTCCTAGAGAAGAAAGTAATTTAAAGCAACAAGAAGTAGAAGTTAATTTATTTCCTGGAAACTTTATTATATCGGTGCAAACTCATCCAGTTACTGTGGACACCTCCTAATTATCATAATTTTATTTATGTGCATGACATTACATTCACATGAAGTAGAAAGATGAAAATAAGACAAACTTTTGAGTATTAGGGAGAAGAAAGCATCTTGGGTCTAAAGAGCTGGCAGTTTGCTAATGAGCTGTATGTTTAGGGGTAGACTATTAATAGAGCCCTACCTTTGCTGATACTCAGAAGGGACATGAAAGCAAAGCAGGGCCAGGGAAACACACTCAGTCTCTTAATGTCCCCACCACTGCCACTGGGTTGGTTCCTGTTGACAATTCATGAGTGACTTTTACTGTCTTTTTTTTTTTTATTATTCTCAAAGAGCTGGTTTTATTTTGCTTGCCATTACTGATAACAATTTTAGGGGAATTTTACAAACTTCATCCCACTGTATAAATACAATAATTTCTACACCAGTTGATAATGATAAAAGCTGCCCACCTAGATTAGACAAGTTATCTTGATTATTCTATCCTTTATGATATCATATCTATCTGTGGCTATTTAAAGCCATGTTGGTTCTGAATCATCCTGTCTGTCTCCCATCTTGCTTTCTCCCTCTCCTTCCTCTTGCCTCTCTGCCTTTGCAACTCTTAGCTCCACCTCTTTTCTTTGTGCAATCACAGGCCTGCTGCACTAATATTTTAATGTAATTGGACAGGGAAAATCCTGTCACACTTTCCCTAGTGCTTTAAGTTGCTTTTTTAAAAGGAGGTGATATATTTTATAGTTAGAGGTGGGTTTTTGTTGTTGGTGGTGGGTTTTTGTTGTTGTTTTGTTTTGTTTTTTTAAGGCTTTAAGGCTTGACCAATACTTTAGTATCTAATGTATGGTAGATATATGTCAGACCCTTCCACTCACATTGGTGGGGAATGTATGTGATAAAGAGCCTGCAGTGTTTTGTAGTTTGGAAATTGTGTTTCTGGACAGAGGAATAGAAACTAGAAGGTGGTAGAGGACATGCTTTTAGTAGCATGCACAGAATTTTGAGAAGAGAGATTATGCAAGCCCAATTCCCAGCCTTATCTCCTTTGCCAAGGCTCACTTTGTTAAAGGGTAGTGACAGAGGGAATTTTACATCTTCCTTCAATTCACTCACCTATATTAGGATTTTCTTAGATCAAGACAGAAGACACAGAAGGTTCAGAATCGGAAGGAGACTTAATTTTCATGTCATTTAATAATTGAAAGTGCAAGAATGAATACTGTCTCCAGTCCTTTACGCCATCTTAACTTACTTATTTTCAATATCTTGTTCATCTCCTTTGAAAGCAGGCTCTGATACTACAATAAAGTGACTGCAGCTCTTTTCCTTCTGCCCTCCCTATGTCTGAGACACTGTTGAAAAGTTACTATGTGAGCCTCTAGAGAAAGATAGAAACCTATTCAGCTAGTGAGGACATGTAAAGAATATCATGGATTTAATGGAAGCTGTATTTCCTACCATTCATTTAGCTGATAATGGGTAATGATTTCAGTTTCAAATCAGAGGATAAAATTAAATGCTGATTTTGGGTGTTGTTTGACTGTTTCTCACAATCCTTTTCCTGGTATTTTAAACAGCAACTGCTTCTGCTATGAAGATACCTTTGGTGCAAATAAAGTGAATATAAACTAAATTAGTGACTTAGGGTAAATAGAGTAATGGCCAATAAAACAGTAAGTACTTTTTGGCAGTTTTAACATTGGTTTTATTGGATAATTTGTTGGCTGTAAACAGCTTTGTTTATTTTAATGCTCAGAAATATTTTGATATATGTTCATAATGGCATTTTTGCAAATGAAATGATGACTTGAAGTTTAGGATAGGCTTTGGCTTCATTTTGTATCTTGAGCTGCATTTCCAATATGGACTGCTAGAAATATTCAAGTACGGACCAAAGGACTTGGCATCTCAGGACTTTAGAGACAGATATTTCTTGGCTCATGAGCAGTAGTCAGCATGTAAAGGAAAAGATATTATTGAATTGAAGAAGACAGAGTCTTTATAATAGAGTCCCAGTAGCCTCATTTCATTCATGATATATTTTAATATTCTTTAATTTTTTTTCTTTTGTTATTCTACCAGGGTGATATACCTTCTGTTGAATACCTCTTGCAAAATGGAAACGACCCAAATGTTAAAGACCATGCTGGATGGACACCATTGGTAGTTTTCCTTTGTGTATCTTTGCAGTCTTGTGGATCTCTTTGTTTTGCTCATTCTTCTTATGCTTATGGTTCTAGTTTATGGTTTGTGGTTGTTCATATATCATGTTCTGCCACCTACACTCTTTTTAGTCTGAAGAATTTATGCTTTGACCAAGAATGAAAAGAAAGTTATTTTTCATCTAGCTTTTCAGTTGTGACAGGAAAGTAATTGGTTACCTTTTGAGTACTTTTAGATATAGGAGTCCAGCTTCACTGCATCGTTGGAAGTCAGCTCATGTGTGGAGGTAACAGCTATGGTAGACATGGCTGTGCTGTGCAGCATTGCGTGCTACTGGAACCAGATAGATTTGGTTTCCTGGGTCAGCATAGTCAGGAAGATAGGATGTGATTAACAGGGAGTACTTGGATCTTATTTTACACTCTATTCGTTTACAGAGGCAGGAGTAGAAGGCTTTGTCCTAAACATTTAAAAATGTCTGTTTATTATTGCTAGCATTGATTACAATGTGAAGAATATTCTGGAAAAAGAATGGAAAACATACTTGGAAACAGTTTTAACATGTGTTAATGAAGACCGTAAGCACTGGGTTAGAATGCAGCCCAGAAGTGTGTACAAAAGGAGGCCTTTATCTTGTAGACTAGAATTTCAGTATAGAAATGAGACGCATTAGTCAAGGTAAAAAAGTGGCTTAAAGGAATAATATATAAATATGTTAAAATAAATACATAGTATATATAAAATGACTTCTTGCCAAGTTTTTAAGCCAAGAGGGCTTAATCTGGATTTGGTTCATTGTTTTCCACAGGCTAGCTAACATGGTAAAGGAACATTAGCTGTCACACTTAGTCATGTTTCTTCTCTTGACACTGACACCAGATTCCTAGTAGTGTCTATCAGCAAGAGATTTACATGTCTTGTAAATCTTCCTGGGATGTCACCCTGCTGGATGATTAGGTGCAAATGTTGGTGTACAGTTTGGTGTGTGGACGAAACACTTAGTTCTTTTGAGCTTTGGAGAATTCCTGATCTCTGTTTGATCTGGTAGTTACACATTAAGTATTTTTTTGTAATGTTGTAATGTGTAGAAGAACATAGGAGCTGTAGTTGCTCTAAAGCAAAGTTTTTCAAGAAAAGCATGTGATCGAAGGCTTGTCCTTTCCCACAAAGTACATGGATTTTCACTACTGCATATTTTACCATAAAAATTACTCTAAGTGTCTGTCAACAGCCAGAAAATAGTTATATAAGAATAAGTTGACCGACTTGAGGTTCGCACTAATTGCTCTAATGAGTATTTATTAACACACTGTTTTCCCATCTTCTTCCCATTTCTTCTATTTGAAACTTTGTTTGGATTAGCATGAAGCCTGCAGTCATGGGCATCTGAAAATAGTGGAGTTGCTGCTCCAGCATAATGCCCTGGTGAACACCACTGGCTATCAGAATGACTCGCCACTCCACGATGCCGTCAAGAATGGCCACATTGATATAGTCAAGGTGTTGCTGTCCCATGGCGCTTCCAGGAATGCTGTGTAAGTATCTAATTTTCAAAATGGATTTGTGTTCCTGAATGGTGGTGTGTACAGAAGCAGTAACTACCCACGTTGGTATTTTGGTCTCTTGTCTTCCACAGCTAAACTTAGATGTCCTGATCAGGGTGTGTGTGAATCCACACTCATGCTCTCCCTTCCTCAAAACTCACACACTTTAGGGAGATTTAGTCTCTTCAGAAACAATTTCAAACACATCTACAAACCTTGGCTTTATAGACAAATTCACTTAGTGGTTATATCCTGTAGATTGAGTCATATGTAATGAAAATTAGATATTTAATTTTTTGATACTTAATAGAAATCTGATTTAAATTTTTTGTGTTATTTAATATTTTAGACTCATTTTAAATATTCTGTTATCCCTTTCTGCATATTAGTCCAGCAAAAGTTAAAGTGTAGAAGAATTCAGATATTGGGTGTGCAGTTGAATTATCTCCCAGATTTTTCACATTATTCAAATGAGTCTCTGAGCAAATTGTTTTGCAGTGTCAGGGCACAGAGGAGCATTAGCGAATGCTGGCGGCTGCATCTTCAGATTACTGTTGTCAAGAGGATCGCAAGCAAATGCCATATGCAGATTTTATATCTTTAATCTGTAACTTGGCTCCTGTCTTCCTATATGTTATTTTACTCTTTTCAGTTAATTAGGCAGTTGAAATGAAAATGCAAGAATTGCTTCTTTGTGCCCTCATTGCTTTTGTAGGCTTCAGAAGAGCACAACAAAAGCCTTACCCTTGGTAGAGAGATAAGAAAAAACTACAACCTGCAGATTCTCTGACTTGTAATTTTAATAGGTAGCCAATTAACACGATTGAAAAACAATTTACCAATGAAGAATATACCATACCCTAGTACATTTAGCTTCAGCAAACTTATCAGCCCTTCTTAAGTTCCCAGCACAAATTATAAGGTAGTTGGGTCAAACTCTGGGAAAGATTATGTATGTATGTATGTATGTATGTATGTATGAATGAATGTATGTATGTATGTATGTATATTCCCACCTCTTGTGTGTATGTGTGCACGCGCGTGCGTGTGCCCATGGTTTTTTCTGTCTGTATTTGTATACAGGAATCTCATAGAGGTAATATATAACCATGTGCAGACCTTATAGATATGACCCTCCTGGGGGTGTAGTAAGCCATTTGATAAAGCAACTGGTTGCTTGGGTCAGGTGAAACAGAGTACTTTCCATCCTAGGGTTCTTAAATCAGTCGTGACTACTTTAATGAATGGAGCACTGGTCGTGTTAGGGAACCCAGCTTTTATTTGTAACTCCATTATTGACTTTATAGCCGCAGGCAGGTTAATTTCTGTGCTTTGGTGTCCTCACCTATAAAACATGGTGCTGCCTGCTGCTTTTCTATTTCTTCAGAGCATAGTGAGGATTAATGAGCCAAAACACAGAGCCTGTCTTGTGGTTTGTACACCATGATTCTTCACTGCACTGTGAGGATTCATTAATATACAAGGAGTGGGCACGTGGTAGGGATCAAGTCTGCCTTCCTGGGTACTTTCTCAGAGATCAGGTGCCATTTTGTCATGAATGGCCTGACAAAGTGACACAACTAGGTGTAGTTAAGCACTGTCTGGTAGACCTTTCTGCATTAAAGGAAATGTTTGTGTCACCGTCTGGTATTCAGGGGCCAGTAGCTATCTATATTTGTGAAGCACTTGGAAATCACTACTCAGAAATAAAGTCTTTAAAGGTGCTTAATTTTTACTAATTTAAATAGCCACATGTGTCTGATAAGTCCTGTGTTGGGTCAAGTGGTTGGTACAGATAAGGCAGGTGGGGAGGAGGATTTATTTGGTAAGAGAAATTGAGACTGATGTTGGATAAAGGATAATCGGATAGATGGAAGTGTCAATTTAATATGGTGTGGTGATTGCTGTCAATGAACATTTATTCTTTTTTTTGTAGCCTCTTGGCTGTCATAAAATACTCTCCTCTTGTAGTGTTTGTGTGAGTTTGTGTTTGTTAATTGTGTATGAGCTGTTGTTCACTTGATTATCAGTATCATGTTGGTTTCCTTTTCAAATTATTTTTCTTTAATTCATCCCTCATACTGGATAAATGTGTGTTGAATTAAACTTAGTAGTCATGATAAACACTATACAAATCTAACCAAATATTAATTAATTAATTAATTAATTAGAGATAGGTTTTTTTTTTTTGTAGCCCTGGCTGTTCTGTTCTAAAACTTGCTCTGTAGACCAGGCTGGCCTCAAGCTCAGAGATTCACCTGCCTCTGCCTCTTGAGTGCTGGGATTAAAGGGATGTGTCACCACCACCCAGCTCCTTTTCTTAATTTTTATGACCTTAAAACAAGAGGCCACTCTGCCTCCTGCCCTTTGTACGTGCTTTCATTTTTGTCTGGAATATTCATTTCTGATTGCCAGTAGCTCATCCTTTGATACCATCTTAGATTTAATTTCATTTGTATTGTCTTTGTTAATTTCAGATGTCTATATATGGAGCCTTTTTTGTCAATAAAGTTTAGGTTACAGTATATTTTCTTTTTGTCTTCCCATTCCATTATTTGCTTTATGGACCAGGTAGGGATCATGTCAGCTATCCCAGTCTCTCTCAGTTACCAAACATAATCAGTACTCATGTTTATGTGTAGAGAGTCAGTGTTCAGTGAACAAAGAAATGCTTCTTCATCTTTCAGTAAATATTTGGATGAGATTAAAATTTTATCACATTTTAAAAATACCCTTTTAGTATTTTGATTGAAAATAACTAGATTCACCCATTAAAGTAAGTTGGCAAAGTTCACCTTTTACTTAGCATTTCCCCCATTTCTTTAAGCATTCTGCTGTGTGTCTCTTAGGAAGTTTTTAATCTGTTTTGCATGTGTGTATGGACAGATGTGTCTAAGTACCAAGGCTGTTTTAGGTATTTGGTTTGCTGGATCCCCTAATGAATTAATGATTTATTTTATTTTATTTTATTTTATTTATATGAGTACACTGTAGCTTTCTTCAGACACACCAGAAGAGGGCATCAGATCCCATTACAGATGGCTGTGAGCCACCATGTGATTGCTGGGAATTGAACTCAGGACCTCTGGAAGAGCAGTCAGTGCTCTTAACCACTGAGCCATCTCTCCAGCCCTAGATGATTTGTTAATAGCCATAATTCTCTCCCTCTCTGTCTCTCTCCCTCTCTCCCTTTCTTCCTCTCTGTTGTGTGGGTATGGTTACTCTTCTGGACACCCTCTGTTACTTCCCTTCCTTAGTGTCCCAGAGTTTATGGAGGACCAATGGCTGTCTCTGGTGATGGGTTTGGTACTATTCATTAGAGTATGATAGGCTCACCAGTGGGTGCACAACTAATAGGATGCTTTCCTCTTCCCAGATCCATTAGCTGCCAGTAGTTCAGTGTAAGTGGTGTGGGTGGCTTGGTGAGTCTCTTCTTCATCCTAGCTGACTTTTGTGCTGGCCCAACTTGTGTATATCCAGTGCGTATGAGCTAGTACATATAAGCTCTTGTGAGTTTATGTTTGCCATGGTCACGTTATGCTTAGAAGATAGCATTTTTGTAGCTCTTGTCCCTATCTTCAGGTTCCCATATTCTTGCCACCCCTTCTGTGCCAGTGTTAAGAAAAGGGGATACACGTCTGCAACACTCAGCCATTCTGTATTCTCAGTATCATGTGTGGCCAGGACTCTATTGTCTTTTTTTATTTTCTTTCTTAAAAACAAAACTATATTTTGTGTTATTAAATGATTTTCATCTTTATGAGATGATTGCACACTTTGTTGTTCTCATGACACTTTTATTCATTTCAAAACATCCTTGTGTTCTGGGATAAACTTGATTGATACTGTAATATATCTTTTTTTATTCTTTTGAAGCAAAGTCTTGCTTATTGTCCAGACTAGTTGTTGAAGTCCTAGGCTCAAATCACCTCCTGCCTCAGCCTTAGTAACTGGGTAGTAACTGCTGAGTCAATGACTCATCAATACAAGTAGTTACTGAGGATTTATGGAAGGTCAGATGTAGAAGAAAGGATAGAACTTCTAATATTGCAAAGCAAATGAGTTTATAGGCATCGTATTGCATGTGGATAGAAGGAAATCTTGAAATGATCTATCTAAGGCAAGGCATGCTAGGGATTAGTGATATCAAGTGTAAATGTGTATCATTGATAATCTTTATTTACTAATGTCATCAGTGGAGTCTTCCTAATCGCATTTTTTTTNTTTTTTTGGTTTTTCGAGACAGGGTTTCTCTGTATAGCCCTGGCTGTCCTGGAACTCACTTTGTAGACCAGGCTGGCCTCGAACTCAGAAATCCGCCTGCCTCTGCCTCCCGAGTGCTGGGATTAAAGGTGTGCGCCACCACCGCCCAGCCTAGCTTCATTTTCTTGTATCATTGTTGAAGTCACATTTTGCTGGAGTCTTTTATAGTGTGTGTTGAACTTGTACTGTGTAAACTTCATAATACTTCACATTTGTTCTGATTTTCATTTATCCCTGTATTTAATTGTGGGTAATTTATCTTCTGTGAACTAAGAATTCATTGTCCAAGAGGAAAACTAATTTTAATCTTGGCTAATGAGAAAGAATATATATCTTTTATAGTATGTGTTATCCAGTGATTTTTGCACTGATAGTTGTCCAAGCTGCATTTGCCGCTTGTCTTTCTCCATGCCTTCCTACAACCCCATGCAAACCTTCAATTGAGATTGATGCTGTCACCTTAGAACTGTTTGGAGTATGTTGAAAACTTTACATGCTTATCCTTCCTTCCCAAATATAGAACTGGTGATTGGTTTCCTGTTAGGAGCTTTCCCTTGGATGGACATTGAATCCTCAAGTAGAAAAATACTATATGATGGTTTGACCTATTAATTGTTTTCTTGCCCTAGTAAATTTTTTTAAAAACAGATCATGTACAGCAAAGATAACTGTTTTGTAGCCTTAAAGACGCATGTTGCTCCTTTGAAAGATTGCTTTTGCCTGCTCAGAGCAAGCAAAGTACTGTAAAAAATGAAACCTTTGTGATTGCAGTTTTATAGTTGTTCAGAAAGGATCCCGTTCATCCATTCTCATGACATTTGGTCATGTCTTGTAAGTTTAGTTCTAGTAAAAATGCCTAGTTTATGGTTTTGAATGTTGGGTGATCTACATATGCAAACAAAAATTTTGTTTTTGCATCTCTCCTTACTTTATCTTGTTGTTACAGCTGATTCAGAGCACAGCTGTAGGTAGGTCACTCCTGTATGGGAAAGGACATTAAAGAGTTTATTGTCTGAATAATGTCTTCTGGGTAGAGCGAAACCGTAAACACCTCAGTTTAACCCTTCAATAAGTGAAGTGTACCTTCTTAATCCATCTTGATGATATGAAGGAATCTTGGCTAAGAAGCATTTTCAGCCCCCATCTCATACTCTTTATGTTTAGGTTGTACCATATAGGGAAATGAAGATTCTTATTTTAATATTTAAAAAAAAATCAGGCTTCAATGTATTTTCCATTATTAAGCATCCAAACTATTATTATAAAATGTATGTGAAATATATTATCAAATGGGGGAAATTATAATATGATTTGCACTCCAGGTATAACCTATCATGTTTTCTTATTTCTTTTTTCTGTCTGTCTCCCAGTGGTGCAAATCTAGCAGTATTAGCAGTCACTGAGCTAGTACTATTTGCTGGGCACTGTCTTCTGAACTTATGATATATTAATTCATTTGATCTTTTTAATAGTCATAGAAAATTAAATTCTAACAGCCCTCTTTTTCAGATAAGGAAATAGACACAAGAGATTAAAGTAGTTTGTGTGAAAGGTCATACAACTGTACCTAGCACTGGAACCTGAATTTGGGCAGTGTTCCTCTGGAACCTGGCTCTTCGCTCTCATATACTACCGTGCTACCCCTCCTACTGAAGCCTGTTCAGGGTCTTGCTGCTGCAGGAGAAACGTCCACCTTTCATACCATTCCTTTGTTCTTTCAAAAGCAGGCACACATAGCTCTTGCTTCCCACACCTTTGTTTCCTGATGCACATGTGTGTTCCTCCTCTCCCCACTCCTTTTCTTCATCTGTTTCCTCTCTTCTCCCCCCTTTTCAGTTTTGAGGATTCCCTAGACTAACCCAGCCCACAGTGCCCACACATCTTTCTCTCAGCTTGGAGGACTCTTATTCTGCCTCTGTAACCCTTCCTAGGTCTGGGAAGTCTCACGAGACTGAACAGTTGGCCCAGTGTGCTTCTCTCATTGAGCTCTGTCGAGATGGAAAGTACCTTTGTGTAACTGGTTACATAGTGTGGAAAAGAGGAGAACTCACCTTGTGTGATGGATGAATATTTTCAAACTGATTACATAGCAATGCTTACCACATTCCTAATGTGTGTAAACTACATGGATGATTATTGATTCTATCACATGCCCATCATTTAGACACTTATGTATTGTTAATTTTCATACAGTCTATTAGTGTGTTTCAGTAGGACCGATTTTCTAATGTTTTTTTTAAGCTAGCTGTTTGGTAGTAAAATCCTGTAGCTTAAGAACACTCATCTTCTGTGAGGGTTTGAACTTGTAAAATCCTTAACTTTGTCTGTAAAAATTTTAAATGAAATGTATTTTCTAAAATGTGATTTAAATCAGAAAAAAACAGGCATGGCAGCTCACACCTTTAATCCTAGCACTAAGGAAGCAGAGACAGGTAGATCACTTTAAAAGAGTTAAAGATTAGCTGAGGCAGCATAGTGAGACCTTGTCTTAAAAAACAGAACCCAACCAAACAAAAGCACTGGAAATGGGCCAAATGGCTAATGGCATTGGGTAAAGGCTCTTGTCTTCAGACCTGATTGATGTGAGATCACTCCCTGGCTCCCAGGGATCCTATAGGAAGGGAAAGCCCAACTACAGCCCATGTGCTCTGGTCCCCACACACTCACACACACTTAAACAAGTAAACCCGTGGGGCAAGCAGTATATGCTAGAGGGAATTAAGTTGGAAAACCTGCTAATATACTGTGCTACAAATCAATAGAGAAAATTAAGAGATTTTTTTTTATATACAAGACATTAAAGGAATGGTTAGAAATGATACATATGTAAGTGTGTAGAACTTTTCCTTAAGAGAAATTCCTCTTAAGAGAAAAGGATAGGGTTTTGGTCAATGACCATAATATGCTTCAGTAACCAGGTAGCATTTTTAGATGAATTCCTAATGCATTCCTTTAATGTCTTGTATCAAAAAAGAATCTCTTAAAATTCTGTGAACTCCAAATGATCACATATAAATAATATTCTTCATGTATGTATTCTTTCTTCTGGATGTGAATATTAGGGCTAATGCTTCATGCCAGAAAATAGAGAACAATGCATTTATATTTAGATAGGTATCATTGTGCAATCTCTTTGTAGTCCTTTTTAATAAAATAATAAATTAGCTCTATTTTAAGTTAATGTAATCATAAAAAACCTTAACTATACGATGATGGTGAATAACTAATTTACCACTGTTATAATTACCAGTCACAGTGTTAGTTACTATGCAGTAGCGTGTTACTTTTCCTTCAGATATCTGTTTTACACAAAGGGAATGAACACTATGAATTTTAAATTAGTTTTTCACACTATACCTGTTACCCAAGTGTTAATCCATTCAAATATTATGGAAAGAAAGCACATTTTGTGTATGTCCACATAATAAGAGTGGAATATGCTTCATCTTTGCTGGCTGTGTGTAAGTTTCTACCTGTAAACCTTAGTCTGTTTCAATATTTCTGTGGTTGTCAGCAAAATACCAAATTATGACAGTGTCTTCTATGGCCATATCTTCTATAAAGCAGGACTAGGCTTAGACTTTTTTGGAACCTTTGGTATCTGAACATGTCATCTGTAATTTGTATATAATAAATACATATCTTATAAAAAAATCCTGCTTCAGTTTATAAAGAAGTTCTTCAAAATGTGAGGATTTAATTGGTCTAGGCCCTTTTGCCTGCCTGCCTATCTATCTATCTATCTATCTATCTATCTATCTATCTATCAATCATCTATCTATCTATCTATCTATCATCTATCTATTGTCACAGGGAGGTTTTATTTCTGTTTGTGTAATAACAATGCTAATGTCATCTGTTAGTGTGTATTAAAGTTCACTTGATTAAGCTTTTCTTTGACATCTCAAATCTACTTGTTAGAAAGTCCTCATGTGCTTGTGTGTGTGTGTAAACTTTGACTTTGTTTACCCATGTTTGCAGTTGGTGGTTTAAGAAATAGAATCTTGATTCTTCAATCAGAATTCTATTGTGATAGTCATTTATAGTATATGTATATGAGGAGATAGTATAGTTAGTATGTGAGCATAATAGAGTATGAAATTGGGACATTTCTGGTAGAGTAGATGGGATCCTTTTGAATTGCTGTGACATTGCCTGCTGTAACTGTAAATAGTGGCTCATGCCACATTGTTGTAAATTAGGAACCTAAAATGCAGTTGCCTTTTACCGTAGCCGGAGAAGGAGTGTTGCTAGGACAAGGTCCATGGTGTGGGCCTGGGCAGAAAGGGGAACCTGAGACTGCAGGCTCGTCACTGATATTCAGTACTGCTGAAAGATGAGAGCACCTGAGCCTGTTAGTCATGAATCACTGTCATGAGAGATTGCTGGGACTCATTTCTTATCTTAATCTCCTAGCTCTCTGTCCCCAAGATGCCATTATAATAATAGCTTTCCCCAAGGTCATTTACTGGGGAGGCTTACATCCTTAGTGTGTGACTTCTGTGACTCGTCCAACAAGCTTGACACTTTCCCTTCTTCTTCCTGTAGTGTTTTATTCTTTTTCCTCTTAAGACATTTTTAGACACTCATTTCAGTTTATAAAATTGTTACAGTGTCTTGTTAATATTGTTGGTTCCCACTTAACACACTATATTTTCACTTTGTGCTTTGTATCAAGTCTAGAGTATTGTACATGTTTGATAAGCACTGAACAATGGAGATGTATATATATCTCCGTGTGTGTGTGTGTGTGTGTGTGTGTGTGTGTGTGTGTGTGGTGTGGTGTGTAATGAGCTGTAATGGAAGGTATAAATACCATAGACTTAAAACCCATAAGATATTTCAAAAGATAACTTCCATGTGAAAGCTATTAATACCATAGGTATATTAAAATATATTTAAAAATATTCTCAAACTATAAAGAAAAGGAATGTTTGACTAAGTGTTATAGCTTTAACAAATTATTTACAATGGATATATTAAGCATGGACAGTATTGAATGTTACTGAGTACAGTACAAGACAAGTGTGACCTAATCAGATCATTGGAACCTGCCACTCTGGCTTATGTTCTAGGAAATAATAGAGTCATACTATGATCTTTGAAATCTCTTCCAGAATAACATGCTGTGACTTGTAAAGCAGTATGTGTTCAGTGATTCTTAATCAGCTAGTCTCTGAAGCATGGTAGTTTGCTTTACACTGGCCATGATTTATTTAGACTAGATTGAATACACATGCTTGCATGTGTGTGTGTGCGCTAGAGCATACACACACACACTCTCATTACTTTATTGGTTGCTTGTTCTGTGTTGTAGTTTTGCCCTAATAGATCCGGATAGCTTTCTTTTTAATAATCTAGTTTGTATTTGTTTATATGGACAATAGCACCTATAGTAGCTCTAGTAAATGGTTTATGTTTGCACAACATACGGTCATTAATGAGTAGCTAATAAAAATATGAATGCACAGAATACAGAATTCTGAAAAATGTACATGTAAGTTCTATTTAGTTAAAGATACTCCCTTAATGGAAAATTTCATTTTAAAAAGTTAATTTTTTTTACTTAAACTGTTTTTACGGAATATACTTAATCATGTTATTTCTCCTCCCCCGACTCTTCCTAGACTCTGCCCACCTCCCTATCCACTCCATTTCATTGCATTGATTCTTTTATCTGTTATTGTTTCTGTTTCACCACTTTCAGCCTGAGGTTGACTTTTCCTTGCCCTCTACTCTTAGGGTATTTATTTATTGTTGTTCTAGAGCTTTCAGGTGTTCACCGAGTTTCTAATATAAGATCTCGTCAAGTTTTTGATGTAGACAGTCCGTGCTGTGAACTTGCCTTTTGGAACTGCCTTCACTGTGTCCCACTGGTGTGCCTATGCTGTGTTTTTATTTTCATTCCATCATAAAAAGGTTTACATATCTTTGTTCACGTTTGTCCTTACCCATCTTTTTCACACAGTAGTGAGTTGTTGAGCTTCAGAGAATTTGTCTGCTTTCCATGGTTTCTAATGTTAATATCTAGGTTTAACTCATGGTAATCAGATAGACTGCAGGATATCAATTTCAATTTTTTCTTTTTAAAATTTGTTGGTTGCTTTGTGCTCTAATCTATGGCCACTTTTGGAGAAAGTTCCATGGGCTGCAGAGAAGAAAGCAGTATTCTTTAGTGTTTGGGTGGGGTGTTTTATAAATGTCTGCTATGTCTATTTGGTTTATGACATTATTTAACTTCGGCATTAGTTTTTTGTCTATTGGCATGAGTGACAATACATGGCCCTCTATTAACAACTCATCCTATAAATTCAGATGGTCACAGAGACAAAATCCCAGGTGTGATTCTCCGACTCAAGGATCCATTACCTCCAGGTGACCTTCCTCCGAGACTCAGGGTCCGTTTACACCACCGAGACCCCAGGGACCATCTCTCACTAAGACCTAGGATCGGAACCCAGAGACCATCTCTCTACGAGACACCCAACCACCCCCCTCTCAAAGCAGTGGAGATGGGGTAGAAGGAAAGGCTGAAAGGGAGAGGCCACAGGGAAGAACTAATGGAACCTGAGCCTGAGGCCGAACCCTTTAAAGGGATGAAGTGGGCTGGGAGGAGGGACTCCTGCAGACAGGCTGCACAGAGGGGTGGAGGGGGAACTAAAGGTAAATCTGGAGAGACGTTAATGGAGGGCAGGAAGGAGGATACAGTTTGCCTACCTGGGTGCCAGCCTAGTGTGGAGGCTGTGAGTCTCTGGTAAAGAGCTGCTCTGTGGGTCAGAGGTGTTATAGAGGAGATGGGCTAGTAGGAAAAGGTGAAAGGGGCTGCAGGGAAGAACTAGGAGTAACCTGGTCCCCACCAGGAGGCAGAGTCCCTAGGGAATGGCGGTGCTCTGGGTTCCTTCTTTCCTTCCTCATCCAACTCAGTAGCATTTGATAGTAGATCCTCATGACTAAGTGAGCTCTGACACTTTAGTTATAATTGTGTATTAGTAAGGATGTTGAAGATAGTTCTAGAAGTGTGTCTCTTTGTTAAGAATGAAGTTACACATTTTATTTACTTAAACCCATGTGCATTTCTTTTAACAGTAACATATTTGGTGTGCGGCCGGTGGATTATACAGACAATGAGAATATAAGATCATTATTGCTGCTGCCAGAGAAGAATGAATCATTCTCAACTAGCCAGTGCTCTGTCGTAAGTGTGGAGTCCACTTTGCTACATTTATGTCTTTTATTGAACTTGGTTATAAAAGGAACAAAATAGGAAAACTTCCAGTTAGCAGATAGCTTTCCTTCACCAATTACTAAGCACTCTGGAGTACTGACTACTATGGATTCAAAGACATATTCAGAATAAGTCTAGTAAGAAATCTTATTGAATCCTTTGCACCTTAGGCAGCAGTCATACAACAATGAATTTGACTAGAACAACTCTTATTTCAAGGAAGTTGCATGCCAGTAAGAGGTAGAGAAGAAATGGTCAGAGAATATGTAAATTGATACATGCACTCATTTCAGAAGTGGGTATACAAGTACTTTCAAGATGGCTTTGTCGTGTGTAACTGGGTGAGGTGCTAGGCTCCTGAAGGACACTGTTAGTGAGGGCCTTTTAAGGAACAATGTAAACTAAGACAGATTATGAGAGGGAGGCAGCCAGGTGGCCACCTAACAGACGTTGTATAGAGACCCTCAAGCAGATGAAATGGCTATGCCTGAAGATTCCAGAGTTTGTTGCTGCTTCGATACTGAGAGTCTGAGAATGGGGACCACTGAAAAGTTTCAGTGCAGGAGTGACAGGGCTGAACGTAGTTCTCAACATTTGTTGTTTTGATTTACAAAAGGGAGTCTGTGCTGCAGAGTGTGCGAGAGTGGAAGACATAACATGCAAGGTTGTTTCATGCAAGATAAGAGTCTAACTAAGTGAATAGCATTGAAGGTCTGTGAGAAGTAGTGTGGTTCAGGGTGTGTTTTTTAGCAGTACTTATTCTTGGGTTTTATCTGGTGAGTGGGAAATAAGCAGAATTAGTCTCACTGGAGTCATAGGGTAGTTGGTGCCAATTCCTAGCATTGGGAAGGGCACCCTTCGTCCTCTGATCCAGTAGTACGTCTGGTGATGGAACTGTTAAATAGTAATTGGATATGTGAGCCTGTGAATTAGATACGAGGTACTAGCTAGAGACAGTGGAAGAAAGACCCATTCCTTGGGAACCCATAGCCAATCGGAAGATAAAAATGTAAAAAAAGTCTATTATAAATTGTAATATATAATAAGAGCAATGAAATGTGCAGAAGCTGTAACATGTGCAGTAGGAGCAAGCTCACTTCAGAAGCTGTCAGGAAGAACTTCACAGAAGATGACAGTATCTGAGGGAAAGCGCTGACGAATGCTGCTGTGGAAGATAACAGACAGCTCCTAATTGTCACCATTGACTGTTACCAAGGCCACTGTCGGCACTGCTGACTGCACTGAGGTCTCATGCTTTTCCTTTATTTGATGTCCTTGACTTAGTGTCTCTGGTGTTACGGATAGATCCTTGTGCCTGTAAGATGGTTGCTATAATTCCAGATGTGACAGTGGCCAGCTAGAAGACAGAAAGCATTTGGTTGGAGCCTTTGCTGAGATCTTTCTTGTGGTTTTTTGTTACAACTGGCTACAAATTGGTTTTGAGGTATCTAGGGATAGAGATGGGACAGATCTTATAGGGAAGCTACCTAAATAAAGTCTGACTGTTGTTAGTGTAGCAGATGAAAAGAATGAGCTTTGTGTGGAAAACCAGCAAAGCCCATTGCTGCAGCTTCTCAGAGGAATGGAGGCATAGAAAACCCTTGGAAATTTGAATAACTCAAGGTTTAGTGTGTGAAGAGCATACAGAACGTTGTTAAGTAGTCTCCGGGTAGGAAGCTAGATTGGTATCAGCCTGTGAGAGGCCTTAACTTTTTAATAGGGACTTTAGAGTTAATGGGGTCTCATCAGTGTGTTTATACCTGGAACAAAAAGGTCTTCAGGAGAGCTAGCAGTCAGAAGCAGCTCAGGCTGAGTGGAGGTTGCTGCAGTAATGTCTAGCATTTGTAGGATCTGAAAATGATGGCTGATGGTCGTGAGATGAGAATGAGGAGGATAGAGAGAAGAGACAGACGCAGTGAGCTAACTTTATTTTCATTTTTATTCAAATGATAGAGGGATGTGGCACTATGACCAAGCCTTCTTATTGTGTTAATGGTTGACACCTGGCTAAGGAAGCTAGTGACTGATAAACAGATCTGTGTCCGTGGGAACAGTAGGTCATGTGCAGTTGTTAAGAGGTAATGTCCGGGATGTGATACCCTAACTACTACTGGAGTCCACTCACTCAGCCCAGGCTGCTTTGTTGGGTCCTGTCAGGCTGAGTGAAGCCAGGGCTGTTCTTCAGAGCCCTTCTCATTCAGAAAGGGCAGTGCAGTAGTGATTGATGCCATTGCTTAGTTACAGATTTAGCCTGAGCTGGTTATAATTTGCTGTGGTCACAGGTGCTATCATGGGTAGTCTCCTTTATACCCTGAGAACCTTTATCTTTTGTTTTAGACTGCAGTCTGATAAATGTGTTCCAAATGATAGTTTGGGAAATGAAAAGGACCTAGAAGTCAGCACTTTAATTTCTTCCTTTTAAAAATGGGAAAAGTGAGACCTAGAAAGGTCATGATTTGCCCAGGATTATTAACCAGACATTAAACATTTTTTTTTCTTAATGGGCCAGTCAGAACTTAGATTTCATAAGCCTTGGATCAGCTCTGCCATGCTTTATACTTTGGCTCTTAGTTTACTGATTTGTACTTGAACTTCCTGCTAGACATCGTATGTCTAAGTTGTTATCCTGCATTATTTTAAATGTGTAAGGAATACTGATGCTTTTATGGTATTCTTGGAGTCTGATTATGGCAATCACCTTCAAAAAGATTTTTATTTTGAAATATAAGAAGCATACACTTTCTATATGCCGTGTGAGATTGAGTTTATGTCTTTTTGTTGTTTCGAGATAGATCTTCACTATGTAGCCTAGGATAGCCTAGAATTTACAACCTATCTGCTTCTGCCCCAATCTTATTGTCTTAATGATTGATATTTGGCTCTGGAACCTAGTGGGTGATACAGACTGTATAAGTGAAGATGCTAGATCATATATAGTCATTAAGAAGTAAGGTCTGGGATGGATGCCCATAGCCACCATCAGACGCCACTCGCTCAACTTGACTGTCTTGCTAGGTCTTTAGTCTATCAAATACATTCCCTTTCAGGTCCTGGGTTTAAGTTAATTTGAGAAGCCAGGGTTCCTATATCTTGCTTCCTTAACCCTTCAGACTTGATTGTATCTATTTATACTGAAATTAGAATCTTATATTTACTAGATAAGTAGTCTACCCATGAGCTACAGCCCCAACTCCATACCATTGCTTAAAAGCAGCATTCCCCCAGTGCTGCTCACTGACCACCCTTTGTTCCCTTTACCCTACAGCTGAGGGACCAGCAGCACAGTCCTGCTCTTGTGTCTGTCTGTCTGTCTGTCTGTCTGTCCCATTAGAATGTAAACGGCATGAAGGCAGGGACTTGTTCCCTGTAACAGGTCTTCTCCTGGAGAGCAGTGTGGCGAGTACTAAGTCCTCACTTATAGTGTGTGGATTCTTTGAGTGGGCTTTCAAGGCCGAGAGAGTGGTGAGTGGGTTGCATGCTGGTCCCCACACGATGTACACTCGCTTGACAGTGGAGTCTAGACTAGTTATATTTATCTTGCCAACTGTGCCGAGACGCTGCATCAGGGAATGTGTAGAAGGGTGGTGGTGATAAGCTGATGCAGTTTAATTCCTTTGTGTCACATTCAAAGCTGTGTTTCAAGTAACACTTGGTGGCCATGCTTTGAGGCTGAGAACCAACCTCTCCTCTTACTGAAAGCTTCTTGCTTTCAGGGTCTTCTCTGTCCCTTATAGCAACTTGCTTATCTTTTCTACTCTTTCCTGATGCTTTAGGGATTTTTTTTTTTTATTGTCTTTGCCTATGTTTATGTGTGAGTGTGTATGTGACTAGATGCACCCTTACTATCTGCACATGTGGAGCCATGAGATGGCCACAGGAGTCACTTTCCTGCCACTAAGATGGGGATCAGACTCAGGTAGTGAGGCGCAGCTGCAAGCTCCTTGTTCCCCTGTGCCCTCCTTTTTGCCTTCTTTTCAGATGCTTTAACTCCACTAGTCTAATAAATTTATTAATAATAACAGTAATTTTATCTACGAAAGTACCGTATTGAATTTTAGTACTGAGTTTACTTATTGTCAAGGAACAAATCCCCAAGTTTCTATAAAGTGAGAGTATTACGTCTGAATTTATTTGAGCATCCTGGTTCCGACACCATCTTACTTAAATGAAATCCTCAGTCCCTATGATATGTAATCCCAAGCTGACATGTGTCCTTGCAGTTGTTTACTTTATATTTTATTATAGCATTCCTTAAATATAAGAAATTATTACCAGACTTTATACTTTATGCAGTTTTTTTTTTTTAAAGACTACAGTAGGAAAATGCATGACCCACTTTGATACTTCCTTTGCTTGGCACAAATAGTATTGTATGCTGTATTTAGAAATGATGATTTTCACTTGTATGTTTTATGCAAAGAACTAATTTACCTAAGGTAAGAGTCATATAAATTGTGTACTCTCTGAAGATCGTGATGGTACTTATTTAAAGGACAGGGACTTTTGACAGTTGACTTTTAATAACATTGTAATTGAACAATTTTGAAAATATTCTGAACTATTTTCATGTTAGGGAGTATTTACACTTTAGATTTGACTTGGCTGTTGTACTGGCTAGGTTTGTGTCAACTTGACACAGCTGGTATTATCACAGAAAAAGGAGTTTCAGTTGGGGAAATGCCTCCATGAGATCTAGCTGTGAGGCATTTTCTCAATTAGTGATCAAGGGCCCCTTGTGGGTGGGACCATCTCTGGGCTGGCAGTCTTGGGTTCTATAAGAGAGCAGGCTGAGCAAGCCAAGGGNAGGGAAGCAAGCCAGTAAAGAACATCCCTCCATGGCTTCTGTATCAGCTCCTGCTTTCTGATCTGCTTGAGTTCCAGTCCTGACTTCCTTTGGTGGTGAACAGCAGTATGGAAGTGTAAGCCAAATAAACCCTTTCCTCCCCAACTTGCTTCTTGGTCATGATGTTTGTGCAGGAATAGAAACCCTGACTAAGACAGCTGTGTTCTCTGACAAGAGACTAATAATGCATTTATATGGGAATGTGATAATATATGCATGTGTGTGTGTGTGTCTCCAGTCAAATATTTGTTATCTGAACCGTAAGGGAGTAATAACTTACCTTGCTGAACTTCTGTGCCAAGCATTGTCACTTATCATGATATTTTTGTGTGCTTACTATATAGTAGCTCTCATTTAATTCATTTTGAATGATTTGAGTCAACTGTTTATAGAGTTAACCAACAGCTTAACTGTCTTAGCATAAGAAGTCTGAAGAAGTCATCATTATTCTGTTGTGAGATTAATGTTTACAGAGTGAGCGTCTCTAGTTGCTGAGCTGAGATAGTGCCTGTGCTGTTTCTCTCATGTTTTACAGAGCCTTTGACAGCCCAGCCTTCAGTGCACATTTGCACTCAGTGCATGTAAAGGCCCAGTGGCTTGTGCTGTATGTGGATGTGGCATCTTGTCCTTAGGACAGGAGTGCTGGTGATCCATTTCCTCTCTTTCCTTCTATTTCACAAGCAGCTTTGTCTAACTCCAGTTCTAGTTTGGTCCTTTAGGCTTTTGGATGCGCCACTGTGTAGTTGTTTCTCTGAATCGTCGTCTCTTCACATCTCACACGTTCTTCAAATCTGCTGTCTATTTGTCTTTAGCATCAGTCTCCGTAAGTCAGCCGTTCTTTCGTAGGAGCAACAGGGAGGGAGTCCTTCCTATTCGTGCATCTGCTTTCTTCACTCCGCAGCTCTCTGGCCAGATTCATCACTTTGATTCAGGGTTAAAAAATTATTTTCTTTCTTTAGAATTAGTGCTGAATTTTCAAAATTATCTTAGCTTAAATTAAATAGATCAAGTTTAGGTTCAATTCTTTGGAAAAGGAATATGAAATTGGTCATTCTTTTATTTTATTTTATTTTTTTATTATTATTATATGTAAGTACACTGTAGCTGTCTTCAGACTCTCCAGAAGAGGGAGTCATATCTCATTACAGATGGTTGTGAGCCACCATGTGGTTGCTGGGATTTGAATTTAGGACCTTTGGAAGAGCAGTCGGGTGCTCTTACCGCTGAGCCATCTCACCAGCCCGAAATTGGTCATTCTTAATGGCTATTTTAGGTTACTGGGAACAGAATGAAATTACGAAGCCCTCTGTGAATCCAGTTCAGCATCAAGAAAAGCAGCTTGCTGTTTGGACAAAGCTATTTCAACTAACATTGACTTGGCAGGAGAATAAATAGAACATAGTTATTCAAGTGCATTCAGTGTTATGGTTATGGGCAGTGACTCACTAGGAATTACTGGGGATTATTAACCGCAATAAGGTAATTAATAAAATAGAAGTCTTATCAGTGAGTGTGTGCCTTCTCTCCGTTCCTTACGTGTTTATACCATGATGCCTATTCATTAACAGGTGAACACCGGGCAGAGAAGGAATGGGCCGCTGGTACTTATAGGCAGTGGGCTTTCTTCACAGCAGCAGAAGATGCTCAGCAAACTTGAGACCGTTCTTAAGGCTAAAAAGTGTGTGGAATTTGACAGTACAGGTGAGGAAGTTTTTTTGTTTTGTTTTGTTTTGTTGTTGTTGTTTTGGTTTTTGGTAGAAAACAATTTTACGTTAGTCCCATAAAGAATAACCTCTGGTAATTTATTGATGTTTTAAGCATTGGGTTATAGTTATGTATTTTGCATCTTGTAAAATGTATCTATACTTTATAGGTTTAATATGCTTAAGAAATGTAAAGTCTTTATTTTGCTTGTTTTTATGGTCGTGGGGAAGAAACCCAGGCTGTTAGGCAGGTGCTCAACTGCTCACCTCCACCCTCAACAGGAACTGTAAGGTTAAGCCTTATACACATTTTAGGATAGAGCACTGTCAGAAGAACAGATTTTTTTGAGATGGTTAATAATAAATTATAGTATAGTATAATATCATAAATCATTTGAAAGTAGCTGAAAAATTTTGTATTTGTGAATACTGTTTTAGGGTTTGTTTTCCTTTTTTTAAAAATTTTCTTTTATTTCATATGATTGATTTATTTTATGTATATGAGTACACTGTTACTGTCTTCAGACACACCAGAAGAGGGCATCAGATCCCAATATAGATGGTTGTGAGTCACCACGTGGTTGCTGGGAATTGAACTCAGGACCTCTGGAAGAGCAGTAAGTGCTCTTAACCACTCCAGCCCTTATGATGTGTTTTATGATCTTATTTTTCATGTTAATGGCCAGATTAAAAAGTACTGAATAAAAGAAACATTATACTGAATATAAAAGTTATCTTTGAAGAAGGCTTAAGTGTCAGTTAATTCAATAGAATTAACTGATTATAAAAAGTAGAAGATTCTTTTCTTTCTGTTTTCCTTATTGCTTTGTTTGTATCTTAGTAACTCATGTCATTGTTCCTGATGAGGAAGCTCAGAGTACTTTGAAGTGTATGTTTGGGATTCTCAATGGATGCTGGATCCTGAAGTTTGATTGTAAGTACTGGATTTGGGAGGATTACTAGACTATTTAGTATATTCCTGTCCTTGGAGTTAGTCACCATTTTGAAAAAGATTCATGTATCTTTGATGCCATTCAGATTTTTTTTTTTAAAGATTTATTTATTTTATATGTGAGTACACTGTTGCTGTCTTCAGACACACCAGAAGAGGGCATCAGATCCCATTACAGATGGTTGTGAGCCACTGTGTGGTTGCTGGGAATTAAACTCAGGAACTCTGGGAGAGCAGATGATGCTCTTAGCCACTGAGCCATCTCTCCAGCCCTCAGATTTTTTTTTTAATAAATGTGTATAAATATGCTTTGATTTTTAAAGTAGTTTTATTCAACAATATCAAGCATATTAATAAAGAATAAATACAGTTTGATGTTAACTTTGAAGTCTAAATAGTCCATATTAACGCTAAATGGTTCTTTTGACAAAATATACTCATGTTTTAAATCCATTGCTTGATATATCTGTGAAGTGAAATTAATTTATTGTTTTCCATTTAAGTTTTCTACAGTATTACCCATATAATATCTTTTAATCTGGTGGCTGATTCAGTCATTTTAGGCATCTGTTGGGGAGTTGACTGATTCTACCTGAATATTCTTGAGTGTGTTTTCCTGTGATAAGAGCTGGCTGGTTTCCAGTAGCCATTACCTAAGCCTCCATCACCATGTCCCTGTTTCTCTCATTGGCAGTCGCACTCAGAGCTGCCAGCTCCTTCACATACTGTAGCTGGATGTTATTCTTACTTAACCTTGTGTCATTTAGGATTAAAAGAAGAAAGCATATTCCTAATTATTATCTTGTTTATCTTTGCGATTGAGCTTTAATTACAGCATTTCTCTCCACCCTTCCTCTCTCAAACTCTTTCATATCTCCCTCCCCATTGCTATTATTTTCTGTTTCTTGGTACCTGAAGGATCGATCTACTTTTTGGTATGCTAGCTAAAATATGATGGCAGATGCAGCAGCTCTTCCTCAGTACTTCTTTGGAAAGCTAAGTGATTGCAGAGGACTGACAGGGAGTCCGAGGATCTGTAGTCAGGAGTCTTGCTATTCTTTTACAGTCCTTACTAACTTCCCGTCGTAAAGGGTCAACACGTGTATCTCGACGAGACATGACCCAACCAGACGACGAACACGATCTCGACCTACGATTGTGACCTACCTGTAAACGTCGCAGGACATTACCATTAATCTGGTTTCGTCTTGTTGTCCATATAACAAAAATTCTTCATGTAGTATATAATTTTAAGTGATTAAATATTAGATTTGTGCTTTGAAGGCCTTGTGGTAGAGTGATTATCAAGAACTTAAGCTTGAAGTTGATTTGATCTGGAGATCAGTTTGATATCAGCTATTAAAACTGGCTTCCACTTTCTTCTTGTAGTATTCTTGAATGTGGTTTCCTGTGATAAAAGCTATGCTCTCTTTTCTGCTCATTATCTGTAAATAGACAATAGTCTGTAAAATAGTTTACTCCTAGTCAAAACCAGTTTGAGAAATATAATTGTGTGAATTGGCAATATATGTCTGGTTTTGAACTTTATTTTCCCTTTCCTGTCTGTAGTCTTTCTGAGTCTCAGTATTTAAAACACCAAATGCCTCCAAGATTATACATTCTTTTGTACCATACCTGGGCCACAACCATTGCCAATGGCTAGAACTTGTCAATTTTCATAATAGCAAGATCTTATCAATAAAAAAAAACATGTGGAATTTTGAGTAATCTGATGGTTCTGAACTTTGAGTCTGTTTCTTTTTTTTTTTTTTTTTTTTTTTTTTTTTTTGGTTTTTCGAGACAGAGTTTCTCTGTGTAGCCGTGGCTGTCCTGGAACTCACTTTGTAGACCATGCTGGCCTCGAACTCAGAAATCCGCCTGCCTCTGCCTCCCCAGTGCTGGGATTAAAGGCGTGCGCCACCACGCCCGGATTTTGAGTCTGTTTCTTAAGAATTTGCTGAACTGGCATTTGATTATATGTACCGGAATACCATGTCTATAAAACCTACCTTCTGTAGGAAATGTGAGTTTTGTCACCTTAATGGCTTGGCCATGTCATTTTTATGGAATCGTTGATGGACTCAGGCTGAGTTAATAGTGTGCTATTTGGTTATTCTCACTGTAGTGAATAACATCCTTTAATACCGATGGTTCTTTTAGAATAAAAGATGGATAGGATCTCTTATTGAAGTTCATATGTTCATATTTCTTAATTAGAGCTCAAAGAAATAAATTCAAAGTCTGAGACAAGTATTTAAGTAGTCACTAGGTCACTGGGTTTATAAAAATAAGTCATATGCTCTCAAAGTCTTTCTGTGCTAACAATACCTTAGTCTCTTTTCGGTGTCAGGCACCTCAATGTTTGTGGAAAGCATTTCAGAGAAATTCAGAATTGTCTAGAAATCATATATATTAGAGAAAATGATGGGGATTACTGCATTCCAAATTAATTATAAAGGTACATGACTTATTAAATGTTTGTTTGATTGTAGGAATTAGTTTCTTGGCAGATAGAATTATTTTTTTGGCAGATAGAATTATTAATGAAATAATACTTATAAGCTTTAATATTAATTTTTTTGGTGGTATTTTCCATAAACCAAATGAAAAGGAATTTTTATCACATATATACGTGTCCTTGTGTGTGAAAGTCAGAGCTTGACATCAGGCATCTTAGCCTGGCATTATAATTTTTGAGACAGTGAGCCAGGCACTCAGAGATGAGCTGGACTGGCTCACCTCCATCTGGAGATCTGCCTGTGTATCTATCTATTCCCCACTTGGTTGAGCTTGGTTACTCTAGACTTCTGTGAACTGAATGAGGAAGAGCAGGGAGGATACCCTTCAGTATTGTTTACTGATTGGCTGGTTGATTTGAGTTATGGACTCCCAAAGGCAGCCACTAAGTAACCTCATGATCAGTTTAACAGTTATTCTTTTCTATTGGAGCTGCCTTTTAAAATGGACCTTTGAAAGTGCTGTAGAGTTAGTTATAAAGACTGATGTAATTTCTGTTTTGCCCAATAAACTTTGCCAACTAATAAAATGTAAATAGATACTAAAACATTTCTGTAAATTAGAACTGATTAGAAAAGTGTGTTTCCTAAAGTCTCATCAGGTAGGACATGGTGGCACAGGCCTATAATTCTAGCACTTGGAAAGCTGAGGCAAGACAGTTCAGAGCTATCCTTAGTTACCCAGTGGGTTCCCAGCAAGCTGTTCTACATAGACACCGCCCCCCCCCCAAAAAAAAACCAAGTTGGCAAATAACAGAAAAGTCTCCCATCAAAGATTCTCTAAGAATAAAGTAAATTATCTTATCAAATAACCCCGATTTTTCTGATAATTTACTTGAAGTTAATAATAAAAGTGGGATGGAAAGGTGTCTATTATATGGTAGCGTGGGTATGACCTGCATAGGAGTGAAACAGTTGTATCCTTTCTCCTGGCAACAACTGTCAGTGTGTGACAGAAAACATACATGGCTACCAAAGAGGATGCTTTTCTTTGTGGAAATGGGCTTCCTGTATAGTCCAGACTGGCCTCAAACCCTGGTTTTCCTGCCTGTGCATTGAGAATAAATGCTGGGATTACAGTCAAGGTACTGTATTGTAGTTAATTTTTAACATTTTTCTAAAGATTATGTGCTTATTGTATTAAATCCACATCCTCTAAGAATGAATTTAAACCTTCACATTTCTTTTTTTGTTTGTTTGTTTTGTTTTTCGAGACAGGGTTTCTCTGTGTGCCCTGGCTGTCCTGGAACTCACTTTGTAGACCAGGCTGGCCTCAAACTCAGAAATCCGCCTGCCTCTGCCTCCCAAGTGCCGGGATTAAAGGCGTGTACCACCACGCCCAGCAAACCTTCACATTTCTAATACCAATTAAAATGTGATCCTTCTTTTTGGTCTTTTCCAAAGATTAGTTGGACAGTTCAGGACTTTGATCTTAAAAGGGGAAATTAAAACCTATATGCGACAGAAAACATGCATGGTGGGGGCCATTTGTAAACTGTAACAATTTGTAATTGTTATCCAACTGATTTAATAGTTTATATTGCAGATATAGAAAAATACATAAACACTTTTTAAAAAAGATATTTGACTTAAAACCACTGAGCAAAAATTTTCTAATTATGAGAATCTTTGGGCATTAGACAATTTGTTCTTTAAACATCAGACAATTTTAATACTATTATTCATAGTGTAGGTGTCAGTACTGATACACAAGTTTTGTTTAAAATTTTTTTATGATATACTAATACATTTCATGATGGGATTTGTTTGCTCTTTTGTATGTATTAAGTAAAATAAGTTCAGCATGTTATCTCAAGAAGTGTGTGTGTCTTTGTATGTGTATGAATATTTATTTATAACTAGGAGATTAACTTGAAGTATAGGGAAAAAGTTAGTGAATAATGAAGTAGTATTTTTGACAGAATCTAAAGTTCTGTGATATTCCAAAGTGGATGTTGATGGCATATGTGTTGGTTAGTTTTTGTCTCTAGACAAGCTAGGGCCATCACATGGCTTTTGGATCTCTCTCTAGACAAGCTAGGGCCATCACATGGCTTTTGGATCTCTCTCTAGACAAGCTAGGGCCATCACATGGCTTTTGGATCTCTCTCTAGACAAGCTAGGGCCATCACTTGGCTTTTGGATCTCTCTCTAGACAAGCTAGGGCCATCACATGGCTTTTGGATCTCTCTCTAGACAAGCTAGGGCCATCACATGGCTTTTGGATCGCAGCAGTAGAGCATGGATTGTTTTCTTTTCTCCTCTGAGCCTTTGTTCATTCATCATTGGGTCACTCTTGCTCTTTCACACTGTGAGCTCATGTCTCTGTCGCTTAACTGTCACCTTGCACTTTGTTGTTTTCCATTTTGTCTTCGTGTAGAATGGCTCTTCCTGTCTGACTGAGAGCTAATATAGAAAGCATTTTCAAGGAAAGATTCCTTTGCTCTTACAGCCTGAGTGTTGAGTTTCAACTGAATCACTCAGGAACTCCGTGGATGTCTATTTATTGTCATTCCGAGTGACATGAATTCCTACTTCATTCTAATGCCATATCCATTTAGACTGTTGGCTTTGAGGTGGAGTGACACTTATGTATTTTACATTTCTTAAAGGAAATTTGTTGGCTTACAGCAATATTTAATTTCATGTTTGCTCAGTTAGGAAGAGCCAGAAGCCCCAGAAGGATAACTGTTTGTTAAAATCTGCACCTGTGTTGTTGTAGCTTTTGAAGAGAGTGAAGACACGGTGATTGTGTGTTTGTGTGTTTGTGTGTTTGGTTTTGCTTTCCCTGTATGACAAACCTTCTCTTGTGTGGGCACTCAGCAGATCATAGCTTTAGCTCTCTTCGTGTGTTTGTATTCTTGATTAATCTGTGTAACTGTGGGCTCAGGGCACTTCTTTTTACTCTATTTCATTTGTTAATCTTTTTCTCTCAGACTTGAGAAAAACTATTCAGCTCAATGTGAATTGATGATCATCACTGGTTCATGAATCTATAGTGAAGATATATCTTTAGATATATCTTTAAGTTATGTTTTTATGAGCTAGAAACAAGAATGCAGGCTAACAGTTTGGAATAAAGGAATACTTTTCTGTATAGTATAAATTTCTTTTTTAAAAATACCAATGTAACCCTAACAGTTATAAGCTGCCTGAGTATGCAAAGATCCTTGGTCTTGCCATGGTGGCCAGAGCTGCCCTAATGACTTTGCATTAATGAATTGGAGCTTAGTAATACTTGGGGGATTGTGTGTCTCCTGCACACAGAAAAATCACTCAATGTCAGGCCCAAAGCAAACTAGCATAAATAGTAGGCGTGGTCAGGACTTCATCTGATTCACCAAAAACTAGCATAAATAGTAGGCGTGGTCAGGACTTCATCTGATTCACTAAAAACTAGCATAAATAGTAGGCGTGGCCAGGACTTCATCTGATTCACCAAAAACTAGCATAAATAGTAGGCGTGGCCAGGACTTCATCTGATTCACCAAAAACTAGCATAAATAGTAGGCGTGGCCAGGACTTCATCTGATTCACCAAAAACTAGCATAAATAGTAGGCGTGGTCAGGACTTCATCTGATTCACCAAAAACTAGCATAAATAGTAGGCGTGGCCAGGACTTCATCTGATTCACTAAAAACTAGCATAAATAGTAGGCGTGGTCAGGACTTCATCTGATTCACCAAAAACTAGCATAAATAGTAGGCGTGGTCCGGACTTCATCTGATTCACTAAAAATGTGTCTGCATCGGTGACTTGTTCCTTTGTCCCTGCAAAGTCATAACTCCAGATAAAATCTTAATAGAATATATTCAGGGTAACAAAGATGAAATAAATCATACATCATATAAGAATAGCAGCTTAACACATTCAAAGTGTGTATAGTTCTGGTAAACGAGGAAGTCTCTGTTTACATGTAGAACTATGAAGTTAATTTTCTTTGAAAATTACTCAGGAGAAAAGTAAGATTGTGATCTCAATTTTGCTTTTTTCTCGTAAAGGAAATATATAAGATCTTTCTGCCAAACATTTAGTAGCAAATCATAGCATCATCATGGGCTTTATTAAGCATTTATGATGGATATAAAATAATTGGATTAGAGCAAGAGAGGTAGGTAGGTAGGTAGATCTCTTGAGTTTGAGGCCAGCCTGTTCTATGGAGTGTGTTTTAGGATAGTCAGGGCTACACAGAGATACCCTGTCTTGAAAAACAACCTCAATCAAAAAGGATTAAATTGTAAGAGGTTGTATTGAGTTGTTGGTAAAAGACTAGTTTTTAAATTAATGGTGTAAGTATAGAGATTAGGGATTATGGTATATATTATACTTTATATGTGTTAGTGAATAGAGATGTTTTTAAATGATCATATTTTAGAGACAAATATATTCAAGTAGAAAGTTGCGGAATAAATAAAACTTTGAAATATCCATTTTCTTATTTTTGTTTTATTGCATATTTTCTTTATTGACATTTCAAATGTTATCCCCTTTCTAGGTCTCCCTTGGAAACTCCCTATCCCTTCTTCCTGCCTCTAAAAGGGTGCTCCTCCCCCACCTACCCACTCCCACCTTCCAGCCCTGGCATTCCTCATACACCAGGATATTTGGCTAATCTATGCTTTCATTTCATTGGTAATATTACTATGTCATTTAATTTCTGAAAGTTCACCTTAGAGTATCTCATGTATGTTCATTAGTTACTTAGTGAATCTGTTTAGTTGATTAATCTCAAATGGAAGTTCACAAGCACTGAAGTTTTAATTATGGAAAATATCTATTGAATAGTGTATCTTTAAATGTGTTTTCATTCCAGAACTTGGGAAACCAGGTTGACAGTGACAGTTTGGGTAGCAGATCACATAAACTCATTGACCAGTGAAGGCACAGATAAATATATTTATTATTCTCCATCCCTTCTGTCTTCAAAGTCCTTAGTACTTTCTACTGTTTATTGTGCTTTTGGGGACTCTCTCAAAAAGGACTATTTTCCTCTTTAATCCTTAAGAAATGGATCATGTGATCTACTACATGAGAACTCCCACATACCAATTCTAATTAGAGATAACTGCTGTTTGTTTAGATGATGTTTTTAACATACTCAATAAAAAGAGTCTTTAAAAAAGGCTGGTCAAGAGTCGGAGAATATTTAAGTTTTAATCTCATTGAGTTCCCAGGAAAAGCATGTAAATCCATGAGGATTTCTGTAGTGTTTGGTCTGACTAGGTGTTTGAGTTGGAACCTTAGAAGGAGCTGTTGCTTGGTTTTCAAAACTTCCCAAGGGTTTCCTGTGCTGTGATAGCAACTTTTTAAAAGGACTTTGTTGCCATTAAAATATCTTCCAGACATAATTCAAATTCTTAGCTGGTACTAGGTGGCAGAGACTTGAGCAGTTTCCTAGAATAAGAGAATATCAGAGAAATGTTTGATCAGCTCAGTAATTGCAGTTAGACCACTGAACGTTTCTGCATTTGGAGTCTCTTGTCTGGGGAGGATAGCGCAGCACACCTGTGGGATACTGCGGCAGTAGAGGCGTCCAGTGCTCACAGTCCCTGTGCAGCTGCCCTCTCCTGCCCCTGTTCTTCCCTTATTATGTACACTAAGGCTGATCACCTAAACAAAGAACAGATTGATGCACTCAAGGCAGCCCAGTTTCTGTCTGGGAAAGATGGCAATGGTACCACTGAAACAAAGGGACTTGGGGTTACCATGAGGTTGCTGGGTTAAAACCCAGTAGACGCCGAGTTGTAGGATATGGTCCAAGAATGCATGTTGATGGAAATACTAAGTCATGGTGGCTAGAAAAGGGAAAGATAGAGATAGCAAAGAAGAAATCTGTGAAGTGTTCCAAGTCTCCGACAAGGATGGTGATGGCCATGTCAGTCCAGCAGAGCTGGATCACATGGCAAACGCAGAAGAAAAATTAACAAATGAAATGCTAGAGATTCAAGATATTGATGGGGATTGGCAGACTCAACAGAACAGTTTGTGCATATGATCATGATGACTACAAATGAAGACTTCCTTTTAGCTACTTTCTCCCTAATTCTCACAGGAAAATGGGTGATTTCCTGTTTTTATATAGCAAAAGTGAATGTCAGAGTGGTCCTTAGCAGAACCTGTACACACTACCTTGTGCTCTTGTCCCCTAAGGCTGTGCTTCACATTGGTTATTACACTGGAAATAATTCGTTTACTTCAGGGTGGTGTGCAGAAATGGTTTGAAGGATGAACTTGAAACAGAGCCGTAGTTGTAGATGGTCCTCTGTATTTCCAGGTGTTTTAGCCCCATGGTAACAATACCACACCATGGTGACTTGCCTCACCATGTTAGCTTAGTTCTATCTGCATTGTACTAGAGTGAGACCAATGTCAGGTTGTCACATTTTATTAGTAAATCTTTACGAAAGGAACATGTGTGGAGGTGAAGCCAGCACAGTAGACTGTATCTGTGGACTTAGCACAACCATCAACATTACTTGCTCTTCAGGAAATTAGTATCTGTTTTCTTTCCAACTTATAAATGCTCATCTTATTTTTTTCAATTAAAAAAAAAAAGCAACAACTAACTTGTCTACTTATCAGCTACTACAAAGCTGAAGATTTTATGAACCAAAGTACAACCACTACAGTAGCACTCGTCCCTTCTGATACAAAACTAAGCTATCTTCTCAGTTGTTGGTATTTTCTTTCTCCCATCTCCCGTCTCCCAGTGCAGTACTTAGCAGACCCTGCTCTGTCTATGCTCTGTTCTGTTCAATTGCAGTAGCACATTGTTAGAAGCAACAGATACCATTGTGGGAGTTAAAATAATAAGCTATATAAACTCATAAATGGATAAAGCAGCCCATAGGCACAGGCCACTGTAAGTGTCTGCTGGTACTCCTTATAGAGTAGGCGTTGCTGTAGTTGCTCACCTAAAGAGAGTACTGCTCTGCAGATAGAATTAGTGGGTACGTTGTATGCCTAAGTGATAAAAAATGAAAACAATAGCTTACATATAAAGGAATGAGTTTGTTGATGATTTTGTTACACTGATAATTCCTTTTAGGTTCCTATTTTATATACAAACAGTATGTGATCAGCATAGTGGGCATTGTTGCTAGGGTAGTATTTTGACCTAGGCACAGATTATGAGTCTCATTTTCAATGTATAGGAAACGTCATTACACACACACACACACACACACACACACCTGCCTTATTTTTTTGGAAACATAATCTCACTATTTAGCTGAGGCTGTACCCGAACTTTTTGTGGCCTCAAACTCACAGCAGGTCTTCCTGCCTCAGCCTCCCAGTGTTGAAATTCCAGATGTGAGCTGTCATACCCTACCAAAGTTAATATATTAATATTAACTACATTAGGTAGCATTTTAACCAACAGTTATTTAAAATAATGCTATTTAAAATACTTCATTGCATGCCAAACAACAGTTTATAAATTAGAACAATAAGATTCAAGACTTCAGCTCAGCAAACTCAAATGATACAATCTTAAAAACTGGGCAAAAGATTATTGAACATCAAAACACGGGCAAGGCTAACAAATTAGTAATTATACAAGTAAGGAATTATGGGAAGTTTCTTAACTGTTATATTTTATTTTTATTTATGTGCACATATGAGCGTGTATGTTCAGGTGCCCACAGAAGCCAGAAGAGGATGTGGGATCCACCAGATCTGCAGCTACAGGCAGCTGTGAACTGTCTGATGTGGGTGTGGAATCTAAACCCTCTGCAATAAGAGCAAGGTCTCTAAGCTTCTGAAGCAGCTCTCTAGTCCCTTGGCATTGAATTTGAATACACATTAACAATCCTAAATGAAGGGNTGTATGTTCAGGTGCCCACAGAAGCCAGAAGAGGATGTGGGATCCACCAGATCTGCAGCTACAGGCAGCTGTGAACTGTCTGATGTGGGTGTGGAATCTAAACCCTCTGCAATAAGAGCAAGGTCTCTAAGCTTCTGAAGCAGCTCTCTAGTCCCTTGGCATTGAATTTGAATACACATTAACAATCCTAAATGAAGGGAAACATTATATTGACAGCACTCAGCTTTGGGGGAAATAGAGTATTCAGTTGCTAGCATTTTCCTTTTTTATAATATGCAACATCTTGGAACACTAAAAGCAGCTTAAAATCATTTGAAATATTCACAATCACCCCTTTTAGAGTCCAAAGTTTAGCTTGCATACCAAAAACTATATATTTTTGTATGTAAAATGCATCAGCTTTAGAAAGCTGAGCAGACTTGGGTTCAGATTCCCATTCTGCCACACCAGCTAAATGGCTTGGAACCAGCTAAGTACTTTGTGCTTTATTTCTCCTTCTGAAATGGAAAGAGCACACAGTAAATCCTATTGTTTGTGGATTTTACAGTTTTGAATTTGCTCTACATGCTAAAATTTTATAAATCCCCAAGTCAGTACTTTAAAGCCTTTGTAGACATGTGGGGTACCTTAGGGTTTGGGGTGCAAAAGAGCATACTCCCAGCTGATAGCAAGCTTGTGATTCTGTGCCTTCTCTATTGGGCTGGACTTGTAAGCAGAGCATGCTTCTCACATGTGGTTGTATTGTTGAGTCCACACTAAAGTAGCCCCCTAGTGGTTGGAAGGGGAACCTTATTCAGGCCCAAATTTTAATGTAGTTCCAATGCTAATGAATGCTACTTTTGAAGAACTATGGTGATTTTTAAACACACCTAGAACAAGAAGTCTTCATCAGTTTACAAAAATGTTGGGACCAGCGTCTCCCAGGAGCACAGCAGTGCATTTCCAGGCACTGTATTAAGTGTTTGCAGCTTTTTTCTAGAACATGACTGCTGCAGGTAAGGAGGGTCTAGCAAACCATTATTGGTACACACAATAAAACACACATAGTAGCCGCAATCCCTAAGATTGTCAGGGCTTTTCCTTGAAACAAGAGCAGTATCGGTTATGAGAACTAGAGAAACAGAACATCAGGATTGGCAGAACAGCTATCAAGTCTAATGATCTGAGTTTGATCCCTGGGCCCGCTGTGGTAGGAGAGAACCAGCTCCTGCGAGTCGTCTCTGACCTCTACATGCATGTGCACTCACACCCACACCCACACCCATGAAGTAAGAATGATTAAAACAGTTAAAAACGCTATATAAAAAGAAAACAATGCAATACATTGTACTTGGAAGTGTTTTGTCTTTTTCCCCTGTAATTTCATCAGAAACCATTAGTATATAGTTTATCTGTAAGAAATACATTCCTTTTAAAGTTCTTTGGTTAGGCCCTGTGCTTATTAGTATGTTATTATTTAAATAGTGGGAAATTAACGTTTTCAGAGTATTAGACAATGCTTATGCATTTGGATTATAACAGGGCATCCTGCTCCTGGGATGATTTATCAGATTACACAGCATCCATAGATTTCATAAAATAATGTTAGTGTGATGGCTTTCCACTAATGAAAATGAATGAGAGAGATGTTTTGAGAAAAATTTACAGGTGTTAGGAATAAAACAGTGCACTTCTATTCATAGCCAATTCATCTGTACCCAAGGAAATAACAATAAACACTTCAACTTTTTTATATTTCCTTAATGATATTCTAGTTTTCTTCCCAATGTTTAATATTTTATTAGATGAAAGAATTAAAACTCTAGCTGTGCATAATTTCCTACCATACTACAAATTTTGCATATCACTTCTCTACCATAGCAAAACCACTAATACTTCTAGAATATATCAGCAGCAATTTAAAAAAAAATAAAGGTAAATTGGTCTAGAATTGTGCTTTAGAAATAAGTATGCATTCAAATATTTTTACTAAAAAAGTCCAATTATTTTTGCTTTTAGTATATCTAAACTAAATGTGAAATGTAATGGAAATGTTTTTTCTTAAATTACCTCTGTCAATCAGATCTAACCTGTTCTTCTGAAGGTTGGCAATTAGACTGGGCAAGAGGGAAAGGTGAATGTCAAGGGCATGGCTGTGCTTGTGTCTGACTGCATCCTTGACTTGAGCCCCACCACTTCTTTCTAATAGAAATGCAAGTCCTCCTGGGCTCTAAAAACTGCTGAGCAGGAGGAGACCTGCCCTCTCTCTTCCCCTGTGAGTGGCTGTGAGTGCCTCCACTGGAGTTTATCATCTATCCATAGGACTGCCATCCTTCATGCCTTTGACATGAGGAAGATTTCAAATGAGCCTTTGAAGTGGCTTTATAATGGAATATTTATTGACAGAGGAAGAGAGAGCTGTGGCGTTAGATTCACTTTAGTTAAGCACTCCGTTAAAGCCTTCCAAATTTAATGAAAATTGAAGATTAGTTTTTGCAACCAAAACTTAAAAACGTGTCTACAGAGCCATGCGTAATTCAGTTTGTAAATAGTAGGTGTTTACAGTAGAGCTGGGAAGGCCCTGTGGAGGAAGGCTGTGAGCAAGTGGGCAGCGCCTGCTTTCCTTACTTATCAATGAGCTTGCCATACCAGAGCTCAAACCATGTTTATTTTGTTTTCGTTTTTGTTTTCTGTTAAAGATGTCAGACTCTTCAGTTTCTGTCCCTTCCTCCATGTGTTCAGGTTGACTCATGGATGTTTTATCATTTTTCTAGTTTGGGGTAATAGAAAAGAAGCTTAACGATGGGTGCCTCAAAGTCTAGGCCATGCCAAAGTGGGCTGTCACTCACTCTTGGAAAGTGCGGATTGTCTTACATGTCACCTCTGTCCTGTCAACATGGCTTTTCTCTTCTCACCCTCACAAGATTCTGTTTGTTTTAATCACAATATGGGACAGTTGTGGGGCTGGTGGCAGATTGACACTTGGTTCTGGGCCAGTTCTGCTCAGAAGTGAGCCTCTTATGGCCCTCTGCAGAGTTGCAGACTGGGGTGTCACCCTTCAGTGACATCTAGTCATTGGCAGTGCCCCTGTTAGGATGTTCATATATTTCTAGCACATCTTTCTAATTCTCAGTATATGTTGGTATAGATAAAGTTTTCTTCTGGATAAACATTATTCAGTGGTTGGTTGGTTGGCGTTTGTTTTTAAATTGTTCATACTTCTCTGTTGTTTTCTCAGTGGTAAAACTCACATCTTTGAGTGAAGTAATCTCTAAGGTAAATAGAAAATGGTCTGGAGAGTTTGTTTGCTTTTATAGTGAAAACAGTATATTATAAGATCTATTTTGAGATTTTTTTTTCAGTTTTGTGATAGACTCTTTATTTTAGAATTTATTTAAAATGCCTTTACTCAAAATATAATTATTGGTTCTCCTTTTCCTTTTCTTCCTTTAACCTCTCCTAGGCACCCTCCTCCAAACCTCTTCAATGCCTCCCACTCTCAATTGATAATCTCATTTGCTTTTTTTTATATTTGTTGAATACACACATAAATATCTGCATGCACAAGGAGATATAAATAGAACCTGCCAAGTCAGTTTTTGTTGTTTGTATATGTGTGGTTTCAAGGCTGATCAACCCATTAGGAAGCTCATCCCTGGAGATGCTGATTCTCCTCCCAGTAGGCTATAGTTGCCTGTAATTCTTTGTTTAGGGTGAGATCTCACGACTTTTCCTCTTCCACATTCACATGTCCATTGTAGTAGTATGGCTCCTGCCTGCTGTCTACAAGAGACAGCATACTTCCTGGGATCCTGGATCTTAGAGTCTTCTACCCCTTCTGTGATTTCCCTGACTCATAAGCTGCAGAAGCTGTGATGTAGATGTTGCCGTGGGCTCACCACGATATCTTGATCTTTGCATCCTCACCTGCTGTGGTTTTCTGTCATGGTCCTGTCCTCATTTGCTGTAAAGAGAAGCCTTGTTGAGTTTACCTGTGGGAGTAAGGATCAGATTTGGAATATAGTAAGGAATCACGCTGGCTGAACAAAGCTGGGGTAGAAGATTCATTATTAAGTTCAGGCCCATGACCTCACTAGCCCCAGAAAGCTGGCTAGGTTTCCAATTCTGGGCACAGTTTCTCTCCTGATGAATGGGCCTTAAGTCCAACTACACAGCTGTTGATTGACACCTTTATGCATATGTTGCCATGCTAGTAGTTGTCATGGCTCATATGTGTTGTTGCTGGGTAATTTAATTGCCTACATCTTTTGGCAACTTACATAGTATTTTCTGGAACCATGAAACCTATTTTGAAGGAAAGACACTTTCAGGTCAAATTCAGCTTGGATATTGATATTTTGCTTTGAAAGTCACTTGGACTACCCTGATATTCCTCAGAAGGAGTCTGGTGTCTAGTATGGGGGTTTGGTTAGTCTGTGGTTTTTTCAGGGGCTTAACCTCCTTATGTATGCACACACAAAAGTATAAATGTACACACACACATGTATGTATTATATATATAATTTTAGGTAAATATAAAATAATATGATTTCTTGAGGCTTTATCAAACAGTCTTGGCATTATTTGTCCCCCACCTCTACTCCTCCATCTGTACTGATCACTCTCCCTCCTCCTCATGGGAACCCCTCCCTATTACTGCAATTCCCACTACATTGCACTTATATCCTGTTCTTCTCTACCAAGGGCCCCCCCCCCCCCATCTAAGGTCTATACATTCCTGATGTCTGTGGTTACTGCATGTTGTGTATTCAATCTGAGGAGCTGAGGCTAGGAACTATCTGTGGCATTTGTCTATGGGTCTAGGTTACCTCATTTTTTACAGTTCATGCATAAAAACCATGGCTGGTATGGTGAGATGGGTGGTATTCCTAATTCTTTTTTTCTTTCATAGGCAGCAAAGCTAACCTTATGAGTTTATGGAGTTTTACTAAAGCACTTAGTCATTTGACTTCACATCTCAAACTTAGTTGTATGCATTCAACCTAGCAGTATCTCTCACACACAAACACACACACATCACTACCTCCTCCTCTTCCTCTTCCTCTTCTTCTTCCTCCTCCTCTTCTTCTTCTTTCTCCTCCTCTCCCTTTCCCTCCCCCTCCTCCTTCACAGTAAGATGTTACTGCTTAGGTCCTATTCTCCTCTGTTATTAGTATTGGGCATATTATTTCTAGAATACAGCCAGGCATTGATGGGTGACTGCTGTTGTCCCTGCTTAGGGATTTCCTATTCACTAGGCAGCAATAGCTTATTCTTTTTCAGCTTAAACTATAAACACTCTGGTGCAGTCCATCAGAAGGATTCTTTCTCCAGGGAATATCAAGCCAACTCCTCTACAGGAGTGGTGTCAGTTCCCAGGCAGTTCGTGGGCTCTGCTCAGCATTTATTTTCACAGGTCCTGTTGAGGTCCTGTTGTGTGATTGGCTGAGGGAGGTGCTGTAGACAAAAGCACTTTCCTTACATTGGATCATTGGACTTTTAAGAGACCAACCATACATGTACCTGCCAGAATGAGCCAACATTTGTTAAATGCTCAGTTCAGACTGGACTGAGCATACTAATTGCTTAAAAATCTTCCATAGGAAGAAAGGCTTTCTTCCATTTATTTTAAGTATAGAAAGCTAGCTTTCTCATATTTTCTTTCTGTTTTTCTATGTGTGTGTGTGTATGTGTATGTGTATGTGTGTGTGTATGTGTGATATCACTATGTGTGTAGGTGCAGTGACTTGTGTATTCATGTATTGATGCCAGAGGCTGACTTGGGGTCTCTTCCTCTGTCATCCTCTACTGTATTTGTTTGAAATAGGTTCTCTTCTAGAAGCTATCATTTTGCCTAGACTAGCTGGCCACTGACCTCTGGGGGATCTGCTTGCTCTCCAAACCCTAGCACAGGTAAAAGCTGCCACACCCACTGGGGATCCAACTCACCTCCCTATGCTTACAGGCATACTGTTCACCTGCTGAGCTGTCTCTGTCCAGCCTTCCCTTTATTGTATTTTCTTTTAGTATAATTGGGGTTGGCCAGCCATAAAGAAGAGACTAATTAGACAGACTTCACATATGCTCATGTGCTACTTATTTGATTCTACCTTATTTTTTGTCAGGGGTGAAAGCCTGTCTGGACAGCAAAGTACGTGAGCAGGAAGAAAAGTACGAAGTTCCTGGAGGTCCACAGAGGAGCAGGCTCAACAGAGAGCAGCTGGTATTTTCCCTTTACATACTTCTTGCTTGTTCTCATGGCTTCGTGTCATTATCATCATCGGGAAAACTTTGCCCTTTCATCCAGTTCAGGTGACTGATTAAAATTTTAATTGTGCTTATTTCAAGCACTTGATTCTGAAAGATGATCACGGTGCGCAGTAAAATCCAGAAGGTAATAATTTCACACTGTTAATGGATTTTTGGCATCTTGAACATTCCCATAAAGCTTTCAGAATCTGAGGTAAATCTCAGATACAGGAAGTAGCTTGAAAGAAGACTTACAGCTGCTGCTCGGATTTAGTTACCATATGTCTTTATTGCCACATACTGCAGCTTTAATGGACAATATTCCATTATTCTGTTGATATATGTAACTATAGTAGAAATGACAAAGACAGTTTCTAATGGGATCTTTAGCCATGACTTCATTATCTGTTGTGTACCGACAATGCATCTCTGGAACCATGGCTGCCGATGAGACCTTAGGGATTGTCTTAGGGTTTTACATTTCTGTAGAGAGTCAACATGACCAAGGCAACTCTTAAAAAGGCAACATTTAATTGGGGCTGTCATACAGGTTCTGAGGGTCAGTCCATTATTATCAGGGCAGGAAGCATGGCTGCATCTAGGCAGGCATGGTGCTGGAGGAGGTGAGAGTTCTATATCTTATTATCAGGGCAGGAAGCATGGCTGCACCTAGGCAGGCATGGTGCTGGAGGAGGTGAGAGTTCTATATCTTGGTCTGAAGGCAGACAGAAGACTGGCTTTTCCAGGCGGCTAGGAGGAGGGTCTCAGAGTTCACCCCCAGAGTGACACATTTCCTCCATCAAGGCTACACCTCCTAATAATTCCATTCCCTTGGCCAAGCATATTCAAACCATCACAGGTAACATGTAGAGACCTGAATGTAGATGAACATAACTGAGCTGTATGTGGGGAAAATGCTACTCTTACAGTTTAATTCCAGCCTGCTATCTCTGATGCTTACTCTAGATATCTTAAAATTTGGGAGATAAATCCTGCCTGTGTGCACAAGGATATCAATGGAGGAAATTTGATGAAGATGGTTTATTTTTTGTTTATTTGTTTTGTATTTTGCACAGTGGCTCACTGTATAATACAGGCTCACCTGGAACTTGCAGTATAGGAATATAGTTGTATACTGTTATGCCTGACGAGAGACTGCTTGCTGGTTTCATGCTGAAATTTTAAGAGAGTAAAAAGGAATCAGACAGTGGATGAATTTTAAATGAAAAAAAAAAAACCATAGATAAGGGACTCTTATTTTCCTAAGTATGCCTCCTGATCCGGCTAGTTTGGTTGAAGTACAGTTTATGCCAGCACCTCATTAGGAAGCTTCTTTCTGACACATGACTATTGTTTTTATGTCCTTCATTCATAGACCATGTTTTAAAATATTTTGATCTTCTTTCAACAATTCTTTTCTTGTTATTTCAGTTGCCAAAGCTGTTTGATGGTTGCTACTTCTTTCTGGGGGGAACCTTCAAGCATCACCCAAGGGATGACCTCCTTAAGCTCATTGCTGCAGCAGGAGGCAGAGTCCTCAGTCGGAAGCCCAAGCCAGACAGTGACGTGACTCAGACTATCAACACAGTTGCATACCACGCCAAGCCTGAGTCTGATCAGCGCTTCTGTACACAGTATATCATCTATGAAGATCTGTTTAACTGTCATCCAGAGAGGGTTCGGCAGGGCAAAGTCTGGATGGCTCCTTCCACCTGGCTTATCAGCTGTATAATGGCCTTTGAATTGCTTCCTCTTGACAGTTGAATGTCATACCAAGTGTACATTTTAAGTTGAACATGCATGGTTTGTGAGAACAACGACCATTGTGATATGTCTGATCATTCATGTTTTTATGAATAGGTAGAACCATTCGTATTTCTTCCCCCTTTGAATTGCAAAATAAAACAATTGATAGGAATTCATTTAGATGCCGAAACTGCTTTTAAGATTTTTTTGTTGTTCTCTTTTAAGGGTGGGGGTTATAACTCAAGTGTTAGGGTCTTCATCACCTACGTGTAAGGCACAGGTTCCACAATAGGAACTTATTTTACATGTGGCCTGTGGCTTTTTTTTTTTTTTTTTGATTGATTATGTCTTTCAGTTTTATCAACATCTGTCGAAGATTAATAAGTGAGATAGCATCAAACTGCTTGTTAAATCTATGTGGTGTATTACTAATTTAGCATCCTTTAGTAAACAGAATATCATCATATGATTTATTCTGCCCTTTTTATAATGTTAATAGAGCATTTATGTAAATGTGCCAGTGTAGGCGAAAAGCTCTATCTGGAGTTATCCTTTTCTTACGTTGTGTTTTAGTTTCTTGTGTTTTCTTGGCTTTCCATTGTGTTTATTTATTTAAAAATAATCTTGTGTATGCATTAGGAAATCATGATTCGAAGCACTGAATGTTAGTGGTAAAATCGACAGTGTGTTCTCACTGTGCACATTTGCTGTCTGCCTACTGTGCGCTTGTGCACATCTATTTTCTGTCACTGTTTCTTAGACCATCTTGCCAGTTTAGAACACTGACAAATGTTAACTCATTAGATTACAAGCAATCTGGTTTTGGTAAATCTTTCTGGAAATTACTAAAATAAGTCCCTGAAGGTTTTAATCCCTCCCCCCATTTCCTTCCTTCCTTCCTTCCTTCCTTCCTTCCTTCCTTCCTTCCTTCCTTCCTTCCTTCCATTTGTGATACTGGGTATGGAAGTCAGGATCTTGTGCATGCTAGGCAGTTACCTACTACAGAACTATATCCAACTTTGAGACAGTCTTGCTAAGTTAGAGCTAGGCTTTCCCTGATCTCACCCAGCTTTAATTTTTTATATAGCCTCTAGATTGGTGGGTAGGCAAAAGTTGGAGATTGCTTGATTTATAACATTTTTACCATATCCAACACAAGCCCTGTAGCAGGAAATAAGGCAGTGGGAGTGAGAAGAGCTTCTTCTTGATACAGAAGCAGCCTCAGCAGGGACGCAGGGAGGGCACTCCCTGAGTATGCGCACACTGGCAGCTTACCCTGCCTGTTCTGTAGGTTCTCGTTGTGAGTGGACAGGGTCTATACTTTTAAATGGTATTAAAGAAGAGGATTCTTTCATGCATCGTCGTCCCAAAAGGTAAAGAGTTGGCAGCACTATGGTTTTCAGAAGGAGGTGCTAAGACAACCATCAGATCTGTTTTTAGGAGAACAGGGCAGCTTGATAAGCACTGGGTGGAGTTGCCCCAGCTCAGAACACCAGAAAGCTGGGAAACCAGTCATTTCAAGATCCACTTACTAGGAAAGTTTGAGATTCTGTTGATCATTTGAAAGTGTACCTTGCATAAATCCTTCTTTGACATACTATTTTTTCATGCCAATAGGTACGTTGACATGAACACAATGTTTCCCCATGCTGGTTTCCCAGGATCAACAGTTAGGACAGTCTAATAAGGTTTTGTCTGTGTTTGACACACAGTTCCTTCTGAATCTGGGGGTGGGTAGAAGGTGCCATGTGGATTAAGCCATTTAGGCATGGCGTTGGGATGTAGGGTTTGTTTTCCCTTTACTTCACACGCACGCTAAGCTGAGCTCCTTCCTGTTGTGTCTGGTGTCTCACCCCTGCCCAGGGTCACAGCCTCATTGCTGTGAAGCCTTCGAGGTTCCTGTTCACGTTTTAATCTCTTGCTCACCTTCTTTTTCGGTTTCCCCTCTTTCCTACTAGTATTATTTTTGAGTGCTCTGCTGATTTTTTTAAAAAAAATTGTCTGAAACAGAAATGTATTCTCAGAATAATTCACAAAAGCACAGGTTGAGCAACACTGAAACTTCACACCCTTTCCCTTTCTCCTCCTCCTCTTCTCTGAATGCCAGGGAGAATGCAGTTGAAGGAAATGAGCAGTCACAATGACCAACTAACTCTAAAGACAAAAGGCTTGCTCCAAAAGGCCTTAGCGTTATGTATCCGGTTATGTGAACAGCCTCACTGAGTAGAGTGAAGATGTTGCAGGTGTCCTGCTTATATAGGGTGGCTTTTCAGGGCTGCTTCAGGGAGGTAAGGATGGAGTGCACGTGGGAGACATCTTTGGCCCACTCCCTGAGCTTAAGGCTAAAGTCACACAGTTGCGCATCCATTTTAGGACATGTAAGGACAGCTCATCAGTGTCCTCACAATGGCTGTGCTGCCAGGCTGTTTGCCTTTGTTTTCTGCAGCTGCTCACTGTCTCACGCACTACCCTTTAGCTCCTTTACTGCTTTCTTTCCACACTGCTTCTTGCTGCCGAGAATTGGCATCAAGGGCTTCCAAGCACTCTGTTTGCTCTTCTCTCCATTTAGGGACACTCCAGTCTCTGATTGCAGTAGACCAGCTTCTGAGATAGATGCATAACTGTCTGTTGGCCCGTTACTTTGCTGGTAGTATTTGCCATTTTCCTTCCATCAGCATCTGCAGTTGGTTTATGTTAGCTTTTAACACTTGAGGCTGTACTTTCTTCTATAGAAATGTATGTAATTTTTATTTTTTTCCTAATGGATTTAAACTTATAAATCATTAAAACTATTTGTGCTTGTATCTGTATCTTCTGTAAAAATGACTTATTTTGATATTGAAGAATAAGACTCAACCTGAAAAACCAGCTGTGGTTTTTCTGTGGCTCCGCAAAGCCATGTTCATCCACACATGTAAGCATTGTTGATTTCCAAGCTTAGGCCTCCATAGTCCACTGAGGACCTTACAGCGGCCTGGCCTATCCACTTTGGGCATGGTGCCACAAAAAGGCTGTCTCAGCCTGAGCCCTGGGTACATTTCACACAACCACAAAGAAGAAAAGCTAAGAGGACCTTGTTTCTAACCTTAGATCATACTTTGTGAGATACGTTGGGAGCGCGTTTTGGGGGGGTACTCATTTACCTGCTGGCTACAGTAATGTGGCCTAGATGAGGCGCTGTGAATGGGATCTTAAGGTCTTTTTCTGGATTTAACTTTATTAGCTTTGGATCTTTCAGAAATGGTGTTTATGAGTACTAGGTAGTTGCTGTAGAAATTTTGAAAAGAGTAAGAGGAGATAGGGTGGAAACATGGCTCATGGGTTCAGAACCCTGGATGCTTTTGCAAGATTCTGGGAACAATTCCCAATACCCACATGGCGGCTTCCAACTGTCTGTACCTGCCGTTTCATAGGATCAGATGCCTTCTGGCCTCCAGGGCCATTTGCAGCATTCCACTCATTCAGGTCACACACACATATATTCAGGCCAATGTTTATAAAAATCTTAGATTTAGGAAAAATTTGTCCTAAATCTAAGATTTATAAACTAAGTTTTATGTGACTTTATAGTGCTAAAAATAACTTGATATTGTTGTAAGAGCCACATACATGATCCATTCACCACAGTCAGTCCTGGCCACGCTAATGTATTTATATTTGGCATTTGGAAATATAGAGTTAAATTTTCTCTTTAAGCATGCGTATAGTCTATCCTCATTATCACTGGGGATTTGTTCCCAAGAACCCCTTGGAACCTGAAATCTACAGATGGTCAAGTGCATTATAGAAAATGATGTTATGATGTAATGTTTGGATGTAGCCCATGTCTGTTCTTGTATTCTTTAAATTGTTTTTAGACTGGCTACCCACCTACCGTGTCAATACAAGTACCATGAAAATACTGTTAGAGGATAATGACAGGAAAGAAAAATTTTAAAAAAACACAAAACAACCCATATATAGAACAGATGGAATGTTTTTTTCTAAGTGTTTTGGATCTGTTAATTTATGCATACAGAACTCACAAATATGGGAAACTGACAATAGCCATCATAATTAGGATATTAACCTTGTAAATAAAATTCCCTATATCATTGAATATAAAATTTCAAATGGTTACAACCCTCCACTAATAGGTTGTATCATTATTTAATTTAGTCTCTATGATTGGCTCTCTTGACTGCTTCTTTATAAATCAGTTAAAAATATTTTCCAGTCAATTTTTATGGAGAAAGTATTTTCAGTATGTCAAAGTAAGTCAGCACCTTTACAGCACACACTGCATGTCCTTCACTTTTTAATTAGGTGCTGAAGTTAGGCTTAAAACATTAAAATGAGCTTGACTGATTACTATGTTACGAGTTGATTAGATTTGGGGTATAAGGTTCAGGACATTATAGCTTTTACAGGGTACAGATGTAGGGGTGAGTTCATCTTTTTTAATCATTTGGGACGACCTTGCTTGTGTGGAATTTGTGTTGGATACAGGTGTGGGAACACCAGAGGCTTGTCCAAAGTCCTACCACTCACTGGGGCAGGCTCTGCACAGCTGCCTGTTAAAACACCATTTGCTATAGGAGTCTATGGGCTGACAGATTCCTGTGGAATTGTGGACTGGGCTGGGACAATGAGAAGCAGAAATAGTATTCCATGCTTGCTGTGACCACCGCTACCTCAGCAAGCATTGATCACCATGCTGAGATTTAGAGACCAAACTGATCTCAAAATCTCTCAACTCCTCTATACATCTGCAGCTAGTTGGTTAAATTGGATTATTAGCTAGAACTTAACAATCTAAACCAGTACTCAACCTTCCTAATGCTGCCAGACTTTACTACAGTTCTTCATCTTGTGTGATTCCCAACCATAAATGTATTTTCATTGCTACTTCATAATTGGCTTTGCTACTGTTAGGAGTGGTAATGTAAATATCTGATATGCAGGATATTTGATATATAACCCCTGTGAAAGGGCCGTTCTACCTCAAGTGGGGCCACAACCCAGAGATTAAGAACCACTGATCTAGCCTAATGCATGTTAAACAAAATCAAACAGTACAACTGAAATAGTTTAGCAGAATGTGGTCAGCATACAGTATATTCATCTATAAAAACTTTTAAAAATATGTTAATTAAAGAACTCTGGTGTGTTTACATTGGTATATTTATTGCTTACTTTACATTGAAATAAATAAAAAGTTGACAGCAGGTTGTAGTTCATTCCTTTAATGCCACCACTAAGGATAAAGAAGTAGGCGGATCTCTGAGTTTAGAGGCTTGCCTGATTCACATTGGGTAACCCGAGGCCAGATAGGGTTGCATAGTGAGACCATGTCTCAAAAACAGAAAACAAGCAACAGCAAAGTGGCCAGGGAGGTGGGTGAAGCACTTGTCATGCCAGCCACAATACAGGAGTTTGTGCCCTAGAATATACGCCAGGGAAGGAGAGAGCCCACTCAACCACTGGGTGCACATCATGGTAAGTATGCACACACACACAGCAAATAAAAATATAGCAACAATTGAAAACTTGACTCCAGTCAGTTCTAAGTGGCTCTTAACTGGGGGGTAGGCTAGTGTCTATAGTTGAGGTAACAGGACACGTCTACACATGTGCACACATACACCCTCAAAAGTTTTCTGGAGAGAACAGTTGTAAGCTGCAGCTTTAACACTGTTTACTTTTGAAATTACCTATAACATGGTGCACAATTTACAAGTTGTATTTGACTTTCAAGCACCTTTGGGAACACAAAATTTATGTGTGTGTGTGTGTGTGTGTGTGTGTGTGTGTGTGTGTGTTTGTGTGTATGTGTGCAGGCACACGCCCACACGAGTCTCTCTGACCATAACCAAATGCTCCTTCGTGTGTCTGATTTCCCAGGACACATTTCAGAAACGAGGCTCCTCGGAGTGTGCATTAGAATTATGATGCTGTGCTTTAATTCATCTAATATTTATTGAACGGGGTACCATGCGTCATGTAAGTCATGGCTCTGGTCTCCTCTGCTGAGTTCCTTGTATTCTAGTGAAAGGCCAAAGGAACCCATCTGACTGCACAGGTCTTGGTCCTGGCAAGACAGCCTTTTGTCCTGTGCAGGTAGAATACTGCCACGGACCGGGCCTAGTCAGCCCTCCTCAATACATGGGAATCAGGGGTTCTGGCAGGTGGGCGTAGAGTCAGTGGGAATTGGGGTGACAAAGACTCGACAAGGGAGTGTGGATCTGAATGTAATTTGTCAAATCGAGCATCAGACTTTTTATACAGAAGAAAATAGGGAAGTTGGGTGACAATGAGGTTACTGGATTCTAACAAAACAGATGAATTCAAACAGGGAAGGACTGGCAGGAACCAACCGGGATAAAATTCAATGTTAACAACTGGGATCAGATGTCCCTCAACAGAGGAATGGATACAGAAAATGTGGCACATTTACACAATGGAGTACTACTCAGCTATTAAAAACAATGAATTTATGAAATTCTTGAGCAAATGGATGTATCTGGAGGATATCATCCTGAGTTAGGTAACCCAATCACAAGAGAAGTCACTTAATATGCACTCACTGTTAAGCGGATATTAGCCCAGGAACCTAGAATACCCAAGATACAATTTCCAAAACACACGAAAATCAAGAAAGTCCAACGCGTGGATACTTCATTCCTCCCTAGAATAGGGATTAAAATATACATGGAAGGAAGTACAGAGACAAAGTGTGGAACTAAAATGAAAGGACAGACCATCCAGAGAGTGCCCCACCCAGGTGGTCCATCACATAATCAGCCACCAAATGCAGATACTACTGCATATGCCAGCAGGACATTGCTGAAAGGATCCTGATATAGCTTTCTCCTGTGAGGCTTTGACAGTCCCTGACAAATACAGAAGTGGATGCTAACAATAGGGCAGAACATAGGGTCCCCAACGTAGGAGCCAGAGAGAGAACCCAAGAGCTGTAGGGGTCTGCAACCCTATAGATGGAATAACAATATGAACTAATCAGAACCCCCCAGAGCTCACGTCTCTAGCAGCATATGTATTAGAAGTTGGCCTTGTTGGCCATTACTGGGGAAGAAAGGCCCTAGGTCTAGCAATGTTTGTAAGCCCCAGTACAGGGGAATGCCAGGGCCAAGTAGTGGGAGTGGGTGGGTAGGGGAGCAGGGCGGGGAGAGGGTATAGGGGACTTTTGGGATAGCACTTGTAATGTAAATGAAGAAATTATCTAATAAAAAAAATAGCTCCACCTAAGGTCCACTTAATCTTAGAAGCCAGGGGCAAGGGTTTCGTGCCCTTGCCATAGTTCATAGTCTAGTCTATTGTATAGTCCACCTTCCCCCTAGGCCATTGTAAATACTTGTATATGGGTGTAACTCAGCTATCTATAGTTCTAAGTATCTACTCTAGTTCCTTCTTAGATCACAAACTTCCTTCTTCCTAGATAATGGTAAATTTTTGTGTAGGGCTGTGACTTAGCTATCCATGCCCAGGGTTGGATCAAGGACTGCCTAGAATCTAACTTAGCTATATGTCAAAATATGAATCCTTAGGAGCACTTGTAATAAAGCAATACTAAGGGAAAGCACACGGATCCGTTCACCAACTAAAGCAAGGACATTGGAGCATTCTTTATACAGGATGCCACGATTCCAGGAGACTAAGTTTCCATGAGCTTTTCACCTCGGGACTGTGCCCAGGCTTTTCAGCCTGTCAGGCGGGTCACTACTGGAGTGGATGTAGCAGAATACCTTGGAAACTCACACAACAATAAACAATAAACAATCTGCCAGCTGTGCCTTAATTGGTAAAAGAGCTAACCAATGTTTGCTCTGGACATTATCAGGTTCTTTTTGGGACAGTACAAAGATGGACCATGGGAAGTCATGTCATTAGAAGTTGTTTAAGTATTCAGATGAAAACGCATGCTTTTTCTTTTGTTTTAGTCACCTTGAAATGATTCTCTAGGCTCGAATTAGGCTTTTGTAGAAGACTAATTCAAGTTAAATGACAAATGCTATTTCCTGAAACAGGTACATTAAAGATGCATCTTTGGAATATTCATTCTGACTTTTTATGAATCCATATATAGTTATTAGATGAGATAGTTGGCTTTTTCTAGTGTCAGAAAGTTTTTTTTTTTAAATAGGATGTTGGTGTTTGAAGAATTTATTTTGTAGCAAAATGATTTTGTACACACTTAAAATGGTTCAGAAGTGCTTACAGATTTAGACTGGGTGACAGAGGTTGGGGGGGGGGACTAACAGTTTTAATCTAAAACCATGTTTCCTGTTTCTCTTGCAGCCTCTGTCCAGAAGCAGCCATTCTCTACTATTCTGGTATTTACCTCCCATGTGGGAAGTCTGTCCTGTGTTTTTTGGAGTTGTGGTTTTAGTTAGCCATTGATTTTTCTCTTCTAGTGCATGATGGTCTGAAAACTCAGATTCCTTCTCGTCTTCTTCCCAACAGGTCATTTATATATCTTTTTGTGGCATTTTTACCAAGATCACTGGAAACATGTATAGTTGAGGTCATTTGCAATGAATGCATTTCATTTGGGAGATAAACTCTTTATGTTTTTCTTGAACTTTTATTACTTAAAAAGTACATTTAAAAATTTAGATAACTTTTTAGTTCTTTGCAAGAAGCCTCATAATATAAAATTTTCATCAAAATAACCCTGTTGCTATAATACCCTAGATTTAGTTTTTCCAGGAAGAGTCTCTTCTGGAGCCTACTGTCCCATGTAGACTATGAATGTGTTCTCCTGTCCTTCATGCTATGAGCCAGGTTCTGGGACTCCATCGCTTCTCTTCTCTATTGAATTTCCTCTTATCTGGTTCACATCTCTATTTTGTTGGAGTTTATCCTTCAGTATTTCATCAGGAAGGTTGTAATCAGTAAATATTTGGTCTGTAAAAATGTTCTAGTTAGCCGGGCGTGGTGGCGCACGCCTTTAATCCCAGCACTCGGGAGGCAGAGGCAGGCGGATTTCTGAGTTCGAGGCCAGCCTGGTCTACAAAGTGAGTTCCAGGACAGCCAGGGCTACAGAGAGAAACCCTGTCTCGAAAAACCAAAAGAAAAAGAATTTCTAGTATTTCTCTGAGGATGTCATACGTGAGTGCTGTATTTCTGCTCTTCATACGTGAGTGCTGTATTTCTGCTCTTCATACGTGAGTGCTGTATTTCTGCTCTTCTATCACAACAGGACTGTTGGGCCTCTAATAATTCCAAGGGGCGGTTGCTTCCCTCCAAGTGAAACTTGTGGGGCGAGTCAACCGGCTTGCTGTTTGGTACTCTTGGCAGATACGGTTGAATACTGCAGATACAGCTAACTATTGCATGTTATGTTGATGGCTAATCCAGTTGTTGAGATGCCATTTACGTTTCTAGCTGGAGAAGCAAGCAAGGCCTTTGGTATCTGTTTTCATTTGTCTGAAAACCCCATATCATTACTGTCTCTGTATATTTAATGCTTCTTTAGTGTACCGCCCTTCAGGAATGATGGCGCAGTCTTTTCTGGAAATGAGTTAGCCTAGCTTTTTGAAAGTAACATTTGCAAAAACAAGCAAGATGGTCTTGTGGGTCTCGGGACAAATTGCCTGCAAAACTTTGCAAACATTTTTTACCCCAAATGACACATGAGACCATGAGTTGGAATTTCTTGGGTCATTTCCTGCCCAGAAAATGCTGGTAATTCTCACTGAAGTATTCTGCATACAAAAATGCCAGCATTTCCACGGTTCATCTTGTCAACAGCAAGCCTTTCTGTCTCATGTTTCCTGACAGGCACTTGCCTTTAGGCAGTACTAGCATGCAGAGAATTTTAAATCTTAACTATAATCTAGGCTGTATTCACAACAGGTCTCCTAAAGTGCATGTACATGCCATGTGATGAGGACTTCAGAGGTGTAAGGACACAAGTTACTGGTTAAGAGGGCCTCAAAGAGAAGGCTGTATCAGTCAGTGATGACTTGGCCATTCTAGGGGATGGAGTGTTAAGCAGAGGACCAACTAATCGTCAAAGGAGGAGGAGGGGGAACAAATAGAAATGGATACATTGCTTGACCTCTGATGCAATTGCCACTCCTTGGGAACCATCAGGCAGGCTCTCTGCTTTGCTCAAAGATAAGTTTGTGCTTTTGTGGGTTCCCTCTAAGAACATATAAACATTTAAATTCCATTATACCTCTATGCTGTGGGAGTTAGGAGCAATAAACCTTTGACTGTTTTGAGTAATAAATAATTCACAGAAATAACGTTCAGATGGTTACCTCTGGGGAATACTGTAAGAATTATACACTAATTTTTGATGGTTGCCACAGAGAAGAACAAGGAATTTAAGAGATGGGATCCCCTGTTACTGAGTTCTTCCTCAGCCCGTGCTGCGGGTCAGGAAATGGTTCCCCTTGATTTTCCTTTCCCTTCTGTCTTGTTCTTAGATATTGCTCCCTTTGTCACTGGATGTATTTATTGCCATCTTCCCCTTACATGTGTTGCTGCCTCTGTCCTCATCTTACATAGTGAACAAAAGACTGGCGGCATGGCCTATGGCTTGTTACTTGTTTTTGTTTCTCAGAGACGTCCTGCTACCCTGGCTGTTTCTAGCCCCGGTTGATTGTCAGTAGTATATCAAATTCTGAGCTTATGTACTCTCTAGTTACTTTCTGGCTTTGTCATCCCAGAGAAAGGAAGTGTGCCATTGGATTCTAGGAGTTCCCCACATTTATAAAGCCACTAGGTCACCTGCCTTCAGGAGTGAAACACACCTGTTTTATTTGCCATTTTTTAGTCCCCTTATCTTCTCTGCTCTACTGTCCAAATATGTCTTTAACATTTACTCAGTATTACTGCCAAAGGTACCAAAATGTGTATTTCCAAGATTTGGTGTGAGTCAGTGGCTCTTTGGCTTTTAGTAAAACAGCTGAGATCAATGAGATAGCCCCTTAAAACAAGGGCCAGACAGCACTGACAGCAGTGAGTGCCATCTTGTCCCATGGCTGCTGGATCAGGCAGTGTTTGGTCATTTCATGGGTGATTCTTACAATACCCCTCACTTCCTCAGGACTACTTTTGACCCACTTAGACTGTGAGAAAATGGGGCTCTAAGAGTTGGAAGGACTTAGCCAAGGTCACAAGCTGCCCTTACTCTTTCTGGGAGTTGAGCCTAATCCCTCTGACTCAAGAGCTCGAAATATTAACCACCCGCCTTTGCCATCCACAATAATTTCCCATTAAAGAGGCTTTGGAGGACGGGAAGGAGAAATGGCCATGAAGACCTGAGCATACTGAATGAAAATCCAGAGGAATGAACTTTAAAAGACAGCGTGGAAGAGGCAGCTTACATAGACACATGCCACAGTGTTTAGTGATGGGCCAGCCTTAAGTTATGGCTTGTCATTTGAATGATTATGACGAGTAAGTTCATACCTGGCATTCAGTTTTCTCCTCTTTATAGGGATGGTGACAATGCCTCGTGGGACCCTGAAGATTAATTAGGAATTTACAAATTATCTTGGTATAGAGAGGGCAATCAGTAACATGGTACATATCTCAGGAGTTGGGCAATCACATGCAGCCCAAACAGTAGAGGACTTCTTTTTTTCCTCTTACGAGAATTGAAGTCTACAGAAAAGTAGCATCCCTGGTCCAGATGTTCATTAAAACTATTTGTCTTAGGGTTTCTTTGCTGTCAAGAGACCATGACCAAGGCGACTGGCAGCTCTTAGGAAACATTGAATTGGGGCTGGTTTACAGTTCCAGAGATTGATTCCACTGTGGAAAGCATGGCAGCCTGCCAGAAGCCGTGGTGCTGGAGAAGGAGCTGAGAGATCTACGTCTTGATTCACAGGCAGCAGAACGATGGTGCTGACTTCAGCAGTGGGTGGAGCTTGAGCATATACGTGACCTTAAAACATGCCCATGGTGACACACTTCCTCCAAAAAGTCTACATCTACTCCAACAAGGCTACACACCTCCCAATAGTACCACTCCTTGTGCCCAATCATTCAAACACATGACTCCGGTGGGGGGGGGGCACACCTATTCAAACCACCACACTATTCTGCATCTTGGATGAGGGGAGGTGAGTAAAGGAGCTCTAACAGCCACACCCAACAATTGCTTTGTCTTATTGTCCAGAAAGACACATGAGCATCCCCATCTGCCAAGTGTTGACTGACAACAAAATTAGCACGAAAGCTAGGCTGGCATATGCGTGTGTACACGGTGACTAAATGTGTGTATTATATACCTAAGGAGGCAGCAACACACACAAAAGTGGTGGCAGAACAGAGTGGCCTACTGCCAGGAGCAACCCTGAACGGCAGCCGCCAATTCAGGCAGAGAAGGTTGGAGAGAGTGAAAAGATGTGCATTCTACATACAATAAGACGGCTAAGAGAGATAATGGGAGCTTGGCTGTTTCTAAATAATGACAGGATATTTGTTGAAAAGATCACATTCACATCTGAAGTTGGAGTGATATTCGAAAGCCCTGGCTGGGAGTTAGACTACACAGGGAGTCATTCGTTGCTCGTTACTATATTCTTTAACCTGGATGAGCCACATGAATGAATTAGATTAAATAATAATGTGGATTTTTTTTTCTCTACCTAGTCTAAGGGAAAACAATCACATGCCACAGAATATTCCCTGAATAGAAAGCAGTTGATGCCATACTCTTGGTTAGGAGACAAGATCTACTTTATGATGACAGTCCACACGCCATTGGCTTAGGGTGCGGAAATCATTGCAAGGGACTCCTTTACCACACCACTGCAGACTGGATGCTTTCTGGAGGGACTGTTTAGGGGTCTCTTGAACACTGAGATGATCTAGTGGCTTACTTGGCATTTGTTTTGTAAATGATTGATTGGTAATGAAAAATGGACTTTTAATGCCCGGGCTCCACTGTTCCAACCAAATCTACCATCAAAGGTCAATTTAACCTTGAACTAACTCTCTCTCTCTCTCTCTCTCTCTCTCTCTCTCTCTCTCTCTTTCTCTCTCTATCTGATACATTGTTATACTATTTTTGTGTCATTTTGTTTGACTAAGTCGGCTTCATAGGAAGACAAATACAGATTAGTTATTTCAAGTCCATTTCCTAAGACTGACATAAAGGAGTGACTATTCCACATAGCAAGATGATTCTTTTTTAAAGTTACACTAAAATATTCTATTGTGTAATATTTAATAGCAAAGATGATAATGTCAGGCAAGTCCGTTTCAAAACCAGCTCAGGCTGGGAAGATGGCTGAGTAGGATGAGTTCTTGCCATTTGAGCACAAGCAGCCGAGTTCTAAACATGAAAGATAAATAAATATAAATGATGCCCAGAACGAAACCAAGCTATTGTTCTGTTTGTAAAGATGAATGTGATACTGGCTTGTGAGGAGCCTGTGCCCATAACAGGACTCCCCTGCCACTGAGGAGAAAGCATTGTCAATTTACCTTCTGGTATTTACTTACCCTGTAAAAAATATGTGTAGATGTTTTGTACAGAGCCCTGTATGAAATAAACACCCTTATGTGATTCCTAAAAAAAAAAAAAAAAAAAAATGAATGTGATAGCATGTGCTTGGAATTCCTGCACAGTGGAGGTGAAGAGAAAGGAATCCCTGGGTCTCCCTGGCCAATGAGCTTAGCCCAGTAGTCAGTCTCTGTCAATGATTGACCCTGTCTCAAAACAAAGAAAAACCAAAACCAAACCAAAGTGGACATCACCTGTGGAACAGTTTTCAAAGTTGACATCCTGATACTGTCTAAATTCACTGCTTATAGTAAATACTTTATAATGCTGGGAAATAGGTGGTTGAAAGGATACTTAGGGCGGTTCCTTTCTTTAAAACACAGATGTAACATAATTTCAGTGTGCCAGATCTCAGTTGGGTGTGGTGATCCAAACCATTAATCCTAGCACTTGGAATGCACAGGCAGGAGGCCAGCCTGTGTCTATAGCAAGATCATATCTCAAAAAGAAGGACTTGGTGATGAGGAAAGGAGGTTGAGACATGCGTGTGCATTTGCGTGTGCGTGTGCGTGTGCGTGTGCGTGTGCGTGTGTGTGTGTGTGTGTGTGTGTGTGTGTGTGTGAGTGAGTGTGCATTTTATTTCAAGTATTGTATTTTTACCATTTAATAAAATCAGCACTTTCCTTCCAGTTTAAAGTAAAAAGAGGGGGCAGGAGGGAGAGGACAGGGAGAGAGAGACCAAAATTTGTTTCATCAAAATAAAAAGCATTCAAAAATTTGAAGAGCAATTTAAAGGCCAGGCTGCCTTTGACTTTTACCAGAAGCCCAGAACTGGAGCTTTGAAGGTTGTAGTTCTTGTTGCCCTTGTCCTTGGACGAAGATAGGTACACTTGGGCCCTGCCATTCAGAGTAGAGCCCCTTTCATGGTGGCCGTGATTGAGTGCTGGCTTTGGCTGCTGGGGTTTTTGCCATTATAAACGTAAGAGCTGCTGCAGTCGTCGCGAGCCCCTGATATTTATGTAGATGTGCTCTCTACGGCAGGACAGATTGTGCTGTGCCTAATTTCAAATCACTGCTAGGCATGATTGGGCCCGTACAATGTTTCTCAATTTCTTGGAGCTTTGCTACATATTTCTGCCACATAAAAGTCAAGGATATATTAAATTAAATCTCTGTCTCTCCTGGTAATGAGATCTGTGACTGCCACTCACAGAGCACATTCCCACATCCAGGACTTTGAGATGTCAAGTATTACTGTCTCCATCAGAATAAATTCAAGCATTCCTGAAAGAGGGTTCCAATTTTCATGTTTTGCCTGACATTTATATTTATCTTTCATGTTTAGAACTCCGGCATTGAAAACACTGTTCTGTTTTCCTCTTGCCTTGTGTGTCATGGCCAATGGTGGGGCCTCAGAAATCAGAGTTTAGTCAGCAATATTGTTGATTCATGAGGCAGAATATTATGCATTTTTCTCTTTTGTTGAAGTATCAGTTCAGCAGAGGAGGTGGTTGTAAAATATTTATTTTTTTCTGAGTAAACTCAGCAGACATGAGTTGGGACACATGGGAAAGAAATATATGTTCTTCCAAAACAGGTTTAGCAAAGGTGTTTTATGACAATAACCACACTTTATGTTCCTGTCCTTTATAATCTTCTGAAATTTCTAATGCAACATAAAACACATTTACACTTCCCCTTGAAAGGCGGCAGTTGTAGGTTCTGCGATCAGTCTCTCGGTATGGTGTACTGCGTGATTAGAAGCCAACCAACAAAACATCAAGCCAAGCGTGGTGTCTGAGGTGCGAGGGTGAGGCTCACGGCTCTCACCCAGGCCTGCAGACACTTGCTCTTGCTCTCTTTCTGGCTTTCTCTCCTTCTGTGGCATATATGTGTTTACATGTTTGTGTGCATTTATAGTGTGTATATGGCACTGTATGTGGGTGGGTATATGTGTGTGTGTGTGTATGAAAAAAAATTTTTTTGAGACAGGGTCTCTCTGTGTACTCTTGCCTAGTCTGAAGTTCAATATGTGAACAAACACTGGCCTAGAATTCACAGAGATCAGCCTGCTTCTACTAATTTAAGAATGAAAAGTATAGAGATTAAAGGCATGATAGCACACCTGACCCTACTTTGTGACAAGGTCTCTTACTGAAGCCGGAACTTGACAGTTGTCTAGGCTTACTGACCAGCTTACTGACCTTACTGACCTTGGTCTTCAAGGGCTCATCCTTTCTCCACACCCCAGTGCTGGGATTGCAAGCAGCCCTGCCATGCCTGGCTATTTTGTGTTTGAGTCAAACTCAGGCTCCCAGACTAGCACAGCAATCACTAATGCCTGAGCCATCTTCCCATCCCCAAATGCCTTGCTTTCCTGGTTATTTTCTTCTTAATACAGACTTAATTGTAGAAATATTCTGAATTTTTTGCAATATCACGATTAGGAAGCTGTACTACCCACTAATACCCCACAAAACCATTAGCGCTGTTCCCTGAAGTCTACACTAATGAGGGTGATCGGAAAATAAACATTATAACTGGAATGATTTACTCCTTTGGGACTTTTCCCCTCTTCATCTTTGGTTGTCTTCCTCTTAAGTTTTGATGTACAAAAATTCTAGAATATTTCTTGCTATCTGCCCCTTCCCCTTTACAAATAGAGGTCTTGTAATTAGTCACATATGGTTATTTTGGTAAAGTAAGATAACACACATGAAAATAGTTAGATTCCTCCATTGAACTAGGAGGCATATGACATACTGCCCACTATAAATTCCGACTAAATTGAAAAACCAAACCAACCAACAAAACAAAACCCCACCTACAGTGGATAGATATATATGATGAAGGCAGACCAATTCTCAGCTATCAAGAGAATGGGAAAAGATTTTGGTATCACTGCTATGATGTCTGGTATCATGGATTCAGACAGCCCTTCTAGAAGCTCACTAGGTCAATATGTAAATTTTTAATAATTATAATATTATTATCAGAATATTCTCAAGCTATGTTGCAAGTATTACATAGATGTAGGTTAAATCAATAATATCTTTAATAATTTCCTTGAACTATTAAAAAACCTGGAATATTTTTGGTATATATGAAGTATTGACTATGTTCAGACTACTTTCTCATGTTTTCATGTGCTTTCATGGTAGTAATTAGTTTCTTGAGAGAGTAGATTCTCTTTATCTTACACCTTGTAATGTATTTTGCCTTCATAGAATATAAAGAATATTTTCTTGAGTATTTCCTCATTGTGGTGGTTTGAATATATGTTTTGCCCATGAGAAGTGCCACCATTAGGAGGTGTGGCCTTGTTGGAGAAAGTGAATCACCATGGGCTGGGCTTTGAGGTCCTATGCTCAAACACCACCCATTGCAGAAGAGAATCTTCTCATGACTGCCTTTAGATCAAGATGTAAAACTCTCAGCTCCTCCAACACCATGTCTGCCTGCATGCTGCCATGCTTCCTGTCACGATAATAATGGACTAAACCTCTGAAACTCTAAGCCTCCTCCAATTAATTGTTTGCCTTTATAAAAGTTGCCTTGATCATGGTATCTCTTCACAGCAATTGAAACCCTAACTAAAACACTCATAATCACACACTATGTAGTATAAGCATTACAAACATGATGAATCTTTGCATCAGAGTTCTAATCTTTCATGAATTCCTGGTCATCTTTACAAATGAGGAGGAGGGACTTTAAATGGCATACACTATTGAGTTCACAAAGTAAACACACAAGAAAGATCTCCCAGAGCTGTCTACAGTCTGAAGTTTTGGTGTTTTCAGTGTGGTAAAAATATTTGAACTACAAATTTGGCTCTGAGCTTATAAACCTGCAAGACCTACACAATGGTACAGGAAATGTGTTTTGAAAAGTCGTCAGAAATCAAAGGTCACTTCAGTATGACTAACAAAATGAGAGATTACCACAAGTGCTTTTCTTTTTCTTGCCTTTTTATATTGAAGGAAAACATTTTATCTGTAAATGTCATTCCCTTAAAATGTTCAAAATAATTTCAAAAAGCATAAATATTTTATTGAAAATTTTACATCGTTTATCCAAAAGTCCTCATTCTTCATACCTTATTTACTTTTGACATTATAAATGTATGTGTCTTGAAAAGTATTGTGTTATTCAATAAATATTTACGTAATGACTGGGTCTGCTGCTAGTAAAGGCAATGGGAATTCAAAGATGATTGAAGAGGAGAAATTGGTATTTCCTGATGATTTAATAAGCCTAAAGATTATTTCAAAATGATAACAAATATTATAAGTCAAACTTAGAAGAAACTAAATTGTATTTTATTATTCTCGAACATTGTAGTGTATGCATCAGATATTATCATATAAGAAAGCTGTGTCTGCATATACAGCAGAGGACTGCCTAGTGTGGCCTCAGTGAGAGAAGAAGCAGCTAACCCTCGAGAGACTTTAGGCTCCAGGGAGGGAGGAGATCTGGTGGAGTGAGGTGCAGGGGGAATGGGGACATCCTCTTGGAGATGGGGGAGGAAGAATGGAATGAGGAAAACTGGACTGTAAAAAAATTAATAATAATAATTATAATAGATAGCTGTGTCTGAAATTGCCATATTTTATGAATTTGTATCTTGATGAACTCAGATGGATGCTACTCCTTGTGTCAGCTGGGATCATCTGTAACTTGATTGTGCGGTGTAACCCAGCAACATTCAGCAACTAGCTGAGCATCCTCCTGTGTCTTGGTTCTTCCCCCACACAGCCTCTCATGCTGGATTCAGTTTTTACAAATATGGCGGCTAGGTTCCAAAAAGACATATTTCAAGTAGTGAAGGAAGAAACTATAAATCTTAGGCTTAGTCTTGGAGGTTATATCGTATTGCCTGCGCTATAGAGTCAGTTGAGTTGTTAAGACTGAAAATAGAGTTTTGTCTCAACGAAAAGGAAGGACACAGAACAATTTATGGCAATTGTCACCCAACTACATGGAGGAGATGCTCCGAGTCTGGTGAGAACGTGTCACAGCCTCCTGTAAATTGTGTTAGATTGGGCCAGGACTTACAACTTGCCTTTTCCTACCACCATCCCTCATTGCATAATGTTTAAAACAAATCATTTGATCTGTCACACAGCTTTGAAATAAAATATAGAGGTAAGAGGCTGCCAAACCATTGCCATCATCACATAAAAAAATAGAAGAAAAACTTGAAACTTGAAGTGTCTGAAGACAGGACATAAATGTAGGAATTACAGATCATTCCTTACCTGCATTCTGTGGACCAGCAGGATCTTTGAGATTTTTGTTCCCACAGTTAATAGAGATTTCCAAATGTTGTCTCTTACTATTCATCTTCTCTTCCTTCCTTACTGGGAACTTAACTGAGCTAGTCTACACTACTTCCCAGTTTCTGCAGTAATTACTGGTGTGATTACATGCCTGTGATTCATCTTGACAAGTGTAGAGGAACCCTTATTTTCTCTTCCCTCATGTTCCTCTTCAAAGTTGAGAACTGTCAGTCAAGAATCTGCCCAGCTAGGGAGAGGGAGGACGGGAGAAGGTTCTTCCCCATGGCATTGCATCTCCTGTGCCAGATCCTAGTTGCCAACTGTGGGATTTCTTTTATGTGAGATAGGTGATCTTTTCTTTCAATAAGCCACCTTAACTATGAACATTTATTTGTGTAAAAAAAAACCCAGTTTAACCCATATTGGTTCAGCTCAGAATTCAAGTTTTTACTCTCAACTTAAACCTTAAAGAAACTGGGGAAGGAAAATCTGAGGAAGGATCCAAGAATGTACATGTGGGGAAAAAAGAGGAAAGGGTCCCCTTGAGAAAGTAAATGACTTCGTTCTGTGAATTCCAGGAAATTTAGCGGCAATCCGTGCAAGCCATTGTGCTTTACCAACATCAGAACAGTTTGACAGAATGCAAGACAGGGAAGTATGTGAAGTCATCAATGGACACCCAAGGCCTTTGCTATTAGTGAGCCTGGGACAATCCATTCTTTAGAAAGGAGTCATTAGCAAAGCAGAGATTGTGTAGTAGGAAAGAGTGCTAGACAGAAATCATAAGTTGGAAGTGTAAGTCACCATCACTACCTGTTGCTACTTACATGTGCTTGCTTATGAATTATTGATCTGTGTGCTAGGGCTTTCATAACCTAGTAGCACCCAGAAGCTAGTGTACACATCAAAAAATCATGTTCTCATACTTCCCGAGGGTAAAAGTCTGACATCAAAGTGTTGGTGTGGCTTTCTTTTGGAACCTTTTCCAAGCTTGCAGATGTCATCTTTGATGCTACCGCATGGTCTCCCCTTTGCATGCCTATGTCCTAACATCTGATAAGAACAAATGACCATATCATCTCCTATAAGTGAACCTAGATTTAAAAAAACAAAAACAAACCCCAAAAAACCAAACCAACCAAACAAACAAACAAAAAATCCACAAAACAAAACAAATCGTCAAAGTTAAAGAAAGACCAGCTGAGGAGTATCTGTAAAAGGGACAAGTGAGGACACATTTGACCAAGGTGTGTTACATGCATGTGTGAAAATGTCTCACGGAAACATATTAATTTGTATAAATTGTGTCCTGAACTAAAAAAAAATTGTCACATTGGAATAGGGCCTTCCTTAATGACCATATTTTTAACTTACTGTGTTTCCCCCAAGCATAAATACTTTGTACTTATTTTTTTGGGGGGGATATTATAAAAAGCAATGTGTTATTTTATATACATATAAATGTATATGTTATCCCTTTAAAGGTGATATTTCCAACTCTGAGTCATATTCTCAGGTATTAGGTATAAGGGTTTTAATATTTGAATTGAATCCGTGGGGAAAGACACAGTTGAAACCAACTCTAATTCTATATACATCCCTATTTACATAATCTGATGTGTATATGTGTGTGCATAGTGTTATCTATGTATAGGAGGAGCTAAGATGCTTCTTTGTTGAAGATACTTAACAGGGCTGTCAAGATGGCTCAGTGGGTGCCTACTGCCAAGCCTGATGGCTCACGTGTGATCCCTGGGACCCTTCATTGTGACAGGAGAGACCCTGCAGAGGAATTTTACTCCAGCAACATGGCTACTCTGGCGAGGGGTCATATCCAAAGACCTTTTAGGTCTCTGTGATCCTGCTGGAATGCAGACACTGCTCTGGATTACTTACTGTATGGCCTGGCTGGAATACAGACATGCCCTTAGTATATGCCTTTAATCCCAAACAATGTAGGTTAAGGTTAGTCTGCAGAAGGAAGCAGCCATGTTTGAAGCTGACATCTAATTGAGTGAGGACAATTCAGTTGAGTTGAGGTCCATGCAGTTTGGTGCAGGTCATTTGAATGCAGATGAGTTCAGTTGAGTTTGTTCAGTTCTGCTCAGTTCCTTTCAGTCTGTGTAGTCAGTACAGTGCAGCTCCTGGAATTCAGAGTCAGTTTTTCTAAACAGAGCCGTTCAGTAAAAAGCCGAGAGAAGCCCGACTGAACCAGTCAGCTTGTAGAGGAGCTTTGAGCCATAGCAGGTGAATTGAACTAGCTGGACAGAATTCAGAAAGAACTAGAAAAGCTGAATTATTCAGCAGCAAGCCTCTGAGATGATGATTACTTCAGACAAATAGAAGTTGCTTTTGTAAGAACCAATGCCTAGAAATTGCCTTCTGATCACACTTATATTGTTACATACATCACACACATGCATGTGCACTCTAAATTAGATTTAAAGGTGAAAATGATGATGATGATAGTGTTAGCAGCTTAATGAGAGTTGTGTAGACTTCAACTGTTATGCCTATTTACAGGATCCATAGCTGAATTCAAGTTTTGGTCTTAGGAGAGATGGAAAAATATCTACATGGGATAACTTTGTCCTCGCAGAGCAGTTGTAGATCATCTGTCCAAGATGACAGTCAACTGTGCATATGGTTTCTCTCCTCCACTTTTTTTTTTATGAATCTCCATTCATATAATGATAAAGGATTAAAGGTCTGTGGCACAATAGAGGTGTGACTTTAACAGATAAGCTATTTCTGTACATTTTTAGAGGAAAAAAATCCGACGAAATAATGTTGATCAGTGTGAAGAAAAGGTAGAAGGTGTAACTTTGCACTTAAACAAAACAAGATTTAGTACAATAAAAAAGTTGCTCAAGGGCCAGATTTAAGACAATATGAAAATGAAGAAAAGTCGAACACAGGGAGCTTGTGTATATCACAGAGAAGTTGACCCTCATCACACTCTGCTCTTTTCTTCCTCATATTGTCAGGGATCATAGCATCCTTTAAGTATGGCCATATTTACATTGACTATTGGGTGTGTATTTCATGCAGAAGACATGAACAGAGAGTTATAATTGGGAAAAAGTACTGACAAGTTATTGTTCTTCAAATAAACTTTAAAGTAGAAAAGTTGGAAATAAGACAATGAAATCTCTATAAGGTAGATAAATACATAAAAATGAAGACTAAACCCTCTAGTCTAAATATTTACAATCAGGATATCAACAACAGAAACACAGAAAGTATGCATAACTTGGATAGTGTGTGCATGTGTGTGTGTGTGTGTGTGTGTGTGTGTGTGTGTGTGTGTGTGTGTGTATAACCCCAAATTTTACAATTCTGGTACAATTGCTTAAGAAAGTGGTTGCTCCTTGGAAGGTTGTAAGGAAGTAAGTGTGAACTTGGTCAACCACAACATCTTAATGTTCATTTCTAAAGGTTTCCTTTTTAATCCTCCACTGTACAATCCAAGGCAAGCTGCATTAATGGAGTAGTACAAACAGCTTCCATTTCATCCGCAGGCTAAATAGAAGAATCAGTGTCCTGCAGACTGCACACTTTGTTTTTCTGACAAAGATCTTCCTGTCAAAGAACATTCTGAAGATGCAGAGTTCTGAGAAAAAAGTTCTCAACAAAATCAAAATATTGTGAGGAGCTGTCCAGTGGAAAGAGGTGAGGGATTACGTCTAACTGGAACTACCTAAGCATAAGCCATTAAATGTAACTGAAATCTTTGGGTGACCATTGCTTCCTCACTAAGGAATAAGGCCCTTTCAAGTTTATACAACTCTTCCTCAAATCAGAAGTTTAGTCTCTCACACTATGACATTCCTGGAAGAAAAAAAATCAATTTTTAAAAATGTTTTCAAATGCTGAAAATATGAGAAGACAGTGGGAAACTCATGGCTAAGTGTGTAGAGATTATATATGTGTGGTGTATATGTGTATATACACATAAGCTGCTTCATATGGATCAACACTAGCAGAAAAACATTATTAATACAAATAATAGAGCTACTGAATATTTGGTGCTTGAATTTTGTAAGCATTTTGCAAATCTGTTTAATATCACAGTAAACACATGAGGTCAAGTTTAAAGGATAAAGTAACTTGACCATGTCTTCTGACTTGGGCTCAGTGGTAGAACAAAAATTTGACTTTATGGCTTCTGAATCCATCTTCTGATAGAGTAAACTCCCTAGCCCTGAGCTAATCACAGAAAAGGAGAGCATGAGCCTATGATAACGAGGTAGTTAGAAATCCAAGAATTGTAACAAAAAGAATGAGAATAGAAAAGTGACAAGGTCAGATAATAGATATAATCAGAGTCAGAATTTCAGATATACCAGGTGTCTTAGTTACTATTCTATTGCTGTGAAGAGATACCATGAACAAGGCAACTCTTATAAAAGAAAGCAGTTAATTGGCTTTCTTACAGTTTTATAGATTTAGTTCATTATCATCATGACAGGGATCAGGTTGGCATGGTACTGGAAAAATAGCTGAGAGCTCATATCTGATATGATGCAACAGTTAGAAAGAGAAAGGGCGGGTATGGGGAGAAAGAGAGAGAGAGAGAGAGAGAGAGAGAGAGAGAGAGAGAGAGAGAGAGAGAGAGACTTGGACTAGTAGGGACTAGGACTAGTGTGGGCTTTTGAAACCTTTAAAGCCCACCCCTCAGTGACAGAGCCCCAACAAGGTCATACCTCTTAATTCTTCCTAAACAGCTCCACCAGCTGGGATGAACCATTTAATATATATGAGCCTATGGGGGCCAGTCTCATTCAAACCACCACATTGGGACATAGCATGAAACAAAATGGAGATAGCATTTTGTCAGGATGCTGCAGACTTTATCAAAGGACCCCCAAGACCTGAAAGCATAGAAATAGTAACACAGATTAATAGAAAGTGAAAACAACTACATGTAGAGATCATGAACCACATTTCAAAATCCATCATTTGGAGGGGGGCATTTAGATAAAAATTAAATGTAAAACTAAACCAGTAGGCGCTTTAAGAAAGCTAAGAAATGTACAACCAGCATGGCTGGGCTATCCTTCAGGTTAAATATAAACTTTCAAAAGGTAGTCATGTGGGGGCCTGTGCCTGTGCCTGTGCCTGTGCCTGTGCCTGTGCCTGTGCCTGTGCCTGTGCCTGTGCCTGTGCCTCTGAGGAAGTAAAGGTCAGTGGAAGGATCCTGGGCTGCGGCACTGCTCAGTGTTAGGCTCAGTTCCAGGCACTTCATTTGTCATTGCGAACTAATGCAAACTGACTTAATTTTCCAGAATCTCATAAGGAAAATGGGAACAAATTACCACATGGTATAATAACTAATGAAAATGGCATGCAGGACCACAGAGTGCACCCACTAAACAGTTCTCTGATGAATCTCCTCTCATTCTGAAAGTGACTATTTTAAATTGTTGAACTATGTGGATTTGCTTCATTTTTCTTTGTCCACTTAGTATGGAAAAGGAGGTATGTTCTTCTTTTGTAGCAATCTTAAACAATTAGGAAAATACAGAATACCGAGATAGTGAAAACATGAAAGAAATCTTGGCAAAAGTTGAAAGTGAACATGAGTGTTTTCTTTTACATAAGATCTACCTCTTACTATAAGTCAGTAAACTTTTTCTTTCAGCTTTTGTTTGCCCTCCTTATCCCAAACTTAATAGCAGTACCAGGTATGTTCCTGAGTAACTAAGAGTTCAGAGAAGAAATCAAAACAAATTAAATGGTAATGGTATTAATAAAAATAAAAACTCTAATGTACTAAACATAAAGAATATGAATAAATCAAGTGCTGAGAGGCTGGAACTATAATTTCCTATGTGTAAGGAAGGACAATGGTTCAGTACCTTTGCAAAATAGGGAGGAAAAAGAGCCCAACAGCCAAATACAAGCAACAAAACAGCACAGCAACAGCGACAAAAAAAAGTGGCTCTAGGTGGCAGAGAAAGTGAAACAATGAATAAGAAACACATCGAAAAGAAACAAAATAGGCAACTTTAGCTTTGACTGACTAGGAAAGAGAGAAGAATACTATTATAATTAGGAATGAGCACAAAAACATTAGTGAAGATACACAAAAGAGATGAGATGATAAGCAGTGTGAACAGATACCGACAGAAGTTTTCTAACATTCGTGAAATGTACAAATTCCTAGAATGACAGAAACGGGAAAAACCAATTCAAGAAGGAAGTGGAAGGTCTGAGTAGAGTCTGGGATAGTGGCTCATCCCTTTAATGGCAGCACTTGAGAGTCAGTGGCTTGTGGATCTCTTATCAGTTCAAGGCTGGTAAAGTATGGAATCCTAGCTCAAAAATTAGGTCAATTAGTAATAAAATCAAGGTGTGATCTGGGACATCTACTAGTCATATAAAGACAAAGAAAGAAATAGATTTGAAAGTCCAGGAATAGACTGTTAGATAACAGTCTATTGCTGTTGTCAAGGATGAGAGAGTGTGATAAACCAACAGTCTTTTCAACAGAGTGCTGAAGCAACAGGGTATCCACATGCAAAGGGATGAGGCAGCTACAGCCACATGCTTGTGTCCCAGCATGGAGGATGTAGAGTCAGGAATATTGAGAGTTAGAGGCCAGCCTGTGCTGCATGGTGACTTTCCTGACACTTCCTAGCTGTTATAATAATAATACTTTGTATCAACAAACAAAATGAAGTAGCATACCTCCCGTGACCCAGATACAAAAGTTAACTCAACATAGATCAGAGTTAACTGTAAGAGCCAAACCTATACAATCCTTATAGAGGTTTAGAAGAGTCAATTCCTCTGACCTTTGGATGAGCAACTGTTTCATAGATATGATACCAAGTCCATAAGGGGTAGAAAAATGGGAAACAGATGAATCAGACATCATCAAAATCAAAGGTTTTACTTTAAAGAATGGAACTAAAAAAAAATGGAAAAACAGCTCAAAAAGGGGAAAAAAGGCTGAAGTGTATCTGTTAGAAAACATGTCTCTATGACAGTTAAAGAACTTGTACAAAACCACAATAACAAGACAAATAACGCAAGTAAAAATGTGTAAAGGCAATGAATAGATATTTCTCCACAGAAGAGAAATGAGTGGCCTGTAAGTATATGGATGTTGCTTGACATCATTAGTTATTAGGGAAACACAAAAGCATAACAAAATGCCACTTCAGACCTATAAAGATGCCCAGAATGCAAAAGTGATGGTAATAGCTGTGAAGGCTGCAGAGAAGTGGGAACCCTCATCCACTGTTGCTGACAATGAAAAATACTACAACCATGGGGAGAAACAGCCTGGCTGTTCCCACAATGACTAAGTGTAATATTACCGTACACTCGTCCAACTCTTGGGTATAAATCCAAGAGAAATGATAGCACGTGTCTACACAAAAGCTTTGCATAAATATTTATAGTGGCATTATTAATAATAGCCAAAGCAAAACATAATAATCCATGCTCTGGAAACCATTCAGCCATAGAGTGAAGTCTGTGATATAGGAGAAACTTGAAAGTATTGTGTTAAGTGAAAGAAGCCATTTGTCTAGACTAGTCATAACAGGACACAAAGGAGCTGGGTTGCAGAGGGCTGAGTTGGGACTGATAGTTAATGGATAGCAAGAGTTTTAGGAGGTAAAAAGTTTTGAAGCTAAATGACGGTGATGGCATGGATGACTAAAACTCACCAAGTTGTTCACTTTGAAAGGTCAAACTTCCAGCAGGTAAATTGTGTTTTTAAAGTGTATTATTTTTAAAAAGTAGGGATTATGGCAATAATGATGTAGTTCAAAGAACAGAATATTTCAAGGCTCTATTTGTATATTTCTATTTATTAAAAAGAGCTCAACTTTCTTTGTGCCAGCCATTGATTACATATTAGTCACACCACTCTGAAAGTAAAAATTCTCGAGTGCCTCCCTGACGTTGAATTAGACTTACTCACTTCCTGCTTGTGAAGTGTGCTAGGACTCTGATGGCTAAAGCAACAGACAAAAGGATAGACTTTCTGCAGGGAAGCCTTTGGCCACCTATGACTTGGGAAGCAGAAACTGAAAATTAATCTGGACCCAGACATGGCTGCTAAGTGACAGAGATGACTCACATTTGAGACCAGACTTCCTGTGGCTGACTGGTTCCCGGAGAATGCCTTGATCCAAGCATTAATACCACAGGCCGCAGGTATTCATCTTTTGTTCTATATACTTTTTTTGTTGTGTGTTGAGCCAGAATCTCTAGCCCAATAGCTAGTTCTGACTGCTGCTAGATTTCTCTTAAACTCAAAAAACTAACATAGTTATTTTCAGGTGGTGAGTCCCTTTACTCTTTTTTTCTACTGATTAAATATTTTTAGTTCTTTCATAAGTTTGCTTAAGCCTTTAAAAATTGTGTTAAAATGCATATAACCTAAAATTATTATTTTTTAATTTTAGCCATTCATAGTATTAAGTACATTCATATCTTTATACAAACAATCTGCACAACTTCTTCATCGCGCAGAAGGGAATCTCCATAGCAATTAAAGGACTTCCCACTTCCTCTTTTCTCAGCCTCTGGCCAAAAGCATCCTACTTTCTGCCTCTATGACTCTCATATAAATGGAATCACAGTTTGTCTTTCTGTGACTGGTCTATTTCACTTAGTATGATCCTCCCCTCTGACACACACACACACACACACACACACACACACACACACACACACACACACACGCTTCCTGCTTCACAGACACTCTTCTCCGATTGCGGTTAGTTCACACTGCACTGAAGAAGGGGAGGTCCAAACCCATTCATTAATCTAAGCACCTTGTGGGAGGCAGGGAATTCCCTGAGGATGTTACACTTCTAATGAAGGTTATTTTAGAGTCCCTTGATTACATCCTGCCCCTATTGATTCACTCGGAGCCACACCATGAAGTGAAGTGGCTGAGCCCTGCGACACTCCCTCGCCCAGTAGCTCCTGCCTCTCTTCTCAGGCAGCACTGTCACCAGCACCAGAAACCCTAGAAATTGCCTTTTACGGTTGTAATGAGATCAGCAAAGTGTGTAGTGGATCTGCATGAAAAATGAATTTTTGTATGCCGTTTCCTCTGTAATCACATTTCATATATTCATTAATCTGATCCACAGACAGAATCAACGCAGTGACTCTGGGAGAAAAGAAATAATAAAAATTATTACTATAAACTGACCTCGGTCTCCAAATTGATGTTCTATAATGACTCAGAATTACTACACTGAACACTTCTTTACAGGTAGAAATAAACACATAAAATTGAATTTTTTTTCTTCTGCAGACACATACTAGCTTGTGCTTAATAAGTCAATAGTTTTTTTAAAAAATTATAACAAGCCATATATATATGAAATAAGCTTTAAACTCAAGAACAGGCCCTAACAGGAGTACTGAAGTTTGGAAAAAGGTTAATCTTTTGTGAAAAGTTAAGGTGAACCCAGTGATATCTCTCACCAATTTTCTGGGTTAGAAGAAAAAAGAAAGTTGAAATAATTAGTTAGCAAGGTGGAAGTTGTACATAATTCAAAGCCTTCTCCCTGGAATGTAGCTCTTATTAATGTGCTGGTAATTCCTCGGAGATTACAAATCATTTAAATTCCTGTAAGTTGCAATTTTAATTATTTTTTATTACTTAATTTTACCAAATGGGCAAATTTATAATAAGGAAGAAATTAAGTACAAAGAACTTGTAAATAGGAAAATATATCTTCTTCTACATTACACTCATGGGACTATTTAAAAATGAGCTAGTTATTTTCTTTTTCTTACCTTTTTTCTGGGGGGGGGTGGAGTTCAGCAAAATATAAAAAATATGGGAACGGGAATGTGCTCATCTCATATTCTATACATCACAAGCAAACAAGTAAGTATTGTGAGGCGCTAGAATAGACAGAACAATGCACGCCTAGGCATAGAAACACAACATTTTTCTATACTTTGAGGGTCCCTTACTCATGTTTATGATTATTTCTGCCGAGACACCTGAAACCTTGTTTAGGCAAATGATATCTCATGTTGGTTAGATTCCCCAAGAAGGTAATTCACTGATCTCTACCAGGGAAAATTAATTATTAAAACAGATTCTATCTTAACCTGCTTATGGTGGCTTAATAATAATGCCCCTCCTCCCCATAGACTCAGAGGTTTGAATGCTTGGTCATTAGGTAATGTTGCTACAAGACAGGGACTAGGAGGTGTGGCTTTGTTGTAGTGGGTGTGGCTTTGTTGTAGTGGGTGTGGCTTTGTTGGTGGAAGAGTGTCACTGGGGGGTGGGCTTTGGGGTTTCAAGCCTGGCCTAGTATCTCTTCCTCTTCCTTTTCCTCTTCCTCTTCCTAGTGCCTGCTGATCTGGGTGTGGAACTCAGCTATTTCTTTAGCACCAGGTCTGTTTGAGTGTCTTCATGCTTCAGGCTATGATGATAACAGACTAAACCTCCAAATGTTAGCCTGCCCCAATTAAATGCTTTCTTTTATAATGTTGCTATGATCATGGTGTCTCTTCTTAGCATAGAACTAAGACACTGTGGAATGGGTAGATTGTGTAGTATTGTGTCTGAAGTTTAAGAAACTTGTTTAGCAACTAGTTTACAGCTTTCTTCCCAAGCACAGGAAACTTCTCAAAGCTGTCTGGAACTTAGACAGTGTCAACACATTCAGAAAATACACAGTATATACAGGGGAAACATAAAACACAATATGTATCCATTTATCAATAAAGAGTAGAGGGGAACTTGTCTCATTTTCCCCTGAGAACCAAGTATAAAAAGTGTGGTCATTTTCTAATAGGAATCTTTCGTTGCCTTCTAATGGCCATGATTTTCACTGATTGACTAGACTGTTTCAACTTGACCTATAAGGCATATTCCAGTAGAGTAAATTTTTACTATGAACGCTGTTTCCTATTAAATTATTTTTTAATTTATGTATGTATGTGTGCATTCATGCATGTATGTGTGTATGTGTGTATGTTTGTATGTATGTATGTATGTGTGTATGCATGCATGTGCCATATACCATGAGAAGAGGAGGTCAGAAGAAGGCACTGGGTTCCCTAAAAGTGGAGTTACCAGCAGTTGTAAGTTATGAGATATGGGTGCTGGGAATTGAATTCAGGCCTTCTGGAAGAATAGTAAGAATTCTTAACTTCTGAGCCTTCACTCCAGCCTCTAAGTTATTATAGTTAAACTGTGCCACAATCTCAGAGTTTTTTTTTTTTTTTTGAACACCTCATGACTCCTTTATTTTCTGAACACAGGTACTTGTTCATATTGCTTTACCATTTCTCCTGCCGCGGTATGTGCCATTTCTTATTGCTATCATCATAGTTATTTCAACATTTGAGTTGATAGAACTTAACTTGTTATAGAGATAGCTAGAATATTCAAAATTAGCTCCAGATATTTCTGGCAGGCAGCAGAATTTTAGTGTTTGCTGGTCAGTCTTTATTGTGGATGGAGAAGTGCTTAAAAGATTAGTCAGGGACCCTTCTGGCTATGACACTTCTCCAGGGTTACCAGGGATAGTCACGTCAAGATGGCTCTGACCTAATGAATGGCTTAATCCATTGAAGATTTATAATTTGAACAGGGAGGTGGGAGAACTGTGCAGGGTGGAGAATGGCTGGAGGTAGCCTTTCCTCGGGGTTGTGTCTTTGGGGTTGTGGCATTGCCCTGGCCCCTTGTGATTTTCCCTGATTCCCTGCAGTTACACGTGAGCATCTCTGCCACAGCTTCCTCCACCAATGAGATAAGACTTTTGAAGCTGCAAAGAAATCTTGTCCTCCTTCGGGTTGTTCTTATCAGATGCTCAGTCACAGGGCCAGGAGATGTGACTAATCTATAGCGTGACACTGTTTGAAGTCATCTAAGCAGTTAGTGAGCTTTTCCTTTAAAAATATTTCTTTCCACTAAACAACCTCCAGATAGTCTCCTGCATGGCTGGCTATGCTGCTAGGAATGCCTCCAGGCTCAGAGCAGTTGTAGCTTGCCCCTTTCTGTGAGGTTGTGGTTGGTGCCTCGCCTACTGATGCTGACATGATTGTCACCTCAGATCTCTGCAGTCAGCCCTGTTCCTCATGCCCTCGACTCTCCTCTGTACTCATTTGCTCTCGTCCCTTTTCTCTTTCTGGAAAATGAAAGCCAGAATATTTCCTTCCTTATTGTGAGGGAAGCAGCCAAGCACATGTCACCTTCCATAAGGTTCCTGTGTGTGACTTTTGGTTTTATGTTATCATTTGGTTCTTCTTTAAGTTGCTCTGACATAGACACGGGTGGCTGCAGCAAAGTTCAGATGTCACAGGGCAGATTCTAGTGTCTGAAAACTGTTCCCTCTTCGTAAGAACCTAGAAAATGCTCCCGAGTCATCACAGCAGAGCTGTCACCGCATTTCAGTGGTTAGAGCTGAATGGATAGGCAAGGTTGGGGACCAATCACTGTGGGGAGGAACACGGTTGCCATAACTGACTTACTTACACTACAAAAAATTTATCCCAGAAGAGGGGAAACCCAGCTTTCCCTAGAACATGTGGACACAGATTCTTCATAGAATCAAACATACTGATGAGACTATTCCAGAACAGGATTGGCTGTAGGGTAAGACAGTCAAATCTGCTGTAGAATTTAAGATTATTTAAGAAAGAAGCTTGGGTGAGCTTAGCCAACCCATTTTGTCCCTGTTGCAGTTGTTACTATAACACTCATTGATAGAGTACATCTCACTATTTGGTGTCACTCATCTTGTTCCTCTGTCTTATTTTCCCAACTGGATGATATGCTGCTGAATATTGTGGCAGAGAGAAATCAATAGAAAGGCTAAGGACTAGATAGATAATAATACCTGAGATCTCAGTTGTATCTACGAGCTGATACTAGCCCTAAGCATCAAATAAAGTTACTGGTGGGCATTGCTATCCTCTGATCCAGAGGCTACAAATTGCCACAAGTCCTAAATGTACTATTTCAACATTATAATTATCTTGTTCAATTGAATAGCTATTGATATTTAAAAATTAGGCTATACAGAGCATGCTCAATGCTGGCTTCCTTTTGAGAAATCTGATTTGTGATACCACTGTGCTCACACCTTACAGGCCAGTGATTACACAGGGCTACCCAGTAATGGACTAGCAGAATGGAACCTGTGCTCCTGTGACCTCCATTCTGCTGTCAGGGCTAGTCTCTCCCTCCACTAGATCATTGCATTCCCTGAAGGCACCTGTTGGGCTCTGTCATCCTTAAAAGTGAGATTGATTTCAAATCAGTCTGTATATCACTGCCATATTCAATTTTGAAAATAACCTTCACTTAACATTTTTTGATGATTTCTACTTGTTTTTAAATATTTTCAGCATTCCTGATGTCTACTGCATACATTCATCTCATCATGTCCTGATGGCAATATGCTTGCATCCTTACTTCCTTCATATGCAATATTTCTGTGGAAGGCTGAATAATACCTGATACCTACTAACCCAAAGATACCTGTGCCCTAATCCTTGGAATGTAGGGTTGTGTTATATGGCAAGGGAGATTTTGTAGTTTTTACTTAGTTAAGGATTTTTGAATGGGGATATTATTCTGTATTTCCCAGTTGGTCTCTCTATGACAGGAGGGCAGACTTGGAGCTGATGACATGATGACATGGGCGTGATGATGACATGGGAGTGATGATGACATGGGGGTGATGACATTACAAGCTCGGGAGTGCCAAGGATCCTGGTAGCATTGTAGGAGACAAGGGTTCAGAAGGATGGGTGCTTCTTCAAGACAGACTCTAGAGTTCTGGCCTTTAGGACTTGAATGTATTATATTTTGTACAATTTTAAGACACAACTGTTATTAACTGCAATAAGAAAATCACCACACATCCTATATTTGCTTATAAATATTGGCTTTTCCTTGAAAAACTTCTGGGCCACCAGCATAGTGTAGAGCCCCTCAGTGATTCTGCCTGTGTACATAGAGCTCAAGGTTGTTGAGAGCAGGCCATTTGTGAGTTAATGTTGTGTTTGTCCTAGGACTTAGTAAGTGATTGAGTACAGTCGATAGTTATAAAATATATGTTGAGTGAAAGGAAGATAGGACATAGGGAAACACTAGGGATATTGAAAACTTAAATGGGCATGGAGAGAGCAGGTGTACCTAAGTCTCCTGTGATGCTTGAATATCGAGCATAGTAAACTTGGCATCTTAGTTTTTTTTAATGCATCTAGAATATGTACATTAGCTTGATGAGCCTGCAGGAAAGAACAGGGCAGAGAGGAGGAAAGGGAGGTGCTTGACCCGAACAGGTCAAAGTGGATACCATCTTCTTCTTACAGGTGGGTGTGCAACAGATCGTGGAAAGCTTATTCTGCTTTCTGAAGTAATAGAGCTGGAGATTGCAGTAACTGAGATTCAAATTTTGCTTCTACTGCATGCTCCTTCTAAATGCTGCCGAGTATAGAATTCTAAAGTCAGGTTCTTGTTTTTGTGAGACCTTTGTTTCCAGAATGCTACTTGAGTGCAGAAATTGCAGATTCCCTTAGCAAATGAGTTCCAGATAATTTTTCCTTGTTTTGTGACACACATCCATGTAGGTTACAGCTGTCTACATGGACAATGTTCTATTTCAGGGCAACTTAGACGCTGGCATCGAGGCAGAAAGTCTCCAGGGAAGGTTACACATTTGCATAATGTCACCGAAGGTTTGTGTTCCTGTATTAACTGACAGCAATGGGCAATGACTGGATGCCAGACAGCTGTGTTGATGACAGAGCCTCTGAAAATAGAGAGTGCATGTGTCTTCCAGATGACATCAGCTTTCAATTATGGGAAGATGCGAGGACATCTAAAGGAAAGAAAGAGAGGAAAGGTGGGAGAAAAGTCACCGGGGAGTCAGGATGACAGAGGGTGGCATTTGATCACTGAACAAAGGAGAAAAGGAAATGTTTTAATTATGTCAGATTCTGTGTAACAGCATGTGGAGCTTGGCACAAACGGCTTAAACATTTTGTAAAAAGGGTTGATGGAAGCAGAAAGCAAATAGATTCAGATTAGGCTAGCATTATTTCTGTCACTTTCCCATTCTGCTGTATTGATGACAGGCTGAACTCTTGTTTTTATGTGCAAGCAGAATGAAATGTGTCCATAGGCTCTGCTCCTTTATTGGACCACAAGGCCAACCTCTCCACTTCGGCAGTGTACCCATCCCAATGAAGAACTCAACACTCAGTCCAGTTCTTTAAAAGGATCTGGTGTTAGAGCACCTTAGAAAGTGGTAGAACTTCTTTATGTAGTTGTGCATGCCCTCTGTGTGTGTGTGTGTGTGTGTGTGTGTGTGTGTGTGTGTGTTTGTATGTGTGTGATTGTTATGCCACACAGATCACCCCACCAAAAAAAAAACCCCAAAAAACAAACCCTGCTCTTTCCCTGTAACTACTATTACGTTTTTATTCTCAAATCCACCAAAACAAAGGATTTTCTGACAAACAGAGAGAGATTCCCTTTCATTGCTTTTTGCATCCTTTCAGTGGCTCGTTGTCTTGGCAGGAGTCTCCAGAGGAAACTGTGAGACAAGGATGCTTACATATGTCAGTGATTTATTTAAGGCACTCTCATTGGAAACTACAAAAGGAACAAGGAAAGCAGGACATAGGATGGGAGACTCAAACAAAGGAAAAACATGCGATGAAGTCCTAAATTGTACCAGATTCTCTTACCCCCACGCTGTGAGTTCTCACAGTTTGTGACACCAGACAGAAAGCTGGTGTGCATGTTCTCTATGTTCAGTACCAAGATAGTGCCTGCCCCAGCGTTATAGGCACACACACACACCTGGGATATTTTCTATGCACAGATATTGGACTCTAGTCACCTAAGGGCAATCCCTCAAAGAGGTATTGCTGTGGCCCGGAGGGTAAAAAGTACACACTGAGTTGTAATTTGTAGAGTGGCACAAAGACACAGGTGTAGAATCCAGGGGTATCTTAAGTGAAGAGTGACAGTGTTGGCTTTACTTATCAAACTATTCTTTCTGAATGTTGAGTACCCTCTCCAGGGGGAGCAAGAGTAGGAAATTTTTTAATTAATTAATTGATTAACACATTTGCTTTATTATGTTTTCTTGACTTGCTTATTTAGTGGTAAATTGGTGTATGTGTGGCAGAGCACAAATTAGAGTCAGAAAAGAACTTGGAGGAGTCAATGTTCTCCTTCCACTACGTGGGTTTCTGGGGTAGCACGTGTCTTTATATAAAGCTGAGGCATCTCACTGGGTCAAACAAAGAGGTTCTTGATGGCATTATCTCTTCCTACTGTGTCATTTCTATTTCCTGCCATCAAGAGATTTCTCTGTCTCTCAATGTTTTGATTGTCATTCATCAGGGTGCACTGCCATTTAAAAAATGCTTGAGCAAGAGGGAGAGTTTATATGGTTCGTGATGTCCTGTGTACACAAGTTCTTCAGTCTTGACTTCTTTAGAGTACCTGCTTATAATGATTGTAATCCCTATCCCACAGGACTTTGTAACTGCCCCCTCCCCGTGTGTGTATGTGTGTGTGTGTTTCCCACTTAATCTCTCCTGGCTAGTTTTGGAGTGACATTTTGCCAAAGTGCTTTCTTTTTTGTGATCCCTGGGTTATAACTGAGACTCATTTTCTACTTTTTTACTGGTAAGAGTAAACCTCACGAGTGCTCTTTATCCAGTGTCCTTATGTATCAGATGATTTAGAAACAGTTTTTCGCATTTGTCTTGAGAATTGGGAAATAACTTCTTAAGGATAAGGAGACAAAAACCAAAACAAAACTAAGCAAAACAAAAACACAAATAAAAAAAAAAAACAAAACAGAAACAACTACAATTTGTCAATGATCTTTTTGCTTCTTCTTGAGCAACACTGGACTTTGGAAGTCAAAACTCAGTACCATTTTCTCTTACATCATCACTTAACACTACCTCCCAGACACCTGGAGTTTGAATTTTCTAAAATCATGGAAAACTAAAGGCAAATACATGTTTGACTTCTCCAAGGTCAGTTATGGTTATTTCCCTCTTTAGTGGGGCCTGCTGCTGAATGAAAATCCAGTCTGCAGTCCCTATGGACAACCTGCTAACTAACAGCAGAAGACATAGCTGTTCTTTATTGAAGCCTCCCCTCCCTTTTTTTTTTTTTTTTTTGAATTGATGCTTTCTATTCTCATTAGAGACTCTTAGCATATCAAAAAAGGTGTTTTAAAAATCACTCTGAGGATGGAAAGAGCAAACCCAAGCATATTTTGATGTATACATAATGAGGCTAGCTACTTCAGTTAATAAACAGGCTGAAGCACTATGAACAGAAGACTCCCCTCATTCCCTGCATGACCCCACAGATGAATTTCCTCTGGGAGCCTGGTACTCCTGTCTGTCAGGACTAAACAATGTCCTGTGATAACAGCCGCTGTTGTCCCACTGGACTCAGGCTAGGCATCTTCTATTTTATTCTATGACTCTATATTAAATAGTCTCTAGCTTAGTTTTATTCTCTGGTTATGACCATGACTGCATTTTATCTCATCTGTCTCAATGTAGGAACTTCACTCTTACCCTCTCCTGCTGATCAGTTTTCTCCAATGGAGTATCAGAGTGGTAGTACATCAACCACACCCCAGGGCAGACTCTGGCCAGCACAAAATGCATTCCATGTTTATTATATCTATTATATTATTATAGTTGTCTCAATTACATTATTATAATCATAACAGTTGTAGTATTATAATCATATCTATTATATTATAATTGTATTGGTTCTATTATTATAATGAATAAAATAAATATTATTTTATTTACATATTTATTTTTGTGTGTATGTACTTTTTGTTTTGTTTTTGCTAGGTGTCACCAGCCTTGGTTTGAATGGGGATGGAGGGAAGGACAGTTTCCTCAAGTACAGTACTGTTGGGTATTTGGTGACAATAATAAGGCTATACTCTCAGATCCTACCAGCCTATTTCCATTGTATAAAAACTTAGACAGAGATCCTTAGGACATGCAATGCCAAGCCTAGTGACTTTTGATGTGGATGTACTCTTAGACCTTATTAGCTCATTCTACGTGAGAAACTCAGTTATGAACTCCCAAGGAGATGCCCTGGAGGAACGCATGACTATTTCTAGGAGATTCAGCACTCAAGCTGTGTTATGAATGTAATACTTTGTGGCCTCAGTATTAATCATCTACATTGGAAAATAGTAGTGTAGCTAGGATGACCAACCAATGTTAAGTTCAAAAAGGAAACCCAATAACTTAAAAAATTACACTTGAACTCAATAGTCCATAAAGTTGTATATCCCCTGATGTATTGTAAGACAATATATCTATCCATGTACATAAAGACGGTCATGAGGGTCTATTTCACAAATGTCAACAGAGGTGACTAGAGGTCAGGGAGGGGGAATCCATGAGAAAGGATCATGACATGAAAACAGGTGTATAAGCTAATGGGGGGTTTTCATGAACTTATCTCTGCACAATTGAGATAAAGGATATGAAAAAAAACGAGGGGGGGGCAGATGTGTGAGGGAGCAGGGCTTCTGTAGGTAGCTGAGCGGCCATCTGGACCCAGTGATCTGCAGAACAAGCCACCCGTTCATGTTCCCTGTGCCATCACTAGATGCATAGAGAAGTCTATCCCTCTGGAATTGTTTTGATGACAACAGTCGGGATGATGATAGCACTCAGATTTCATAGAAGCAGGCTAGGAAATACTGAAAGGTGGAAAATCATCCAATATGCCCTTTTATTAAAGCCTCCCTCCAAATTACACAAAATCTATTGACTGCATTAAGAGAAAACTGTTGTCGAGTTGCATTTCTCCTTATAGCAATAGGCAGAAGGCTCTGTGCTTTAAACATTGTTGTTTTAGGATAAATGTTAAATGAATCGTGGGCAGGAAGTCAGGGAAGTTGCTCTACTTCTGTGTTGCGAATCTTCCTTCGCTGTGTTTACACCTGTCAGACCAGAAACCAACAAGACACTGGAGTGCGAAGTCACACCTAGTCTATATTTTCTACTAATAATTCTGTTGTCACCTTGAATTTGGATGTTGGCTGACCTAAGGGCCTCGAATCTCTTCTGATGAAAGGCCACTGGCAATGTTTACGGGATGTGTGCTTGATAGATTCCTAAGTGAGAAATAGGCATGGAGACTCAGTTGTGTTCAAGATTTAAAAAAAAATAAGATTATCTGGGTGGTAGTGGTACACACCTTTAGTTCCAGCACTCAGGAGGCAGAGGCTGGAGGATTTCTGTGAGTTCAAGGCTATCCTGATATACAAAGCAAATTCTATGATAGCCGAAGCTGTTGTAAAAACAAAAAATAAAATAAAGTAAAATAAAATAAAACTAATAAAGTATCCTGTTACCTCCAAAGCAACATATAAACAGTATGTTAAACTTCTGGTTCTTCTTTTTTTTAATGACAACAATTTGGTATCATACTGCTCTGAGGAAATCATTCTAAAATAGAATCTAGTGAGAATTCTGGGTATATTAAGCTTATGGAATGATGATAATGGGAAGTTAACAGTTTTCCTTTCAGATTTGTTATATATAAGAATAGAAGTTTGGGGCTAGAGGAATGACACCAGGGACATTAAATGTGCCTCTTTTTTAAAAAAATTAGATATTTTCTTTATTTACATTTCAAATGTTACCCTTTCCTAGTTTCCCCTCCAAAAATCCCCTATTCTTTCCCCCCCTCCTGCTACTCCCCAATCCACCCACTCCCATTCCCAGACCTGACATTCCCTTATACTGGGGCATAGAACCTTCACAAGACCTAAGGCCTCTCCTCCCATTGATGACCAACTAGGCCATCCTCAGCTACATATACAGCTAGAGCCACATGTCCCACCATGTGTTTTCTTTGGTTGGTGGTTTAGTTCCAAGGAGCTCTGGGGGTACTGGTTAGTTCATATTGATGTTCCTCCTATGGGGCTTCAGACCCCTTCAGCTCCTTGGGTTCTTTCTCTGGCTCCTTCATTGGAGACCTTGTGCTTCGTCCAATGGATGATTGTGAGCATCCACTTCTGCATTTGCCAGGCACTGGCAGAGCCTCACAGGAGACAGCTTTATCAGGCTCCTGTCAGCAGGCTTTTGTTGGCATCTGCCATAGTGTCTGGGTTTGGTGGTTGTTTATGAGATGAATCCCCAAGTCTCTGGATGGTTGTTCCTTCAGTCTCTGCTCTGAACTTTGTCTCTGTAACTCCTTCCATGGGTATTTTGTTACCCCTTCTAAGAAGGATTCTGAGCTTCTGGGCTAATATCCACTTATCAGTGAGTGCATATCATGTGTGTTCTTTTGTGATTGGGTTAACTCACTCAGGATTATATCCTCTAGATACATCCATTTGCTCAAGAATTTCATAAATTCATTGTTTTTAATAGCTGAGTAGTACTTTATTGTGTAAATGTACCACATTTTCTGTATCTATTCTTCCATTGAGGGACATCTGGGTTCTTTCCAGCTACTATAAATAAGGCTACTATGAACATAGTGGAGCATGTCTCATCATTACATGTTGGAGCATCTTCTGTGTATATGCCCAGGAGTGGTATTGCTGGATCTTCCTGTAGAACTTTTTGGTATACACCCCTACTCTCACCTTTGCCTTGAGCAGGTATTGAGAAACCATGGAGATTGTCAGTCTTCTTATTGTGTCAAATAATGGAGAACTGAATTCAATAAGGGAAAAAAAAACCCTTTACAAATGCCTCAGTTTGTTTGTTGGGTGTTTTAGTCAGGGTTTCTATTCCTGCACAAACATCATGACCAAGAAGCAAATTGGGGAGGAAAGGGTTTATTCAGCTTACACCTCCACATTGCTGTTCATCACCAAGGAAGTCAGGACTGGAACTCAAGCAGGTCAGAAACAGGAGCTGATGCAGAGACCATGGAGGGATGTTCTTTACTGGCTTGCTTCCCCTGGCTTGCTCAGCCTGCTCTCTTATGGAACCCAAGACTACCCAGCCCAGGGATGGTCCCACCCACAAGGGGCCTTTAGCCCTTGATCACTAATTGAGAAAATGCGTTACAGTTGGATCTCATGGAGGCATTTTCTCAACTGAAGCTCCTTTCTTTGTGATAACTCCAGCTGTGTCAAGTTGACACAAAACTACATTGGGTAACCTTAAAACATGATGGGATTAAGCATCACCATGGAATCCAGTTTCTAGGTGTGTTTGTGATGAATTTTCCAGATTACATTGACTGAGGTAGGGAGAGCACTAAATGTAGATGGTACCATTTCAGTAAATTTTATTTCTAGGTTTGAAAAATTCAATATATGTGCAAGCACATATACATATATAAGCAGCTTACATATATATCTATAAACATAGAAAACATACACATATATAAATAACAGTTTGTATTTGCTAGACTTTGTTCATGTACTTGTATGTATGAAAATGTACACACACACACATACACACACACACATACACACACATATGTACATCCAATACATGTGTATGTACATGTTTCTATAATTCATAGGCATAAAATTTAACTATCGTAACTTTAACAGCCCATATATGTGTTCTGTTGAAATCCTATTTTGAATTCCATTTTGCAGTACCATGTATTTAGAGGAGGGGCAGGGGTGTTTGCTTCAGTTTGCTTGGACTACACTTCTCTGTGTGTCTTTTCTTGCTGCTTATTCAATTTGGAGGGTTGGTGCTCTTAAAAGTGTCCTGGTTTGGTTGATAAATTGCATAACTTCTCAGCTTTGGTCTCCTCCCCTTCAGTCTCCTACCATTTAGTGTAAGACATTGAAATCAAGTCTTGAACCCCATTTTGTCAAATATGAAATTTGGATTAGCAAGACAGCATGAAGGCAGCCCCACAGCTCTGAAAGCCTGACAAGGGGCCATGTCTTAGTCCTCACAGGGCTTCAGGCAATTTCTTTTCTAAAGGTCTTGTGATACTTAAAGCATAAATAATTCCGAGTGCTCTCTTTAATAAGAAGCAATACCAGATGATGAGCACAAATCCAGCTATAAAAATGAATATTCATCTACTAAGGGCAAAGCAAGTACAATAAGTCACACAGCACAGAGCTGACATATGGCACCTGACAAGAAACTCCAGATGATAACATAGCATCCTGGTCAGTGCTCTGATTTTTTTCCCCCTAGCGTTCCCTTTTTCCTGAGATACTTTTTGAGCATTTCTTTATGTAACGACACATTCTCAAATTCTTGTTACTATTTCACGTTGTCACTAGTATATCTAGCTTACTAGTGTACTTTCAAAATGTTTTCTTGGTTATTCTATTTTCAGATTTGTTTACTTTCATTGTTTGTGTATGAGTGTTTTGCCTGAATATATGTATGTGCTCCAAGTGTGTGCAATGCTGGCAGAGGCAGAAGAGAGCATTAGAGCCTCTGGAACTGAAGGTACAGATCATTGTTTTTTGAGCCAATCTTGTTGGTGCTAGGAACTGAACCTCTATCCTCTACAACTGCACCAAGTGCTTTGAAACACTGAAACATCTCTCCAGCATTCTATTTCTGATGGAGAGCCTTTAGCTATCACACACCATCACTGAAAAGCTATGGCTCTAGAGCTAGGTATGTTCATGGGCCTCTTCTGTTTCTTTTCCTGTCTTTATCATTGAACTCACCCATATCTTATAACCTTCACATCATTATTATAAAGTAATAGTATCTTATGATTATTTCTTCATGTTCTAACCACTAAATTATTGTTAGACCATGATATTATCATATGATTTGCAATTATAATAAACTAAGCTAATAGAAAATATAAGTCATATGTTATTCATATAATGGCTTTCTAGCTCTTCCCATTCTTGTGGTAAATTTTGGTTTGCTTGGGGTAGTCCTTCAAGTTAATCAGATGAACTTCACCCAGCATTGATACTTGCACAGAAAACCAGCAACACTGCTGTGTCTCATTCTGTTTTGGAAAATTGTTATTCTCTTTTAATTTTGGAAATATGTTTTCTGTTGGATATAAAATTTCAGACTGTTTTTTTTTCTTTCTTTTGTTGTGGATTTATTTTATTTTGTGTATAGGAGTGCTTGGCCTATATGTACGTTTGTGCACCACATATGTGCTTGATGCCTAAGAAAGTGATGAGCCTCCATGTAGATGCTGGGAATCAAACCTGGGTCCTTTGCAAGAACAAGTATTCTTAACCAGTGAGACAACTCTCCATCCCATAAGATTGATGTTCTGTTCTTTAAACATATCATTATGATTTGATAGTCTTTTTAATTCTTTCTAGTGGGAAATCATTATATTTTTCATTTTGCTTTAATAGTATTGCCTTCCCCCCCCCCTCAGCATTGGTATTGATGATGTCACTGATTACATTTTGAGCTTCTTTGGGTTTGCAGTTCTTATTATACTTCCATGTGTGTGGTAGCTGTTGTCTCCGCCCAACAAGCAAGCGTCTGTCTGTTTAGTTCAGACCTTTTCTCCTCCTACTTTTTATATGGTCCCCTTGACTACATCTTCATATCAGTATAGGGTGTAATTGGATCTTAAACACACATACAGAGCTGGACATTTCTGACTCTTCACTGTTCACTTCTAGAACTCCTTCTAGTCCTTTCTGTACTCATTTTTCTCATGTTTTCCTTTACTGTGAATTTTCTCTCTTTTTTTTTTTTTTTTGTTTTTTCGAGACAGGGTTTCTCTTTAGCCCTGGCTGTCCTGGAACTCACTTTGTAGACCAGGCTGGCCTCGAACTCAGAAATCCGCCTGCCTCTGCCTCCTGAGTGCTGGGATTAAAGGCGTGCGCCACCACGCCCGGCCAAACTCTTTTTTTTTTTTTAAGGTTTATTTATTATTATATCTAAGTACACTGTAGCTGTCTTCAGACACACCAGAAGAAAGCATCAGATCTCATTAAGGATAGTTGTGAGCCACCATGTGGTTGCTGGGATTTGAACTCATGACCTTCGGAAGAGCAGTCGGTGTTCTTAACCACTGAGCCATCTCTCCAGCCCCGAATTTTCTCTTTTATGAATGTTTTCTTGGTGACTGATCACAGTTTCCTTCTTCTCTGGATGTCTTGGTTTTACATTTGGAATGCCAGATATAATCAAGAATCAAAATTTTCAATTTTTTAGAATTTAGAGTGTGTGTGTGTGTGTGTGTGTGTGTGTGTGTGTGTGTGTGTGTTTAAGACAGGGTTTTTCTATGTTGCCCTGGCTATCCTGGAACTTACACTGTAGACCAGGCTAGTCTCACAAAAATCCTTAGGCTTGTTCTTCTAATATGACTCATGGGACTCCTTTACTGTAGGGCTAGGTTAGTTCCATGTTAAGGGTTGGCTCCTTGAGAGCTTTTTATGGATTGCGTTAGTACTTTGAGGCAGTCTCTCCATAGCTGGCTGGAATTCATGTGTCTCTTGGCCCCAAGTGGGCACTAAGAGTCACTCAGCTCACAGTGTTGTTGTGTCTCTCTTTACTGAGGATGCCTTTGCAGATTTTTTGAGCTCTCGAATCACATCCTCCTGTACTCTTGTTGCGGTTTGCTTGCTTCCACAAACTCATCTCTACAACCTGCATTCAGCAAGACAACTGTGGTATGTTAGGGCTTACGAGATTTTTCTTTGCTACCCTTGGGAAATAAGCTCTGTGAGGGAAGTGAGGGCAAGTTCAGAATCTACCGTTCTTGCTTGTGTCATTTTTGTACCGTTCTAAGATTTCTGGGATTTTGATATCTATAAATTCTTATTCATGTGATGATTCATTGTGTTAGGTAGAAGTTAGGCACTATTTAACATTTAATGGCTAGAAGCAAAAATCAGATCTTACAACGTTATAAAGAAAAAAAAACCTTAAAATAAATTATTGCTGCAGGGTTAAAAATCTTGTGTAAGTTCTTTTGTGATTGGGTTACCTCACTCATGATATCTTCCAGATATATCCATTTACCTAAGAATTTCACAAATTCATTGTTTTTAATAGCTGAGTAGTAGTTTATTGTGTAAATGTACCACATTTTCTGTATCCATTCCTCTGTTGAGGGGCATCTGGGTTCTTTCCAACTTCTGGCTATTATAAATAAGGCTGCTATGAACATAGTGGAACATATGTCCTTATTACAAGTTGGAACATCTTCTGGATATATGCCTAGGAGAGATATTGCTGGATCTTCAGGTAGTACTATGTCCAATTTTCTGAGGAACTGTCAGACTGACTTCCAGAGTAGTTGTACCAGCTTGCAATCCCACCAGCAATGGAAAAGTGTTCCTCTTTCACCACATCCTTGCCAGCATCTGCTGTCACCTGAATTTTTTTATCTTAGCCATTCTGACTGGTGTGAGGTGGAATCTCAGGGTTGTTTTGATTTGCATTTCCTTGATGATTAAGGGTGTTGAACATTTTTTCACATGATATGCACTCACTGGTAAGTGGATATTAGCCCAGAAACTTAGAATACCCAAGATACAATTAGCAAAAAACATGAAACTCAAGAAGAAGGAACACCAACGTGTGGATACTTTGTTCCTCCTTAAAATGGGGAACAAAACACCCATGGAAGGAGTTAAAAAGACAGTTTGGAGCTGAGACAGAAGGAAGGACCATCCAGTGACTGCCCCACCTGGGGATCCATCCCATAAACAGCCACCAAATCCAGACACTATTGCATATGCCAGCAAGATTTTGCTGACATGACCCTGATATAGCTGTCTCTTGTGAGGCTAGACCAGTGCCTGGCAAATACAGAAGTGGATGCTCACAGTCATCTATTAGATGGAACACAGTGCCCCCAATGGAGGAGCTAGAGAAAGTACCCAAGGAGCTGACGGGGTCTGCAGCCCTATAGGTAGAACAACAATATGAACTAACCAGTACCCCCAGAGCTCATGTCTCGAGCTGCATATGTAGCAGAAGATGGCCAAGTTGTCCATCATTGGAAGGAGAGGCCCTTGGTCTTGTGAAGATTATATGCCCCAGTATAGGGGAATGCCAGGGCCAGGAAGCAGGAGTGTGTGTGTTGGGGAACAGGGCAGGGGGAAGGTATAGGGTAATTTCAGGATAGCATTTGAAAAGTAAATGAAGAAAATATCTAATAAAAAAGTATTGGTTAAATACATGGATAAATAACTCAATTTTTAAAAGATAGGCTAACTTCTGATATTGATGAGGAACCAAACCTAATGATATGATTATGTCAGTATGTTTCTGAATGTAGAATTGGCTTTTCTTTCTTTCTCTTTTTTTTGTACACAATATTTTATTACATCACTCAAGCTAGTCTTAACATTATGGTTTCAAAGGGATCTTCCTGCTTCAGGCACCCAAGTAATTGGGACTTAGTAATGTGTCACTATGTCTAACTAAGCATATTTTGTTCACTTCCTACCTATATACAATGCACTGTGATCCCTTTCATCCCCAGGATCCTCGCCTTCCCCTCCCATTCCTGCTGACATCCTTGTTCCTTCCAGTTACTAATCTGCTACTCCATATCCTTGTTTCATGCAGATCTTATGCACATAGTCACAGCTGCTGCTCATTCATGGGCTGGTCAGCTTTCAATTGCTATTCATTAGTAATAGCTATTAGGTTCATGTTCTTGATAAGACACTTCAAGTATTAACTAATAGTTCTCGGTATATAAGAATAAATTAAAACACATTATACATATGCCACATCACCAACATTGATATATTCTTTTGGAATTTTATTTTATGCACATGAGTATTTGTCTCATATGTGTATGGTACTCACAGAGGCCAGAAGAGGGTGTTACCTCCCCTAGAGCTGGAGTTACAGGCAATTATCAGCTACTATGAAGGTGCTAGGAACCAAACCTCGGTCTTCTGTAAGAGCACCAAGTGCTGCTAACCACTGAGCCACGGAAATATTTTTTAAAAATATTGAGACAATACACCACCACAAAAGTTGCTATTCTCTTAATCAGCATCTTCACAATTACTGCTGTATTTGTATTGGCATACAAATAGCTATTTCCCTTTTGTCTCACTAATGATTGTACTGTATATATTAAATATTTACATCTTTTAAATACATCTTTCAACATTTTAAAGGAGAAGTTCATAAACCAACATAATTTTAATAGTGGCCCAATATTTTATGGAATAGATACACCCTAATTTATTTAAAATAGTTCTTATCTATGAATGTTTATTTCTATAGTTGTTTGTCAATAAAAAAGAGTCCACTTAAGAGCTTTGCATATATTGTGTGTTCATGTGCCACAAATTCGCCGTCCATTTTGGGCAGAGTACTAACAGAAATAAATCCCAGAATAGATGATAAACAAATGAACTTTCAACAAAGGTCCTTTAATATTGCATAGTAATTGTGTCTATTCAGTTCAGATTATTATAGTAAGAAACTTTAGGCACAAAAATTACCCCAAGTGTAACATGTATTGTAATAGACTCTGTCTCTTCTTAGCTGTCTCAATGTGATATGTATTAATAAGTAAAAGTTTTTTTTAAAGAAAGGTAATTATATTCTAACACTTCCTTGATCACTAAGTTAGAAAAAGAGAAACTTGAAATGTTCCCCTTTTTGTATATGTAAAAGAAAAAAATATTTCCATAAATGAAAAGCCAGATTCATGACTGCTTTTCCTCATTTCTTTAATCTAATCTACTGTGTAAATCATTAAATTAGCTGCTTGCATTCACCAGAGAATTGCTTTTGTCTTGCTTTTATTTTCTCATTAAGCTGTCTCAGGACATCACTCCTATCTGAGGGAATACTCTTGTTCACTTAAAAAAAAATGCATGAGAACCCCATGTCGACAGAATCAAGGCTATAGCAGTTATTACTGGAAAGATAAGGCACATGCATTCTTTCATATGCTAAGAAAAAAAATTCAACTTTACCAAAGAATAATTGGGAGTCATGAAGTCCTTCAAATACCTTTCCTTCTTGCTAATTAACATCTTTGTGTATTAAAGAATTCCCAGTTGAAGCCTAAAGACATTATTAAAACAAATCACAAGCTTGGATTTTATAATGTAAAGATTCTTGATAGACACATGAGAGTCTGGACGTGAAATAATTCTTAACTTCTTGCAATGAAAGGCCATTGTGTGACACTGAAATTATATTTTTCCCAGGGGTTGGATTGCCAACTGCTTTCTTTTACTTCCTTATCAAAATCCAGAGAGTTTCCCAACATTGCTTATTCTGTAGTGTTCTTTTTTTATAACCACAACCTCCAAACACTCAGAACTGATAACCTGAGAAGTGTCTTGTGAGATAGGGAAAATTCCATAACCAGATCCTTAGAGATAATCTTCTAGATTTGTAGTTAAGTCACAGCACAGCACATCTGGTAATGGGGAGAGATATATGGCTCTATGAAGAAAGAGGAGAAAAGAATCAATGGGATACACTTTTAGCCACAAATACATGTAACAGTTATTTGTTGATGAAAAAATTAGTCTTTGTGTCATATTTGGGACACAACATTGAATGACTATTACCTCAAACTAAATGACTTACAAAATAATTATTTTCCCTGAGCATGTAATTTTTTTCTTGCATGTTGTCATTTTAAAATGATCTGTAAAGTTGAGGTATGCATTTAAAAATAAGGTAAAATATATTAATTTTCACATATTAAAAAATAACATACCTGACACTCTGCCTCATTGCCAGTATAGGAGGAAGGATTTTGGTTTAGGTCAGATATACCTAAAATTCAACCCTAGGGAAATGCTGACAATCTGTTTTAAGTTTTCTCCTCTAAAATGAGGATTAACTAAAATCATATAACTAGCTGTTTGGATAGAGTGGACGTGAAGTGACATTTTCTGATTTCTTTGGATACTCAGTTGTGTCATGTGATGTTTTTCTGGAAGCTGTCTTATGAGAAGATGTTTTGCTAAGAAGTGGTCTTTTTCTAGAAGCTGTTTTGTGAAAGGTCCTGTGATGTTTTGCTGGAGTAGACACTTGAGAAGGCACATGATGGTTAGAAGGAATATAAATGCAATCCCACAGAGAGTGAGAGGACGCTCTTGCACTGGTTCACCTTGCAACACTTTGCTGATCGTTGCTGGTTTTTGCTTGTTGTGACTTCGTACAGAGAAATGTGTCACACAACTTTTCATGGTATTGAGGCTGCTTCTTGCCACTTCCACAGACTTGTGATGGATGATTTGGTGGAACCCTAACGAAATGTTTCTTCTGGACCAAACTGCTGCTACTGATTTGTGTTGGTGTTTTGGACTGGACTGCTGATAACCTGACAAGAAAGATTGGAATCGCTCCAAAGAACTACTTCTAAACAGGTCCATATCTCTTGTTTTCTCTTCCCCTACCTTTGTTAAGTAGACCAGGAGGGAGGGAGTGAGGGAGGTTGAAGCATTTAAGTAGATTTTGAAAAAAATCTAAGTATACACTGGAAGAGAAACATTTTTTAATTTTACATTTATTTTAATTACTTTTTTGTAATGAACCCACAAAGAAACATATCATACAACTATTGTGATAATAACTTAAGCAATGCTTATGCTATAGATCTCGGTGAGCTTCTATACAGTTATAATGGTGATTCTGCAGCCAGTATAGAATAACATTTAGGAAGGTGATCAGGAAAGTGTCCTGTTAAGTAACAAAGAACGAAATGCAGGCAAAAGGACAAACCAGTCATAGAAGAGATATAAAGATATTGGTTACTTTACATGGTGGATAATTTGCAGAAAAATCGTTGATGGTGAAAGTGTAAGACCCTGATCTCTTTTCTGAACATCTGATGGAGTCACATACCTCTGGAAGACTAATAGGAGCACTCCAGGGACTGCATTTTTTTTTTTTTGACAATATTCTTGCTCCATCACTTTCTTAGAGTCTGTGGTATACTTGGGTTGACCAGAAGTTCTGATGGGCAAATGGAGCTAGAACTTTGCCATATGCCTTTGCAATCCCTTCTTTCCTTCCTTCGCCATCCCTCCATCCCTAATCAACTACTGATAGCCTTGTGTTAGCATAAATTAGTTTGCATGTTCTAGGGAAGAGCTTCCCAACCTGTTGACTTTGGGGGACTATATAGTTTCTTGTTATAGAGGTCTGCCCTGTTGATGATCAAAGATTTATCAGCATCCCTTGTCTTCATTCACGAGATGAGAGTAGTTTTTCCTCCTGTTTTAAGAACTAGGCATGTTTCCTGACATGGACGGATGTTCTCTGGGAGGAAAATCTGGTCCTAGTTGTGGGAGGGATGTTGTAGAGCTTTATAGGAAAGGAACTGTGGAGTATTGTGTGTTTTACTGTGGCTGTGTTTCCTCACCATGATTATCTGCAAGTTCACACCACACAGAGTCATTTTCTTAAGGTTCCTGATCAGAAGTATCTGAGATTAATTGGTTTGCCATCAAAATAGGTATGTGTCTAGATCAGCTGTTCTCAACCTGTTGGTCACAACCTCTAAGGGATTGCATATCAGACATCCTGCATACCAGACATTTACATTACAATTCATAACTAGCAAAATTATAGTTATGAAGTAGCCACAATATAATTTTATGGTTGAGCATCACTGGTCCATGAGCAACTGTCTTAAAGGGTAGCAGCATTAGGAAGGTTGAGAAAAATTGGTCTAGATCATTGAATACTCAGATGTAGAAAAACATGAGTTCTGAGTCTAATAGTTGTAGTTATTGGCTGACATACATTATTGGCTTGAAAATATTTTGTTTCCTTTGTAAGGTTACCAGAAAGATCAAATTTGAGCAATGTAATATGAAAGTCATAGAATTTGTGCTAATGTTGCCATATGAAAGGGCATAATGCTTGTGTCATATAGTTAATAGATATTTATTGAGTAGTTGAGGTGGCATAAAATTAAACTTAGCATGTCTTCTAAGCCAAGTGAAAAAGAAATATAGCACTACAACTGAGATGCAGAAGTAACAGAGTAAAAAGGAGAGATGAGCCTAGGAAGTATCAGTATAGGCAAGACTTGACCTGGACAACTTTGAATGGCAGTTAGGATCTTATAGGAAATTTCTCTGTAATGATATCAATGGAAACAAGAAGTATAAAATGCCATACAATGTTCTGGGATCTATGAATGGCTTCCTATGTTGGTAGCATAAAATAATGGGAGATGAACAATAAATAAGAGACAACCATGAAGGATACATTTGCTCTTGCTAAGTAATTTAGACTTTATTTGAGAAGTGGCAGAAAACTAGGAAAGGCTTATAAAACAAGAAATGTAAACCAGTTAGTATTTTTGCAAAGATTGCTTTGTTGCCAGAGTGTGGAATTGATTTAAATGTCTGTTCTCATTACCGAAGCCTAGGGATTTTATTTCATCAATATTTTATTGTTTCATTGTCATAAATTAACATCGATTTTTTTCACAATTAAGTTTCATTACTAACTGGCAAAAATGACTTCTTAAGAAAGAAAAGAAGTCTTATGTGATAATTTTAATTTAGATAGTCAGGTAAGTATAGGAAGTGGGCTTTTTGTGGTGTGGGGCAGGTACCATCAATATACTGTTTTTCTTTTTAAAAATTTTGCTTTTTTTTGAAATTGTAATTTAATTATGACATTTCCTCCTTCTCTTTGCCCCTCCTACCCTTCCACATATCCCTCCCGACTCTCTTTTAAATTTGTAGCCTTTTAAGATCAAAAATTCAGGTGACAGCAGATGCTGGCATGGATGTAGAGAAAGGAGAATGTTCCTCCATTGTTGGTGGGACTGCAAGCTTGTTCAACCACTCTGGAAATCAGTCTGGCGGTTCCTCAGAAAAATGGACATAGTACTACCAGAAGATCCTGCAATACCTCTCCTGGGCATATATCCAGAAGATGTACCATCAGGTAAGAAGGACACATGTTCCACTATGTTCATAGCAGCCTTATTCATAATAGCCAGAAGCTGGAAAGAACCCAGATGTCCCTCAACAGAGGAATGGATACAAAAAATTTGGTACATTTACACAATGGAGTACTAGTCAGCTATTAAAAACAATGAATATATGAAATTCCTAGGCAAATGGATGGATCTGGAGGGCATCATCCTGAGTGAGGTAACCCAATCACAAAAGAACTCACATAACATGTACTCACTGATAAGTGGATATTAGCCTAGAAATCTAGAATACCCAAGATACAATTTACTAAACACAGGAAACTCAAGAAGAATGAAGATCAAAATGTGGTCACTTCGCCCCTTCCTAGAATTAAGAAAAAAGCACACATTGAAGGAGTTACAGAGATCGTGTGTGGAGCTGAACCAAAGGATGGACCAAGCAGTGACTGCAGTAGCCGGGGATCCATCCCATAATCAGCCACCAAACATAGACACGATTGCATATGCCAGCAAGATCGTGCTGAAATGCCTTGATATAGCTGTGGGAGGCTATACATGGAAGTGGACGCTCACAATCAGCTATTCGATAGAACTCAGGACTCACAAGGAAGGAGCTAGACAAAGTACCCAAGGAGCTGAAGGGGTCTTCAATCCCATACGTGGAAGAATAACAGGAACTAACTAGTACCCCCAGAGCTCATGTCTCTAGCTGCATATATAGAAGAAGATGGCCTAGTTGGCCATCATTGGGAAGAGAGGCGCCTTGGTCATGCAGACTTTATATGCCCTAGTACAGGGTAACGCCAGGGCCAAGATGTAGGAGTGGGTGGGTAGGGGAGCAGGGCAGGGGATGGGGGAGGGTATAGGGGACTTTGGGGATAACATCTGAAATGTATATGAAGAAAATATCTAATAAAAATGGGAAAAAAAGAAAAAAATTTGTAGCCTTTTAAAAAACTAATTATTATTTACACACACACACACACACACACACACACACATCTAAATATATCCTTTTCTGTCTTTATAATGTTACCTCTCTGTTTATTTTCAGGGCTGACCATTTGGCATTGGACAACCTTTGGTGTGCTCTTTTCTAGGAAAGAGCACCTCTCCTGCTCCTAGCTTTCCTCAGTTGCCTGAGGTTCTTTGTACAGAATGGAGGCTCTATGGGCTTTTCCCAGGCCACTGGCATGATCGTTGTTCTCATCCTTGTTTAAGTCATGATTAATGTGTTCTTAGTTCAAGAAGGATAGTTTGAAATTGCTCTCTGCCCCTTTTAAAACACCCAAATGTCTCCATGGGTAAAAGAAACTGAGTGTGAGTAGGTGCTGTGATGAGTTAGTGCATCTACACAGTGAATGCAGGGAGCCATCTGCTTCACAGAGAATGGTGACAGGACAACTCTTGAGAAATGAGTCAGATGGCTTCTTTGGTATCTAGTGACCTAGGCTTTACAAGCCACAGACTTTGAGGTATGTTTTCTGAGAATTAATGATCCTAAGTAGTAGAGATCCTTAGTGGGTCATCTTTCTGGACATGTAAGGCTGTCACACCCTCTTCTCTTATACAACCAGAGCCCAGGTGCTTCCATGGGCCATCTTGGGTTCAGGTGTATGTATTTAGTGCCCCCCTCATACTGCCTTTCATGTACACATACACAGCCTTCCCTCTCCTAACCTATTAAATGCCACAAGATCTTATTTTCTTATCTAAATGTCATTGTCCACTTTGCTCATCTCAGGGCAGATAGCTGATGGTTTTAGTAACCCTCCGTTATCAACCAAATATTATATTGATGTTAGAGTAGAGGGTGCTATGGTTCCTGCCTCCTTTGCTCCTTCTGGTATGCAGGTTACTTTTAAAAAAAAATGTCTGTTCTTGTATTTTGAGTTTGAAGTTGTTATACAACAGTACTGACTTAGCCCACAGTATGTATATTGGTCCCCCCATTGTCCATGGAATAGAAATTTAGTGATTAAAATAAAAAAAGAGATGCAAGACCAGAGAAGGGACATTAGTGTGATGGAAAAGATGGGTGAAGTGTTACACCCTAGGATGGGTTGTAGAGTTGCTGAAATGTACCTGGAAGGTTGACATTTCATTTAGTTGTCTCAGAATAAATTGTGAATGCCAGGTCTATCATTTATTTTATACATTGACTAAATTATCAGAGACCAAAGGATGAGTAAGTAGAAATTAAGCCATGGGGACATAAATTATCCCAAAGAAAATCTAAGAGCAATCTTCTGTGTGTGGCAAACTTCCCTATCTGAGGAGAGGGGTGGGTATGACTGACATCTGTTCTATGGTGAACTTGGAGACCTGGAGATTACACAGAGATGCATGCTTTTGCCTCCATGAAAGTCTGTTAAAAGATTTTTTTGAGCCTCTAACCACGATTATTAATTCTGGCACCATCCTGTTGAAAAACATGTGCCATATCATGAAATCAATATAAATAATTGATACCCAGAGATAATGATACTCCTAACATAGAAATAAGAAGACATGATGCATTCCTTCAAGTATGTGATAGACTAGAAAAATTATATTGTTTTGTGTAAGTTCTTGTTGTAGAAATAGAACTAGAGAAAAAATTTAGCAGATAGGCATTGTTCGTACATGCTAATCATTCCAGTGTTTAGGAGGTAGAGGCAAGAGGACTGAGAGTTTGACAGCAGCCTGACCTGTATATTAAGATCATTTCTCCAAAGAGGGAGGGAGGGAGGGAGGGAGGAAGGGAGGGAGGGAGGGAGGAAGGAAGAGGAAGAGGAGAAGGAGGAAGAAGTGAAGGAGGTAAAGGAGGTAAAGGAAATGTGAGTCAAGATAGGGAAGATGTAAGTGTGTTAAACGATTTAATCTTTCCACAAGCAGCTTTTCTTTCTTTTTCTTTCTTTCTTTCTTTCTTTCTTTCTTTCTTTCTTTCTTTCTTTCTTTCTTTCTTTCTTTCTTCCTTCCTTCCTTCCTTCCTTCCTTCCTTCCTTCCTTCCTTTCTTTCTTTCTTTCTTTCTTTCTTTCTTTCTTTCTTTCTTTCTTAGATATTTTCTTCATTTACATTTCAAATGCTACCCACTTTCCTAGTTTCCTCTCCAAAAATTCCCTATACCCTCTCCCTGCTCCCCAACTCACCCACTCCTGCTTCCTGGCCCTGGCATTCCCCTATACTGGGGTATAGAATCTTCGCAAGACCCAGGGCCTCTCCTTCCATTGATAACTGACTAAGCCATCCTCTGTTATATATGTAGCTAGAGCCACGAGTCCCATCATGTGTTTTCTTTGATTGTTGGTTTAGTCCCAAGGAGCTAAGCAGCTTTTTGATGGTCTGTGTGTTCAAATAGAAGCCTAGGGGCATCCGGTTGGATAACAGGAATGTTTTTATAGTTGAGTCAAGATACATATATTTTATATGTACTTGAAATGTAATATTCTAGAATGCAAATATGATAAGTTCAATGCCAATCTTTTGAACTTTGTACTTCATGTAACTTATGCTTTCTATTGCTGGAACTAAACAAGGTGATACTCATTTTCTGTAATGTATTCCTTCATATATCCATTCCTCTTTTATGACTTCTGTAATTTCTTGTGTCTATCAACTATATTTTTGAGATATGGTCTTATCAGCTGGCTTTGTGCTTCTGGTGCTTGTGCCTCGACCCTCCCTGGGGTAGAATTGCGTTGTATATCCAGCTAAGTTGGAAGATATGTAATTTGCTTCTTAATATGTATTCCATCTCACCATCTGTTTAACACATATCCAATTCCTAATCTAGAGTAGGTACCATGGTAAGTACTCAGAGCTGGAAATATACCACATCTTTTACCTCATGAGGATGAAACAAGGTTTGGAATGACTGTATGTGATACTTTGAATGCTTAATTGGTTATATAGAACCTTAAAAAATAGTTACTTATTCATACTGATATTTTCAAAGCGACTAATATCCCAAGTATTAGATAGGCTATTTGAGAGATGTTTCTGAGTGTCATAGTTAAGTACTTTCTTGGCCATGACTGGACTATTGAACTTGTCTTTCTTCAGTGCAGAGTTTGTTACCTAACTTACTTATCTAACCTTTTGTTGCTGTTGTTGTTGATCCTTTACTCTGAAAAAGAGAATTAAAGCTGAACTGACCTGTGAGAGTTTTAAGTACAGTAGAAATGAATATGTATCTCTTGATGAGGCTTCTCATGAAATAATTACTCAACATTGGTAAGCTATTATGTTACTTCTTAGAAAAGGTGTCCCATGAGCTCATTAGTACTTTAGCACTCGTTGCACCGAGGGTGTGTTCTTATACATTTGATTCTTTCACAGAACTGTGAGGCTGCTAAATCCCTGACCATTTCTTTTTTTTTTTCAATTTTTATTAGATATTTTCTTCATTTACATTTCAAATGTTATCCAGAAAGTCCCCTATACCCTCCCCCATCCCTGCACTGCTCCCCTACCCATCCACTCCTACATCTTGGCCCTGGCGTTACCCTGTACTGGGGCATATAAAGTCTGCATGACCAAGGGGCCTCAATTTCCAATGATGGCCAACTAGGCCATCTTCTTCTATATATGCAGCTAGAGACATGAGCTCAGGGGGTACTAGTTAGTTCATGTTGTTCTTCCACCTATAGGTTTGAAGACCCCTTCAGCTCCTTGGGTACTTTCTCTAGCTCCTTCCTTGTGAGTCCTGTGTTCCATCTAATAGCTGACTGTGAGCATCCACTTTCTTGTTTGCCAGGCACTGGTATAGTCTCCCAGGAGACACCTATATCAGGGCCCTTTCAGCACTATCTTGCTGGCATATGCAATCGTGTCTATGTTTGGTGGCTGATTATGGGATGGATCCCTGGCAGCCGCAGTCACTGGTTGGTCCATCCTTTTGATTCATCTTCACACATGATCTCTGTAACTCCTTCAATGTGTGCATTTTTCTTAATTCTAGGAAGGGGCAAAGTGTCCACATTTTGATCTTCATTCTTCTTGAGTTTCCTGTGTTTAGTAAATTGTATCTTGGGTACTCTAGGTTTCTGGACTAATATCCACATATCAGTGAGTACATGTTATGTGAGTTCTTTTATGATTGAGTTACCTCACTCAGGATGATGCCCTCCAGATCCATCCATTTGCCTAGGAATTTCATATATTCATTGTTTTTAATAGCTGACTAGTACTCCATTGTGTAAATGTACCAAATTTTTTGTATCCATTCCTCTGTTGAGGGACATCTGGGTTCTTTCCAGCTTCTGGCTATTATGAATAAGGCTGCTATGAACATAGTGGAACATGTGTCCTTATTACCAGATGGAACATCTTCTGGATGTATGCCCAGTAGAGAGGTATTGCAGGATCTTCTGGTAGTACTATGTCCATTTTTCTGAGGAACCGCCAGACTGATTTCCAGAGTGGTTAAACAAGCTTGCAGTCCCACCAACAATGGAGGTGTGTTCTGCTTTCTCCACATCCACGCTAGCATCTATTGTCACCTGAATTTTTGATCTTAGCTATTCTTACTGGTGTGAGGTGGAATCTCAGGGTTGTTTTGATTTGCATTTTCCTGATGATTAAGGATGTTGAACATTTTTTCATGTGCTTCTCAGCCATTCGGTATTCCTCAGTTGAGAATTCTTTGTTTAACTCTGTGCCCCACTTTTTAATGGGGATATTTGATTTTCTGGTGTCCACCTACTTGAGTTCTTTATATATATTGGATATCAGCCCCCTATCTGATTTAGGATTGATAAAGATCCTTTCCCAATCTGTTGGTGGTCCTTTTGTCTTGTTGAAAGTATCTTTTGCCTTACAGATGCTTTGCAACTTTATGAGGTCCCATTTGTCAATTCTTGATCTTACAGCCCAAGCCTTTGCTGTTCTATTCAGGAATTTTCCCCCAGTGCCCATATCTTTGAGAATTTTCCCCACTTTCTCCTCTATAAGTTTCAGCGTCTCTGGTTTTATGTGGAGATTCTTAAACCACTTAGACTTGACTTTAGTACAAGGAGATAAGAATGGATCAATTCCCAATCTTCTACATGTTAGCTGCCAGTTGTGCCAGCACCATTTGTTGAAAAGGCTGTCTTTTTTCCACTGGATAGTTTTATCTCCCTTGTCAAAGATCAGGTGACCATAGGTGTGTGGATTCATTTCTGGGTCTTCGATCCTATTCCATTGATCTACCTGTCTGTTGCTGTACCAGTACAATGCAGTTTTTAATAATGATTGCTCTGTAGTACAGCTTGAGGTCAGGCCTGGAGATTCTACCAGAGGTTCTTTTATTGTTGAGAAGAGTTTTCGCTAGTCTAGGTTTTTTGTTATTCCAGATGAACTTGCTAATTGTTTTTTCTAGATCCTTGAAGAATTGAGTTGCAATTTTGATGGGGATTGCATTGAATCTGTAGATAGCTTTAGGCACTATAGCCATTTTTACTATATTGATTCTGCCAATCCATGAGCATGGGAGATCCTTCCATCTTCTGAGATCTTCCTCAATTTCTTTCTTCAGAGACTTGAAGTTCTTGTCATACAAATCTTTCACTTCCTTTGTAAGAGTCACACCAAGATATTTTATATTGTTAGTGATTATTGTGAAGGGTGATGTTTCCCTGATCTCTTNAGTTCTCTATCTTTGTTGTGTCTTTATGTGGTTTAGGTATCAGAGTAATTGTGGCTTCATAGAATGAATTGGGTAGTGTACCTTCAGATTCTATTTTGTTGAATACTTTGAGAAGAACTGGAACTAGGTCTTCTTTGAAGGTCTGATAGAACTCTGCACTAAACCCATCTGGTCCTGGGCTTTTTTTGGTTGGGAGACTTAATATTAATGACTGCTTCTATTTCTTTAGAAGATATAGAGCTGTTTAGGTCATTAATCTGATCCTGGTTTAACTTTGGAACTTGGTATCGTCTAGAAACTTATCCATTTCATCTAGATTTTCCAATTTTTTTGAATATAACCTTTTGTAGAAGGATCTAATGGTGTTTTGAATTTCCTCAGGATCCGTTGTTATGTCTCCCTTTTCATTTCTGATTTTGTTAATTTGGATGCTATCCCTGTGCCCTCTAGTGAGTCTGGCCAAGGGTTTGTCTATCTTGTTGACTTTTTCAAAGAACCAGCTCCTGGTTTGATTGATTCTTTGGATAGTTCTTTTTGTTTCCACATGGTTGATTTCACCCCTGAGTTTCATTATTTCCTGCCGTCTACTCCTCTTAGGTGAATTTGCTTCCATTTGCTCTAGAGCTTGCAGATGTGCTGCCAAGCTACTAGTGTATGCTCTCTCCATTTTTTTTTTTTTTTTTTTTGTAGGAACTCAGAGCTGTGAGTTTACCTCTCAGGAATGCTTTCATTGTGTCCCATAAGTTTGGGTATGTTGTGGCTTCATTTTCATTAAACTCTAGAAAGCCTTTAATTTCTTTCTTTATTTCTTCCTTGACCAAGGTATCAATCATTAATTTCTTTCTTTATTTCTTCCTTGACCAAGGTATCTTCCTTGACCAAGTAGAATGTTGTTCAGTTTCCACGTGAATGATGGTGTTCTGCTACTTATATTGTTATTGAAGAGCAGCCTTAGTCCATGGTGATCTGATAGGATGCAAGGGACAATTTCAATATTTTTGAATCTGTTGAGGCCTGTTTTGTGGCCAATTATGTGATCAATTTTGGAGAAGGTGCCATGAGGTGTTGAGAAAAAGGTATATCCTTTTGTTTTAGGATGAAATATTCTGTAGATATCTGTTAAGTCCATTTGTTTCATAGCCTCTGTTAGTTCGACTGAGTCTCTGTTTAATTTCTGTTTCCAGGATCTGTCCATTGATGAGAGTGGGGTGTTGAAGTCTCCCACTATTATTGTGTGAGATGCAATGTATGTTTTGAGCTTTACTAAAGTTTCTTTAATGAAAGTGGCTGCCCTTGCATTTGGAGCATAGATATTCAGAATTGAGAGTTCCTCTTGGAAGATTTTTGCATTTGATGAGTATGAAGTGCCCCTCTTTGTCTTTTTTGATAATTTTGGGTTGAAAGTCTATTTTATTCGATATTAGAATGGCTACCCCAGCTTTTTTCTTCGGACTGTTTGCTTGGAAAATTGTTTTCCAGCCTATCACTCTGAGGTAGTGTCTGTCTTTTTTCCTGAGGTGTGTTTCTTGTAAGCAGCACAACGTTGGGTCCTGTTTGTGTAGCCAGTCTGATAGTCTATGTCTTTTTATTGGGGAATTGAATCCATTGATATTAAGATATATTAAGGAACAGTAATTGTTGCTTCCTGTCATTTTTGTTTTTAGAGTTGGTATTCTGTTCTTGTGGCTGTCTTCTTTTAGGTTTGTTGAAGGATTACTTTCTTGCTTTTTCTAGGGCAGAGTTTCTGTCCTTGTGTTGGTTTTTTTCTGTTATTATCCTTTGAAGGGCTGGATTTGTGGAAAGATATTGTGTGAATTTGAATTTGTCATGGAATACTTTGGTTTCTCCCTCTATGGTAAATGAGAGTTTTGCTGGGTATAGTAGCCTGGGCTGGCATTTATGTTCTCTTAGTGTCTGTATAATTTCTGTCCATGATCTTCTGGCTTTCATAGTCTTTGGTGAGAAGTCTGGAGTAATTCTAATAGGCCTGCCTTTATATGTTACCTGACCTTTTGCCCTTACTGCTTTTTAATATTCTGTCTTTATTTAATGTGTTTGTTGTTCTGATTATTATGTGTCAGGAGGAATTTCTTTTCTGGTCCAGCCTATTTGGAGTTCCCTAGGCTTCTTGTATGTTTATGGGCATCTCATTCTTTACGTATTGAAAGTTTTCTTCTATAATTTTGTTAAAGATATTTGCTGGCCCTTTAGTTTGAGAGTCTTCCTTCTCTTCTACTCTTATTATCCCTACGTTTGGTCTTCTCATTGTGTCCTGGATTTCCTGGATATTTTGCATTAGGATCTTTTTGCATTTAGCATTTTCTTTGATTGTCATGTCTATGCTCCCTATAGAATCTTCTGTGCCTAAGATTCTCTCTTCTATCTCTTGTATTCTGTTGCTGATGCTCATATCTATGGTTCCTGATTTTTTTCTATGGTTTCTATCTCCAGGGTTATCTCCTTTTCGTTTTTCTTAATTGTTTCTACTTCCATTTTTAGGTCCTGGATGGCTTTGTTCAATTCCATCACTTGTTTGGTATGTTTTCCTGTAACTCTCTAAGTTGTTTATCTGTGTTTTCCTGTATTTCCTTCTTATAGTCCTCCATCATCATCATGACCAGTGACTATATATCCATGTCCTACTTTTCTGGTGTGCTGTTGTATCTAAGACTTGACTTGGTGGGTGAGTTTGGATCTGGTGATGCCAAGTACCCTTGGATTCTGTTGCTTCTGTTCTTACGCTTGCCTCCTGCCATCTCTGCCGAGGAGACCTGGTGTTGGTGTAGACCAGAAGGGACCCGCTGCCCTGGTCTGTCCCTTTATTTATCTCCCAGCTGCAGTCTTGAGTTCCAAGAGATTGGATTGGAACAGATGTTGTGTTCTGCTGCTCACCTGTGGTCCCAAGATAGCTTGGGGAGTCCCAAAGGGGCCTTGGGATTTTGCACAGAGCCTGCGCCCGAGCCCTGAGCTGGTGCAAGGCAGACCGGACTGGACCGAAAGGGAGCGGCTGTCCTGCCCTGGGCCTTTATCAATCTCCAGGATGGTGTCTCAAGTCCCATGTGATTGGGCCGGAACAGATGCTGTGTTCCACTGCTCACCTGTGGTCCCAAGATAGCTTGGAGACCCTGACCATTTCTTAATCTTTACTTCATCAATATCACATTGCTTTCCAATGTGGTCCATGTCAAGGCAGATGCTGCAAACCTTAATATGTAAGTGAGACAGCATGGAAATAGAGAAGACTGATCTGACAAGAAATGACCATGCTGCAGATAAACCCCAAATTCTAACCAGCTTTCAGGATGGTTCAGCAAATTAATCCTAAAGGTCATCAAGAACTATGGCGCACTGTTCAGAGAACTCTGACATTGCTCAGTGCTAGACTCTGTAGTAAAGAAGGAAGAGCTGATAAGTGTGTCTCTTACTTGCTTTTCTATTACTGTTAGGAAACACCATGATCAAGGGAACTTACAAAGAAAACTTTCAGAGGGTTAGAGTCCATGCTGGAGGACCAAAGGCATGGCAGTAAGAATAGCTGAGTACTTACATCTTGGTCTGGCAGTGAAGTGCCAGTTCTATTTGGTGGAACCAGTACAGTGGAAGTTCTAATGTGTGGAGGATGCTGTCTCTTCCTGGTGCTTTCTCTTCTAGAATAGTGCTAGGCACTGAGCTTGGGGAAGTGTATATACAGTCTTTTATTTACATTGACTGTTAAATTATTATTACATTGACTGAGTATAAATGGAAAGGCTATATCAGGACTTTGACTACATTTGCCCCTTATGGTATGCCACTGCCTCCTATTGGCTTTATCAGAAATTCATATCACAATGACTTCCACTTCCTGATTCCTGTATCTGATCTCAATTTATTATGAATTCAACCCACCAAAAGGTATTACTATTTGTTACTGGCCCTAAAAGACCAGTAATCAATAGTTATTTATTACTAATTAATCTAAACTTAAATATTTTAAAAATAGAAGTAACGTATGGATGGCAAATAAATTCAAACCACATGAATAAAATGAAAAGTACCATCTTCCTTCCCTTTATCCTGTTGACTCTCACTAAAGAGTTGTTTGCTTTGAACTTTTCTGCAGCTCTTTAAGGAAAAAGGCATATTTGCATCTCTGACTATTTATGTGCTTTAGAAAGTATACACAAATACTCTGGGCTAGGCAAAAATTTCAGAGAGATGATACCCAAGATACAAGTTATGAAAGCAAAAATTGGCAAACTTTACTTTAAATTAAAAAAAAAAACTCTGCTTCAAAAGGAACAATATAACATCTTAAAATGAAAATCTATGGAAAGAAATTTTTGTAAACTTTATATTTGATTCAGGACTTCTATCCAAAATATAAGTATAATTCTTATAACTTACTAATAATAGGGAAATGATCCAGTTGGAAAATGAGCAATGGTTCTCAGTGATTCTCCAAAGAAGTATTAGAAATGACGAACTGGCACATGAGGAAATGTTCAGCATTGCTCACCATTAGGGAAATGCACATAAAAACCAATATAGATGTCACTAGAGAACACCGAGATGACCATTATGAATGGGACAGATAGTAACAAGGGTTGTGAATGGGGGGAAACTGGAATCTCCATGTCTCACTATTAGTAATGTAGAGTGCAATCATTTTCAAAAATAGCCCGACAACTTCTCTAAATGGTAAACTGCTAGTACTGGACCCAAACATTCCACCCCTATGTGCTTAGTCAAGAGCAATTGAAAAACATGTCAGAATCTTGAACATGGACATTTACAGATATGTTATTTACAATGACGAAAATGTAGAAACAAACCAGATATCTACCAACTAATATTTAGATAAAGAAAATATAGGAAAGGATGAGAAGAATTTATAGCTGACACCTGAAACACCTTACCTGGAACGTAGAGAGAAGAGCTGGAGCCAAGCCATTGGCTGCAGAGTGCCTTTACCTCATCTGACTGTGTAGATTTTAGAATGTTCAAGTCAGACCACCAAGCCTGTCCTGATGTGATGCACTTCTTAATTAACCCAGGGCACCTCTGTGGTGGATGACTTTGCTGTGTGATTAGGCTTTGCATCTCTTTGTGGAAGACAGTGGGTCTTTTAATATTTCATGCCTTACTTTAATACTCTTGCTTTCTTTCCTACCTTAGGTCTGTGCTTTTATTTTTATTCATTCTTGAGACCTTGAAAGTGGAAAGTGTCCTTTCTTTTTATGAATATTTAGAAGCCTGCTGTGTTGGTGCTTTTTGGTAAGTGCTTTTTATCAGTTTAACAGCATATATATTTTTCTATTTCTTGTTGCATAATTTTTTTCTTAAAATATCAGGCATGGTGTGCAGTTTCACTTAATTTGTGGGGACATCCATATTGATCATTGTATATGAATTTATTTATTTTTCTGCCTTAATCTGAACATGTGGTGGATCGCATTAATGCATTTCCTAGACTTGCTTTCAATCATTCATTTGGCATTCATTCCACACATATTTATTTGGTACCCTCCACACAGCAGATGCCGCTCTGAGCATCAGCGACACAGTAAAAAAGCAAAGCAGTCATTATTTTTTTTAAATACTATTAAATGCAATCTGTTACTGTTTAGTCGTTTGCATTTAGATTTGAGAATCTACCTCAAGAAATATTAAAACTATGCACACAAAGATATATGATAATGGATCATTATTATATTATTTATGAACATGCTCACTGATGGGAAGATGTTGAAATATGTTTAGTTTCTCCACAGCATGACATAACGAATAGTAATTAGAAAAAAAGCATGTAGTTGAGTGCATGTAAGTAGGAAAATATATAAAAATGTTGAAGGATTTGTGTATGCATGGTATCATATTATTACAGTAGAAATGAAAAAGAAATCTTAAGTAACCCAGGCTGCTTTGAAGTTGCTATGTTGCTATTCCTAATCCTCCTGTCTCTACCTCCCTGACATTACCATGATCTTGAACTCCTAATTCTCCTGTCTCCACTTCTCTGACATTACCATGCTCATATCCCAGCTATCCTTGAACTCATAGCAATTCTTTTTCTTGGTCTCCTAAGTATTTGGATTCCAGATGTGTACAACCACACCATGACCTCTGTGTGTGCCTTGATAGGTGTATCTGGAAGGCTATCAAACAACAACAAATGGGGAATCCCTCTCAGGTAAAGGAGGAAAAGTGAGGAACATGGAGACAGATTTTCAGTTTTTAAAATATGTTCTATGGCTTAAGTTTTAAAATCTTGTTTATTTGGCAAGTAAATATTAATGTTATTATAAAAGAGGGATGTTGGGATGTTACCTTTGAGTAGAGAGATGTTACAGATAGTTTGCAGCATTGTAAAATCCTTTATGGATGTGATGGTTTGTTGTAATATTGGATAAGTTGGAGAAATGGACTATTTTAGTATGTTTGGGCTACTGCAACAAAATCTTGAGGCTGGGTAATTTATAGTTTACACAAATGTATTAGTTCATAGTTCTGGAGGCTGGGAAGTCTAAGATTAAGGAGACAATATGTGATGTAGGCCTTCTTACTGGATCAGTCCAGTCCATAGACCATGGCTGAAAGGCAAAAGAGAACGTGTAAGAGAGAGCCTGGAGCTCAAGATTGTCTTGTAGACCCACCTTCTAGCTAAGGAACTAACTCCTCAGACAAAATGCTCAATCCATTTAAGAGTTCAAACCTTATGCCAGCAAGATTTTGCTGACAAGACCCTGTTATAGCTATCTCTTGTGCCTGGCAAATACAGAAGTGGATGCTTACAGTCATCTATTGGATGGAACACAGGGCGGGCAATGAAGGAGCCAGAGAAAGTACCCAAGGAGCTGAAGAGGTCTGCAACCATATGGGAGGAACAATAATATGAACTAACCAGTACCCCCAGAGCTTCTGTCTCTAGTTACATTTGTAGCAAAGGATAGCCTAGTTGGCCATCAATGGGAGGAGAGGCCCTGTTCTTGCAAAGATTATATGCCCTAGTACAGGGGAATGTCAGGGCCAGGAAGCAGAAGTGGGTGTGTTGGGGAGCAGGGTTGGGGGAGGGTATAGGGGACTTTTGGAGAGCAAATTAGGAAAGGGAATAGCATTTGAAATGTAAATGAAGAAAATATCTAATAAAAAAAATAATAAAGAGTTCAAACCTTTCAAGACCTGGTCATCTTTAAAAGAATTCTACAACTTTCAACTCTGTTACATTGGGGATGAAGTTTGTAACACATAAGCACTGGGGAACACATTCATTTTTTATTTTATTTTACTTTATCATCTATCTATCTATCTATCTATCTATCTATCTATCTATCTATCTATTTATTTATTTAAGTCACTTTACATCCTTATCACAGACCCCTCCCTCTCCTCTTCCCAGTCCCACCCTTAGATACTCCTCCCCTAACTGCCCCCTCCATTTCTCCTCAGAGAAGAAGACTCCTTGGGTACCACCCTACCCTGAGACATCTAATCCCACCAGAACTAGGAACATCCTTTTCTGCTGAGGTCCAGCCAGGCAGTCCAGGTAGGGAAGGATCTAATGGCAGACAACAGAGTCAGAGACACCCCCTGCTTTACTTGTTAGGGAGCTCACATGAAGACCGAGCTGCACATTTGCTACAAATGTGTAGGGAGTCTAAGTCCAGCTTCTACATGCTCCCTGGTTATTGGCCCAGGCTCTTTGAGCTCCATGGTCCCAGGTTAGTTGATTCTGTAGGGTCTTCTGGTGTCCTCCCATTTGCTAAATCTATCCCCCACTCTTCCTCAAGACTCCCCAGGCTCTGCCTGATGTTTGGCTGTGGGTTTCTGCATCTGCCTCCATCCACTGCTGGATGAAGCCTCTCAGGAGACAATTATGCTAGGTAGAGAATACATTCAAGCCATAATGTGGAGGTTAATGTGACTTCTTTAAGCACTGAAAACCTTTGAATCTACCAAGTCTTTGTGAAGTTGTTACTATTACTACAAGAAGCCAGAAAAGTGGGCACTACAGGACTGCACTATCTCCACTGTCATCTGTTGTGATCTTTACCCTGTGATCTCTTTCTTCCTATTCAACTCGTGTCCACATCTAATCTTGCCTGTGGGTGTCTGATTGGTAGAACCCAAGCCTGACCTGAAACTCTAGCTTCAGAGGAATCTAAAGATGTAGTCCTCAAATTTCCAAACAACATGGTATAGCAAGATGTGTGAGAAGGAGGCCCCCATGGATTATAAGTAGGCAAGTCACACAGCATCTACCACAAAAAGCAAACAGCACATAGTCTCTTCCCATATTTCCCTTTTTAAAAACTCTGTTAGAAATGGAGAGTCACAGATGCCAAACTGGCCTAGGATGACCATGAACTTTTTTTGTTCCTTCTTGGTTGGCCTTCTTAGTGTTATCATACCCATCTTAAGTGCAGGACAGTTTGAATGGGATACATGATTATTTTCCCACAGATACTGGGGAAAATCACGGATTTACTGGAAAAGCATTTTTTTTTCATGGATAATAAATAAGTAAGCGTTGGTAATAAAAAAGCTAGTGCAATCATCTGAAATCCTGCAATCTGATATTAATATGTTGAGAATGAATATTGCTACTAATCTAATCTTTTAAATACCCACTAGCGTACTCCCAACTTTTAAAAATAGAAAATAAAAGCTGTGTACTAAAGTTGAATACATGGCTTCAAAATAAAGTGAATTAAGAATCATAAAACACATCTTGAATTAATAAGTTAATTTAAAAACTCATTGAAACAAAAGACCTAAGTTACAAAAAGTGAAAATCTTTTTTTTGGGGGAGGGGGGTTCGAGACAGGGTTTCTCTGTATAGCCCTGGCTGTCCTGGAACTCACTTTGTAGACCAGGCTGGCCCTGAACTCAGAAATCCACCTGCCTCTGCCTCCCAAGTGCTGGGATTAAAGGCGTGTGCCACCACGCCCAGCTTGTGAAAAATTATTTTAAAATCACTTTCATCAAGTCAAAAATAATTAGGCTACCATTTCTTCCTTTTTAATAAACTCTAATTTCTGACTTAATAAGGGTTTGTTTCTAATTAACATTTTTAAAATTCCTAAAACATCTCTTTAACATCCCCCCTCCCCTCATTATTTGGGAAATTGTGTATATTGCCCAGTTTTCAAACAATAGAACGGCAGTATTTAGTAATGACTAAATGAAGCCCAGTGAAGCCAAACATATCCACTGAATACTTTAAATTCCATGCTTGTAAAGCTAAGAGGTTGAGTGGATTCTCTTACAGGTCCAGATCTGCAAAATTGAACATTCTAGAAGAGATTTCTATCCTGACTGAAAAGATTAGGTATGCAAAATCCTGGCTTTGATTTCCAGACCTGCTTTTCATGTACCAGGTGACCTTGGGCTCATTATGAACTGCTGGATGCCTCCATTTATGAATGTGAGCAGGGAGATTAAAGGGGCTCCTATTTACTTCCTGGAGTTTGATGAGGGCTGCCAGCTCCCTCACAGCGATTGTCCTATATACATATTATAACTAATTAAAGTAAGGACAATAATGGGTCCAGGAGACAGATAAACATGGTTCTTCAGTCTCTGTGTCAATTTTAATCTTGAGATGACTTTGAGAGCCATAAAAGTCACAGTAGTTAAATTATAACCTAAACAATTCCACAAAGCGCAGGATTTTTTTCAGACAATTAATGGATTATATCACCACTTGAAATGGAAACTTTATATAGCAATACATGTTAGTTTGTCTACAAATATACAGGTCTGGTAACTTTTATCATACTATCTAGATGTATCTACAAAGGCTAATAGAAATTAAATGTGTATATACTTCTGGTGTTATCACTATTGATACAGTTCTGATTTTGCAAGTTACTGAGTTATTTTTCTTTAGTGAGCAAGCAGTACATTTTGTAGCAAGAAAAATATAATGAAGTGATATTCTTTGAAAGTTGTTTTAAAATCATAGTTGTATTCTGTTGTATAAGTTCTAAAGCTAGGGTAGCTTTGCGGTCGATCGAGGGCAATGGAATGCAGGAAGAGACAGAGGTGGAGACACAGAGATGCTGGGCAAGAAAGAGTTCCAAATTCCAAAACCCGTTTAATCCAACATCCATGACACTAATTTTCAAGGTGACTTTAACTTTTACTTCTCTTACAGCTGTGTATTATTTAGCACAATTTTTAAGACCCTCTTTTTTGATTCACTACCCTAAATCCCTTCCTTTTCTGATGTTTGCCTTTGCTGCTGGCTGGCCCTTGCTTCCCCTCTTACTCTAATTTCACACATCTATATCCTTGATGTCTCCACTCCACTCAGATCCCTAGGACAGCATCCTCAGCTCCTATCTCTTAGCTCCTGCCAATTCCTTCCTCTTGACTGTCTATTCCATAACAGTCTATCTCTCATTCTTTTGAGCACTTACTCATTCCTACCATGCATTCTGGGAACTTGTGGTCTCCAGTAGCCCAGCCATGAAAGCATTCTGTCTCTTGTGATTTGATATTTTTTGAGGAGTAACTTTACCACTCCCCATCTCATCCAACCCTACAGAAGCTTCACTCACCTCACAGCAAGCAAGTTGCAAAGGATTCAGGCTACCTGAAGCAGCTGGGCTGTCATCCTGTTCTGTGTTATAGCTGAGACCTAAGGTGGACCCAAGCATTCCTGCTCATGACAAAGCTGGGGTTGGAAAGGCATGTAGAATTTCAATACGTGTTCTGATTACAGTTGTGTGATCTTTAGATTAGACTGATGTCCTTACTATCAGAGAAAGGAGACTGTTCCATTGTTAAGGAGTCACCAGAAACTTATGGAAACTAACCTTTCACCCAAGGAGCAAAGAAGGGTGAATTTATGGAATGTATTTGAATGAAGCCACCAGGCTTTCAGAAGACACTTAACTCATTTCCTTCTGATGTCTCTTCAGAGCCCAGTCTCCACAGCTCAGCAGGGGATCTCCATAGCATCCTGGCATGCCTAGTTCTTTCTCCATAGTCCTTCCAGAGTCTTGTATCCTTTTAAAAGGATATTCCCTCTCTGAATAGTTTGCTTTTGCCCACAGAGTCATCTGAATCTACCTGCCCAGCAGTAGGAGGTGTGATACCAGTTTGATCAGCTTTTATTTATGTCATAACAATCCTCTTGATGTCATGACCACCCGGTGACAGCCAATGCACAATGGCTTATAGCTTTTCAGCCCTTTTGCGTGTCCTGTACACATTTTTGTGAGAAACAAAAAACAAAAAACAAAAAAAACAAAGCAGAATTGGGATCACGACATGGTCCTGTCTACTTTTCTTAGACCTTTACTAAAGTCTTTAAAAGAGTATCCAACAACAATAGTAAACATCCTTTGAAAATGACATTGAGACAAAGCTGGACAATATAAAGCAAGTTAATGCTTTTATTTTCTATAAAGGACAAGGTGATTGTCTGACTATAGAAAGCTGCTGTGAAGGACAATGGCTGTGTTCTGGAAATCAGTTAGTTTTACTTACTCTGTGCAGTCGGCTGTCACATAGGGGACCTTTAGGCTCCACTTCAACCTTACACAGTACCCAGGAACTATGATATCAGGTTCGTCTCCTGCCCTACAAGCCACCATTCTGATGAACGATCAGAAACACCAGGTCACTGCAGCAGGACAAGGATCCTCCTGCGACTCTTTCATTATCTATGCCTCTGCCCCTGCTGGTGTTTTTCACTTAGGAGTGTTTTGTCTTTGGGCAGACTGCATGCCTTTGGGGCAGCAGCCACAGATGCCATTTTTGTCTTGTCTTATGCTTCTGCCCAACAAATGTAATTTGGGGAAAAAAATGGATTTCATCCATTTAGGAACCCTTTCCAAAGACTGAAAATGACAAAGTTGTTTTAAAATCTTATATCTTACAAAAATATTGGTTCCAAAGTTTTAGTTGTTAAGGTCTTGTCCCGCCCCCCCCCCTCCCGACTTACACAGTAAATGTAGCCATAGCAGAAGGGGCTACTCTTCTCTATTGAAATGTGGCTATGGAATATGAACAAAATTAACCTTTTAATTTTCAGTTGTAATCTCAAATTGACAATCTGTGATAAGTTTGATGTGGTTTTTCATGATTTGGGGTAAGTTGTATTTAAATCAGGAGACTCCTAATGTTTCAAGAGAAAGTAGAAAATGATTAAAAATAGAAAAGGATTGTCAACTCAAAAGTCCATATTTCTTTGCAGCAGTAGCAGCGGCTACTTTGCTATTGGATAAAGGTCTCTATAGAGCACGGACTACCGGCTATGAAGCAAGGTGCTGTAGACCATTCACCATTGCGCCAACCTTTCATCCTCACCCTATATTTAGCCTGTGTCAATTTATATATGTTGTTTTGTTTCAATAGGCATTTTAATTTGGTGGGGGATGTTCATTAACACTGTCTTATTCATATTCAGAGGTCTTGAAGCACAAACCTAGTTGTCAATCATTGCAGAACCATTAAGTCAATGATATCACAGATTATTTTGAGAGCAGTATTAGAAAAGTGTTTGAAAAAAATCTTTAAAGCTTCCTACCAACAAAATAAAAACAGATTCCAGACTCAGGCAATAATTCTGTTGCCACATTCTGCAAAGCAAAGTGCTTACCATGTTACTGTACCGTGCCAAGATGTAGGTTCCTGTTAAAGTGGATACAGGAAAAAAAAAGGCACCTGCTGTTTGTTGTTGAACTGTCTAGCAAGCTCTCCTCTGCAGGGTCATTGCTTATCTAAGGAGTTAGAATTATGCATTTCTTTTCAAATCCCAGCTGTCCGCGGGATCATTTGTCTTTCTGAGAGCTAATCACTCACTTTCAGTTCTCCAATTACGTTCTAGATCAGTGGCCTATTACACCAGTCAAAGGTTTCACTGGGGAACACAGAGATTATTTCAGAATTTTAATCAGTTCATTTAGACTTTAGGGGCGAAGAGTCGTTGCAGTCTTTGCTCACTTCCCGCACCTCTAGTGCCTTGCAGTTACACTCGTTCTCTCAGAGCCTCAAGTCAGACTGAGGGTCAGTCTGTCAGGTTTCTCTCCCCCTGACCCACATCCAATTAAGTCATGTTAATTTTAGTTTTTACATACTCTGGAGCCATTTGCTTCTCTCCTTAACCATTGATTTCTTAGTGCTTCAAACCATCATCCTTCCTAGGGAAAAATGAAAGCCCCTTAGCCACCTCTTTTCACCATCTCTCACCTCATGCAACAACAGTAGCTGACATCTCCCGCAGGATGAAGTCCATAGTGATTGACATCTTTCAAAGGCTCTGAACCTTCTGTAGCTGCCTTTCTCTCCACTGACATCAGCATACTTGCATACCTTTCTCTCCCTTCTCTCCACACTCTCTCTTTCTAGGACACAATAAGTGATCTTTCTTCTTGACATCCTCAAACCCTGACACCAGACTCTGTCTACTCTTCACCTTAAAAGTTCTTCCTCGGCCACCTTTTCTTTTATTTGGGGGCATATAATACCTGTAATTTCCATTTGTTAACAATGAACACATTTTAATTTAGTCTCTGCTAAACTAAAAGTTTAGTGAGTCTATTTGTCTTATTCACAATAGTAGCACCAGGGCTGAGCAATAGAAACTGATGTTGTAACCATGAGCCATGATCCTCTGATGACATGAGAGACCACATAAAGACATAGAAATCTGAGATTAGTCACTAAGCATTAGACAGTTGTACAGATTTATGAGAAGAGTCAAGTACTAAGTTAAAAATATGTAGAAAAAAATCAAAACTATAAATATTTTTAACACAAACCAATTCTTATATTTATACACATAAAGATCTGATTTTTCATTAGTAAGCCGCAAAACTATTTCTATGCTATTAAACACTCCATTAAATACAATTTTTAAAAAATTAAACATTTATTATTTGCGGATTTTATACATGTGTACAATGTATCATGATCATGTCTACCTCCTATTTTTCCTCCCAATGCTCTATTCCTACCTCTCAATAGGTCAATGACCATGGTATTTGGATGTTTTCAAAATTGGTGCCTCATGCTTGACTCACTGTAATTTTTCTTTTCATTTTTTTTTTTGCCTAAGTATTTGCTCTGTAAAGGTCATGCAGTCACTATGCTGTTAGCTTTTGAAACAGCTGGCTACGTCAGTGTATTAGTCTAAAATCTTCAGGGAGAAAAGCACGGACTCCGGAATTATGTTTTCCAAATGGGAGTCGCTGCTATGTCACTACCAAGCCTTGCGTGATTTTTTGCATAAGCTACTGAGCTTGAATTTATGAGGTTGTGGTAAGAACACTCAACAGAACTGTTCTCTTGACAGCGTATTGTGTGTAGAATACAATATCCTGAACTCTGGGCATAGTATTTTACAGCTGTTCACCAAGTTTCACGTGTGTAATTGAAATCACGTTGAGGTGGGTGAACAGCTTCTCCCAGCTCCCAACGAGTGCTCTCCGTAAAAGTGGATTCTTTGTTCTCCTGAGTCTACCTTATTTCTCTTAGTACATTCTCTGGATTCATCCATGTTATCACAGATTGCAGGATCTCTTTCTTGTTAAGGTTGAATGATTATTCCATTTAAAGTATGTACCATATTTACTTTAGTTATAGCCTAACAGAATGTTTTCCAAATTTATTATTGTGGCAAGTCTTCTATGGCTGTTGGCTATTTCTCAAATCTGTGTGTTTTGGTTTCCTTATCTATCAATCATAACACAATCTTAAATCAGACTCCCTGTAAAATTCCCTGGATACTCCCCTACACTTCTTGCTTGGAGTCAGCCCTTCCTACCAAGCTTACAGTCTGAATTCTCTTAGTCCATGAAGCCCTTAGCTCAGAGAGCTCCAGTCCATTGTTCAAGACTCACAGGTGCCTCTCTGTGTATACAAGTGCCTTGGCTCTCTTTATCTGAGTATTCAAAGCCCAACCCAACTGTGGGCCAACCCCTCCTCCACAGTTCCAATGTTTGCTTTGTTTCTTACACTGTGTCTTGGCTCCTGTAGATGCCCTGGACTGGAACACTCTTCCTCCTGTGACTCCACTCTTTGTCCACTTAGAATGGAGGACTCCCCTCTAACTCCAAGTAGGCTCTTCTTAGGTCTCTTCCTTGGAAATGTCCACTTCCTTCCTTTGAATGCTTGTAGTCCTTCATAGTGACTTCTTTCTGGCCACTGGCATGTGCTATTTTGTGTCGTGTTACTTTTGACTTGGGAAAGTTGAGCATGTAAGGACAGGGAAACCATCAGTCTCTGACTGGGCTCTTATTTTCTGAAACAACACTACCATCACCACCAACCAACCAACCAAACAAACAAAACCCCTACTTTTTTTTAATAGGCATACAGTATATACATGGTTAGATTAATGAGTGGGCTTCAGAGTGTTTTCAGGCTAGATCTAATTAGGTTTTAGAATGGAAATTTTCCTTTTCTTTCTTTTTTAAATAACAATTTGTTGTTTTTTCCAATTCATTTTTTAAAGGTTTATTTATATGAGTACACTATAGCTGTCTTCAGACATACCAGAATATCTCATTACAGATGGTTGTGAGCCACCATGTGGTTGCTGGGAATTGAACTCAGGACCTTTGGAAGAGCAGTCAGTGCTCTTAACCACTGAGCCATCTCTCCAGTCCAGAAATTTTCCTTTTCACCCATGGTATTTGATTTATATGACTATGGTATAATAATGCAGTTTATTCTGTTTATGAAACCACATTTCCTCCATCTATTGTTTTATTTATTTAGAATTTTATATATTTTGATCATATTCTTTCTAGTCTCCTAACTTCCCCAAGATCCTTCCCTACCTGGCTACCCACCAAGCTTCTTGTTATTTCTTTCTCAGGGAAAAGACAAACAATCGAGCAAGCAAACAAATACACAAAAAACAGCAGCAAGAACAAATTGAGGCCTTGTTTGTATTGGTTGACTACTCCTGTGCATGGAGCTCACCCTAGAGTGTGGTTGATATACTCAGTGTTACTCTATTGGAGAAAACTGATTTTCTTCTAAGACGTATCAATTGAAAGTAGCTGATCAGGGGTGGGACTTAATACCCACCTCTTTTTCTTAGTGCTGATATTTTGTCTGGTTTGAACCTGTTCCAATCTTGTGGATGCTGTCATAGTTGCTGTGAATTCTGTGCATCAGCACTTTTGTGACTATTGAGTCTAGATGGTACCATTTCCTTGGAACCATCCACCACCTCTGGCTCTTAAAATCTTTCTGCCTCCTCTTCACATAGATCCCAGAGCCTTGAGGGGCCCAGTGTGATAGAGATATCCCATTTAAGACTGAATGCTCCAAAGTCTCTCTCTGACACTCACAATTTTAGTTTTAAATATTCTATGCCAATTAATTCAAACATAGCATTTTCAGCATGAATTGCTAGTGACATTTTTCCTTTTTCCACTCCCATGGTAGCCATTTCTTGTGAATAGATGTGGTTCCTAGTGGCTATTATCAGAGCATGGCTGTCCTCACTGTTTCTTTTCTAGAACTTGCTTTTACCTAGTTGCATTATAGAATATGCTATCTGTCAAACACAGTTAGATGGTGAAGATAGAGTCATGAATCTGCTGCTTTATCTAGCTCACCAACAGTATTGGCATACAGTTGAAGAATGGCTGTTTTTCAAGAAGCTTTGGTTAGCATCACCTTAAGGAGCTGGGTCAGGGAAAAACAAGGAACACTGGTAAGTCTTTTTAACCTTAATTCTGCCGACGAAGCTTCATGAAGCTAAACATCAACATAGTGTCACAGCCAGGATTTCAGGCCAATTGCCTCGGAGTCGGGCTAAGGCCGCACAGATTTTGACAGTGGGGTAGATAAAGATCTTAAATGTAATTCCTGTAGAATGGGAAGCAGGGGGGAAATTATGACTTTAGTGGTGCTAGGCAGCTGTCCTCTAATAGAAGCGGTGGGGACAATTCATAAGCTTAGCTATTCTTCATAAGTGAACATTTGTATCTCTAGTTGGTGTTGCTCATTAGGCCATGATAAAAGGCTGTTACCTGCCCAGAAGCTGCAGTCAGAGTCACATGTCCTTTCATCAGAATATATCACATTCCCTTTACATCTCAGCACTTGTATAAAATCATCCAGATAGTTCTCATGTGGTGAGCCGTGGGTCAGTGGGACATGGAGCTTTGTCTGTTGCAGTTGGGAGGGAGAATCCTCCTTTCTATCATCAGCAGTAAAAAGCTAGAAGGAGGTAGGAGGAAGGGGAAAAGTTCAGGCTTCCATCAATACAATACAGTCACCGAGCACCATTTCATTTCATTATAATTTAGAAATGTGAATGAGTATGGCTTTCTTCTTGCAGCTTAGTGGTATCATAAAACATACATCAATTTATCATAGTATAAATATTTCTCAAATATTAGCAGATGCATGCACCATTTTAAAAATTTAACTCAAATATCAAAAGAAAGAAGTTGACATGATCTTTTAAAATGCAGATTTGAAACTAATGATTTACTTATTATCTGGTTCATGTGTGTAAAGCAGCTAGAAAATATTAAGCACTGTGAACATGTTTTAGAAGAAACACAGTGATGTCCCTCTGTATTGTCATTGTGCAGGTCTTGTTCAGGCAGCCATGTCACTGAGACTTCATAGGTGTAGCCTTTCTAGCATTTCTAGGATACACAGTCTCACAGCAAGCTTCTTGTTCCTTGGGCTCTTATAATCCTTTTGCCCTCACAGTGATCCCTGAGCCATAGGAGCAGAGCGTGTGTTGTGGTTGTATCAGTTGGGACTGTATACCTCATGATCTCTTGTTCTCTGCTTTGACCTGCTGTGCTTTTATACAATGATCTCCATCTGTTGCAAAGAGAGGCTTATTTGTTGAGGAATGATAGCTAGCTACACTTAACTGTGGGTGTGTTTGAGGAGCCTCAACCCCAAGGAAAGAACTATGGAAGACTAATGGGAAATAATGGGAAATAATGAGAATGGGCAAAATAGTCATCCCAAGGAAGGAACCTGCAAGTTACTTATCCAATACTAAGTGGTTAGCCTTGAGATTATATACATGCAGGTGACATCATGCAGAATGAGGAGGTTATGTTTATGTATTTAGAATTATGTATTTACATACTTAGGAACATATGTATGTAGATATATAACAAATTAAAGAAGAGGCTGTGAATTTGAGAGAGTAGCGAAGTTGCATGGAAGAGTTTGGAGGGATGAAAGGGAAGAGGGAAAAGATATAGTATAATTTCAAAAAAAAGAACTATTGAAAAAACAAAAAAGAAAGCAATACAATAAGATCACAGAGCACCATTTTATTTCATTATGATTTAGAAATCTGAATGAGTAGGGTTTGGAGTTTTCCTTTCAATAGGGCACACTTTGAACATTCTTCATGTTTTGTCCCACCAGTGCCATGTTTATCTTCTACTCTTTCTTTCCTTCCCCTACATCTTCTCTCAGTTGAAACTAATCAATAGTTGTCAGGGATAGCCAGCACTGCAGCGGTGTTGATTTCCTGTGTCATGAGCATGAACACTAAGGTCCTTGACTTGAGAACCGGGAAGCCTTTCCAACCACACGGAGCTAGGGAAGAAGTAGTCATCTCCTCTGGTACCACATTTTTTTTAAGCTTAGGGTGTGTGATAATGAAAATTTCTTAACACCTAGAAACTAGACTCACTGAGGACACAAACTTCTGGGTATGTCTCTTAAGAGAGTCTCAAGATTGCATTTATTGATATGAATTGAATCCCTCTAAATGTGGGTAGCACCATTCTATGGGCTGGTGTCCTGTTCTGAATGAAAAGGATGAAGTGATATATATCTGCTTCCTGACTATAGGATGCCCTAAGACCACCTGCCTTACTCTTTTGCCATAATAGCTTCTCCACCACTGTGGCCTGTATCGTTGAACAATTGAGTCAGAAAGAATCCTTCCTCTCTCCTCCCTCTCTCCCTCCCTCCCTCCCTCCCTCCCTCCCTCCCTCCCTCCCTCCCTTCCTTCCTTCCATTGCTTTTTTCCCCAGGAATTTTGTCAGAGTACTGAGAAAAGTAACTAATCCAGGATGTGATTTTCTAATTCTTTTTAGTCATGACCTAGGATTCTCTTGTATTCTTTGGATTTGGTTAACATCCACCTGGAGTTCCTCTTGTGTTGTCTTCCTCTAGGTCCTGTGTGGTAGTAGGAAAGGCAAGGAAGGGTTCCTTATTCACATTCTGGATCTGTTGATCAGTCTGAAGTGAGTCGTTTCTTAGCAAAATCACAGTCAGGATGACAGTAAGTCTCTCTTTAGTTCACACATTGCTTAATGTAGATTAGAGTTTCCATATGTGAATTGCATTAGAATATTTCTTGGGAAATGTACACATTTTTTTTAAACCCTACATCTTGAGAAACACCATTTAAGAAATTGAGAAAATGAAAAAGAACCTATATAATTTTTTTATTGAAATTGAAATGCAAGGAGAAGCATAGAGATACTGTTGGCTCGAAAGAATCCATTACCAAGTGGATAGCAGTACTATGCTGAGCAGCAGGCTCTGGTTGACACATTCAGCTGCAGGAAATGCGCATGTGGGAGGGTAGTAGACACAGTCTCATCAGGTAGGCCTGCTTGGCAACATGGCTATGTATTGCGTATGTACTCATGATCGTATCGGCTACTAATTCTAGTTGATTTATAAGTACATATAAGTTTATACACACATCATAGTTTAGACTAGTTTTTGAGGGGCATGGTAAGAATTAGCAACCAGATGTAAAATTTCTAAATTGGCAATTTTGGCATGTGGCTCTGTGTAGTCATGCTCATCTTGCTAGGAGATTTAAATGCTACATAATTTGAATACTGCTCAATGGTATTTGCTGACATTTTCCAATATTTGAATGTGTTACAAATTACTGTTCACTGAAAGGCTTTGTAAATGTTTTCTTCTTCCATCAAAAGAAATTAGTCCATATTTGGCAATATATACTACAATGTCCAAGCCAATTATACTCTTAAAAATATAACCAGTGTCATGGCTGGATATATGACTCAGTGGTTAAGAGAGAATACTGCTGCTCTTGCAGAAGACCTGAGTTCAGTTCTGGGTACCGTTTTGGATGGTTTATAACCACCTGTAATTCCATGTTCAGGGACTCTTGGCTTTGACAAGGACTCTACTTATATGCACATTATGTAATGTGCACCCCAAATAATAATAATGATAATAATAATAATAAAATTAATAATAAAACAATAAATATATCTTTAAATTTTAATCAGTGTAAATACAGAATGAAAGTAATCTTTATATAAGGGATATTTATTACATTACTTTAAAATTATTTATTTATTATTATATGTAGGTACACTGCAGCTGTTGTTAGATACTCCAGAAGAGGGAGTCAGATCTCATTAAAGATGGTTGTGAGCCATCATGTGGTTGCTGGGATTTGAACTCAGGACCTTTGGAAGAGCAGTCAATGCTCTTAACAGCTGAGCCATCTTGCCAGCCCTATTATATTACTCTTAAAATGACTTTTGTGTGGTGTTCTTACGTTAATTATCTTTTGAAAAAAAATGAATTTGGCCTGATGAAAAGTTACTTGCTGCCAAGGTTGATGACCTGAATTTAACTCTTGGAGCCTACATGATCAGAACTGATTTTTGTGAATTGTCCTTTGACCTTCATACATATTGTGGCAATCATAGCACACACATGACAATCCACAGACACATACAGACACACATACAGGCACACAAACAGAGATACACAGACACAGACATACATAGACACACTCACAGACACACACACACACACACACACTGGATAAATGTAAAAAAAATTTAAAAATGTTTTCCACTATTAAACATTTGTTTCATGTTGAGATAATTGTTCTTGTAATTTAAATATATCTTTGTCACAATAAATATGGAGAATAATCACGAGCCCTGTATTTATTAATTTTTAACAAGATACCTTTCACTTTTCATATTTAACTTCATCATATAAACGGCTCACTATTCATCTAGCTACATAATGTTTTATTTTTAAAATGTGTGAAATGGTTTTATGGAAATAAGTAATGAAAAAAAATCCCTGAGAATGTCAATTTCTTGTTCCCAAACTCTTAAAACAAATATAAGCCCCCAAACAGAGACAGACTAGCTCATCCTCGGTGGCTTCTGCTGCTTGCTTTTCTAATTCAATGTTGTTTTCAGACTTATGCTGGCAAAAGCAAACATTTTTAAAGTGCTTACAGCATCCACACTTTCCAAGTGCTTTGCATATATTAACTCAAAACCTCCATGATGAGCCTGCAGATAGGTTATTTTTATTTTCATTTTTCTATGAAGAGCGTGGAGGACAGAAAGACAGTGTAGTTGTCTGTGGTCACTTTATTACATACATGTAATACATGTAACTTGTGATTTTAAACTCTATATAATACGTTACACTTTGACTCATTGTCATTTTTATACTCTCCTGCAAGTGGACATCTGTTTCTAATTCCATGATGACAATCTTTGTACAGGTCTCTGTAAGATAAGATACATAGAAGCACTGCAGAGATGGCTCAGCAGTTACAAATGCTTGCTGCTCTTGCAGCTGATCCTGGGTTAGTTCCTAGAATGTTTATCAGATGGTTAACAACTGCCTTGAACTCCATCTTCTCTTCTGGTCTCCACAGGCATCTTGGCATCCATGTTCAGATTCATCTATACATACAAATAAAAAGATATAAATATATTTGTATTTAAGGGTTGGTGCTAGGATGTGTGTGTGTTTGATTGTATGAGTGTAATTGGACATGTGGGGGTGGTATGTGTGTGTGTGTGTGTGTGTGTGTGTGTGTGTGTGTGTGTGTGTGTGTTTGATTGTATGAGTGTAATTGGACATGTGGGGTGGTATGTGTGTGTGCTGAGGTCAGAGGAAGCCAAGTGTCCTCCTGTATCACTCTCCACCTTATTCCCTTGAAACAGGGTCTCTTCCCAAATCTGGACCTCATCTCTTCCCTTCCCTTCCCTTCCCTTCCCTTCCCTTCCCTTCCCTTCCCTTCCCTTCCCTTCCCTCCTGTCTTTCCTTTTTTCTCTCCCTTCCCTCTGTCTTTCCTTCCTCCCTTCCTTCCTCCCTTCCTTCCTTCCTTCCTTCCTTCCTTCCTTCCTTCCTTCCTTCCTTCCTTCCTTCCATTCTTCCTTTCCTCCCTTTGTCTTTCCTTCTTTTCCTCCCTCCCTCCCCTCCTCCCTCTCTCCTTTCTTTTTTCTTTCTTTCTTTCTTTCTTTCTTTCTTTCTTTCTTTCTTTCTTTCTTTCTTTCTTTCTTTCTTCCTTCCTTTCTTTCTTCCTTCCTTCCTTTCTTTCTTTCTTCCTTTCTTTCTTTCTTCCTTTCTTTCTTTCTTTCTTTCTTTCTTTCTTTCTTTCTTTCTTTCTTATTCCTTTTTTCTTTCTTTTCTTCTAACTTTCCTGGGCTAAGACTAGAAGACAGAGATACTCAGACATACTCTTGTCTCTGCCCCATGCAGTGCTAGGGAAATAGGCCTGTGTGATCAGGCCAGGTTTTTCTATGTGGGTACTACAGATTAGAACTTAAGTCTTCATGCTTGGAGAGCAAGCACTCTTACCATCTCCCCAGCTAGTGCGCTAGGGTTTACTAAGCTGTTCCCTGAAGGTCAAAGTGCTTCCTGCTCCCACGAGCAATAAGCAATGCTTGAAATTCCTGGTCTTGAGCTCTCAGCAACACTAACTTGAATCTATTTTCAAAATCTTTGCTAATTCAATGAAATGCTTCATTTTGTCGGTATCATATCATGTTCATTTAAGAAATGAAAACATTAAGGATCATCAAAGTTTTACAATATGCTCAATGTAGCAGACCTCGCAGAGATTCATAGAAAATCACAGATCAAAGTTGGATTGAAACAATGCTTTGGTCTCTTTTAATAATTCTCTACAAACTTAACTTCCCAGATGTATCTGGCAAGTTACAAAAAGAAACACAGCCTGAATAATCCAACTTCTAGAACTGTCCAGATTGCTGGTAGACTTTGAGAATTCTAAAACACTATGATCAGTGGAGGAACTGGTGCTGGACAGGGTAACAGTGTAGGGTTTCTTCATGTCTGATTTAACCACAGAGAACTGAAGCAACAGTAGTAAACCACACCACTGTGGGCTACTTGGTCTCTCATCCATAAACGGAATAAGGTGATCGTGAGAATTTTATTTCTCTTTTTGAAATGAAATTTTACATTTCCTCCAACTTAAAAGACATGTAAAAGCTGGGTCAGTATGAAAGATGGCTATGAGTGTAGGGCCTTGTTGTCCAAGCCCGACAAGCCCAGTTCAACCTCCAGAACCCAGGTGATGGTGGGAAAGAGAGCTGACTCCACAAGGCTTTCCTCTGACCTCACATGTAAGGACACACACACACACACACACACACACACACACACACACAAACATAAGATACAACTTAATAAAAATAAATAAACAAGAACATTTTTAAAAAGACAGATGAAACCTGCTCAAACTTTGCTTGAGAGGAGGGGCGGCGACCTGCTTGCTTTTCCTGTCCCCAAGTTTTTCATGTGACCTCCGTAGATGCTTTCTAGGGATCAAGAAACACTACTGGACTCTGAGACCAATTCCCAGCATGCACAACAAGCAAAAAGGCATATGATTGTCTTAAAAACTGGTCCAGTGTGTAAGCACAGATGGCTTCCTCAATACCAGTTGCTCTGAAACATGACCCTGATGAAGCGTGAGTCAAACTGCATCCTTTAAAATTAGGCAATGTTTATTGAAATGAATAAGGCTACATTTTTTTTCTCACTGCAAGTTTATATTACTCCATGTCTTGGGGCAAATGTTCTGAAACAGGGGACCTGTGAGGGTGCATTTCCATACATGAGAGGTCACCCCCTTATTTAAGTGTTGGTTACTACATTTTTATTCAAGGGATTATAGCTATGATAATCTTCAAATGTGCTACGTGAAATTTTAGAAATTGTTTAGTATCACATCAGTTTGGGGTTCCTAGTGTGAGTATGTGTGTGTGTGTGTGTGTGTGTGCATGTGCATACTATTTTAAATTCCTCTTCCTCCAACTGTTTAAGAAGTAAATTCAAGACTACAAGGCTCTGGTGGGAAAGACACTGACCCAGAGAACTGAACCCACACCCTCCACCCCACCCCCCCTAGTTGGGAAAACTGCCAACAGGATAATGAATGAGCTTGGGAGAGCTAATTCTGTTCTTCACTACTTGCAGCAGAGCAGAACTGACCTGGTGGTGGTGGCACAGGTGAGCCCTATCCCCCCCCCCCCCATCCTCTGGCCAGGGCCTGAGGAAGGGAGACCTGACTCCACCTAATTGACCTTGGGGCACCTGCATGGAGCTGGCCCAGCCTCCTCGCTGGCTGCAGAGAGAGTGGACCTCATGCCTTGACTGGGCAGCACAGTGGAGCTAGCGCTGGAGGCATGGCTGTACATGAGCCAGTCCAGAGGGCATGAGAACAGGAGGGCTGACCCTGCCTCCTGCTGATAGCACTGGGTAGCGTAGCTGGAGCAGTTGCTAGAGAGCTCATCTTGGTGATGGAGAGAAGGGAGAGCCAGCACGCTGACCAGCTCAGCTGTCACTCAGGTCCAGATCCAGGGCTTTGAGTTGGCTCACCCCCAAATTTACATTAATGTGAACTGTTGGGGGCACGTGAAAGGGCAGGTAATGCTGATCTAAAACTGTAGGATCTCCATGATACAGGGCAACAACAGCATAACCTGGAGGAGTTCTTCTAAGAATCTAATATTGATGGTGGCACTGAAGCCAGAGACCTCTAACCAAACAAACCAATGACTCATTGCAATGAACATTTGCACATCAAGTCGTGTAGGACAGAGGAATATACTGTGGGACACACTGTGACCCACTACAGCTTCCACGATGAGATGTTTTCTATCGTGTGTGTGCGCGCGCGCGCGTGCGTGCGTGTGGACGCATGTTTTATTTGGTGCAGGTGTTGCAAGGGCAGAGAGTAGATATGAGGGGATGGGAAGTTGAGTGTTACTGGAGTGTATGATGTGAAGGAAACAAAGAATCAATAAAAAGCTTTTTAAAAGAGGAAGAAAAATCAAAACGGATTTGAGGAAGCCAATTAGAATCTATCTTTCTTTCTAATGCCAATTTTCTTCCAGTTTATACTATCTTTTCATGTGAGAAGAAATCAGTTTACATTTTGCATAGAGAGAGATCTTTTGCATTTTTAATATTCAATACCCAGTGAAATTCTCTACAATGCAATAGAAAGCTTATAGTAATTAGTCCCTTGGATTTGATAAACATATTCATGCTATTAAACCCAGTGATCAACACACAGGCACACATATTTATTAACTGGTATCAGAAGTATTATGGGACAGAAAAAGTACATGGGGAAATTATAGGAAAAATTAAACAGGGATTTAAGACAAAACAACATGATGAATAATTTATTGCCTCGGATAATTTTATTTATATATTTATTTTTAAATTTGTGAAAGCATGAAAAATTAAATTACTCAACTATTTCCCTCTCCTAAGAAAATAACCAAACCATTAATATCATTTTACTTTATAAGAATTGGGCCTCAGTGGAAGTGCATGAATTTTTTAAACCTAAGCTTGGAAATGTGTTTTTCAGATGAGGATTCACCCTCAGCTGAAACACATGAGTACAGACTGAGAATACTCAGCAGGTCTTCCCCTGTTGACTGGAAAAGAAAAGATGACATGATAAGAAAGAATAAGAATTACTCTTCACAGATAGTTAGATATTCTTTTTTTGTTTTCAATTTTTTTATTATTTTCTTCATTTACATTTCAAATGTTATCCCGAAAGTCCCCTAAACCCTCCCTCATTCCCCGTCCTGCTCCCCTACCCACCCACTCCCACATCTTGGCCCTGGCATTCCCCTGTACTGGGGCATATAAAGTTTGCATGACCAAGGGGCCTCTCTTCCCAATGATGGCCAGTTAGGCCATCTTCTGCTACATATGCAGCTAGAGACATGAGCTCTGGGGGTACTAGTTACTTCATATTGTTTTTCAACCTATAGGGGTAGAGACCCCTTTAGTTCTTTGTATACTTTCTCTAGCTTCTCCCTTGGGAACCCTGTGTCCATCTAATAGCTGGCTGTGAGCATCCACTTCTGTGTTTGCTAGGCACTGGTATAGCCTTACACGAGACAGCTATATGAGGGCCCTTTCAGCAATATCTTGCTGGCGTATGCAATAGTGTCTGTGTTTGGTGGCTGATTATGGGATGGATACCCAGCTGCAGCAGTCACTGGTTGGTCCATCCTTTTGTTTCAGCTCCACACTTGATTTCTGTAACTCCTTCAATGTGTGCTTTGTTCCTAACTCTAGGAAGGGGAGAAGTGTCCACCCTTTGATCTTCATTCTTCTTGAGTTTCATGTGTTTATCAAATTGTATCTTGGGTAATCTATGTTTCTGGGCTAATATCCACTTATCAGTGAGTACATGTTATGTGAGTTCTTTTGTGATTGAGTTACCTCACTCAGGATGATACCCTACAGATCCATCCATTTGCCTAGGAATTTCATAGATTCATTGTTTTTAATAGCTGTGTAGTACTCCATTGTGTAAATGTAGATATTCTTTAGTGGCCCATTTATAGTGACCCACACACAAGCAAGTGAGAACACAGGACCACAATGTAGAAATCAATACAATGACTAGGGAAGAGACACAAAGTAGGACGAAATTGTTAGCTCATAAAATGACAAGAGAAAATATACACCCATCCTTTGGAGTTGGATGTGGCTTTTAGAACACTAGAGAAACATTTAACTTTTGTATGTTTTCTATGCTTTTCTTGTGTTGAATAATTGAAAACTTCTAATTATTTTAGTTCTGTTCCAAGACTTTCTTATAATATGTTAAAGATATTGGTTTATAACAGAAAACTTGAACATTATAAACATTTAACAATTGGAGACTGATAAAAATATATAACTCACCCATGTGCTAGCATATACTTATTAAAATTATATGCAGAGCAGCATTGAGTCATTTTTTTTTAGAAAAATACTAATACAGGAAACTCTCATTTCTAATATTATGTGAAGAATGAAGATGGGAATCTTCCTTCCTTCTTTTCTTCCTTCTTTCCTTCCCTCTTTCTTTTCTTCCCTCTTTCTTTCCTTCCTTCTTTCCTTCCTTCTTTCCTACCTTCCTTCCTTCCTTCCTCCCTTCCTTCCTTCCTTCCTTCCTTTTCCCCTTCTTTTTCTTTTGGATGGGGTCCAAGTATATAACCAATCTCCACTCTAACTTGCAGCCCTCCTGCCTCTGCCTCCTGCATTCTGGGATTATAAGTGTGTATCATCTGCCTGGCCACATTTGACTTTCTAGTGAGTAAATACAAACATAAAAACATGGAAGATATTTTCTTTGCTTCTTGCAGTATTCTCTATAATAAGCTACTTTATATAAATGCCTCTTCCCCTTATTCATTTGTATCATAGTGGTATTTGATTGTATATTCTTAATTATATAGCAGCAAATTGTCACAAACTCAAGACATCCCAAATTCAACCACACAAGGACATATGATGAATGTCTGACCATATTGTGAGTAATTTTAGCAAGAGGTGTGTGAGTGTTAAAAAGAATTGCGAATACCATTGTAGACCATGGATTTCAGATACCTGGGTTCTGATCCAATATGACAGTGAGCTGTGAACCTGAGACACATGGCTTAGCAGCTCTCTTGGGACTTGATTTACTGTAAGCATATTGGAGGCAGTGAATGGGATGCCTTGAAAATTAGTAAGTATAGAGCCTGATACATACCAAATATTTGATCTATGTTAACTGTTTTTATTATTATAAAAATGTACATTATAAACTTAAAAAACATTTGTTACAGATTGTTTAAAATTAGACTGGAAAAAAACCTAAAGATCACATGGTGCAATTTTTCAAATGAGGAACTTAGTTCATTGTCACAAACACTTTAAGGTTCAAAAAGCAAGGAGGTGATATAATTGAAAATAACTATTTTCTTTTCATGATACAGAGTAGAAATGGAATGAATTTAACAAAATTTTTAATTAGGAGAGATGATATTTTCCATGTATTTGAAAAGCCTCATTTTGCAAAGAAGAGGAATATGTCATATGGTTTGGACAGTTGGATCAAATGTATTTTGATTGCATATAGTTTTATAACTTCTATTACAATAGTCACAATGGGCAGAATGATTTGAAAATGGTTCTATGATATTTTGAATACTAAAAGCACTTTTCATACCAATGAAATATAGTCACCACACCACTACTGAGTAACATGAAAACTATACACAACCTCTAAATATTGAATCTTCTTAATTATGAGTTCAGTGGTATCAACAATAGTGCCAGACACTATTGGTAACATGTGTGACACAATGCAGGTAATGGATCATGCATTGTGTCACACATATTTCCACCCAGAATGCTAGTGTACAAGCCCCCAGCTGCTTAACAAGGGGGTTCCTGCCTCAAAACAGTCACATCCCTGCTTTGGGACAACATGATGTCTCTGAGATGTCCTTTTCCTCCTACCAACACTCCTTAGTAGTGCTGAGTGGCACATATGACACCACAACTCGATCTAATGATTTAAAGCAGCCTATATACTATCTGTGAGGAGACAGGAGCAACATATATCTATCTGCAATCTCCGACTCATGTTTACATATTATTAGTGATATTTTGTTTTTAGTTCTGATTTGTACTTTAGAAATGTAAATCACACACGTAAATCTCTGGGTATTGAACTGTTCATCTTAGGCTATGGCAAGCTATAAAAGTCAGAATGCTCATATACCTTATCATCTCCACAGCTCTTTCTCACTTCTGCTCAACTGTCCCACTGATTTTTACAGAAGAGATGTGTTTATGTAAAAGTGTGTGTATATGGGTTTTCCTGTGTACATCATTCATGTTAACACACATGTAAATATTTCCTTTTTCATATTGGTATAGATATATACTCACATATACCTACTTGTGAGAGACTTTCAGTATTCTTACCTGTCAAGATCTTACCGTAGGCTGGCTATAAAAAAAATAAAATAATGAAAAGCACAAAATATATTATGACTATGTAAGTTTGATTCATTAGGGGACTAATTCCTGATGCTCATGATGTAACAGAGAGAGGACATACAGGGCTCTGCCAGTACTCCCATGTCATTTGAAGGAGAATGTCTCAATACTGAGATGAAGTAAGTTTTATTTTATTTGATAGTTGGCATGGTATTTGAATGATATCTTTCTTTGACACCCCCCCAGAATGTGTATGTATGTATGTGTGTGTGTGTATATATATATATATATATATATATATATATATATATATATATATAATTCTTATTGAACTCTCTCATTAAGCTGTTCCACATCCTTTGAGTAATGTAATTGATTTCCTCTCCACGAGGCTTCAGACTTCTTGCTTTGATGTTGGAACCTGGAGCGACTGTCTCACAACACTCCTGGCTCTGTTCCTCCATTTCTTTAATACCAATTTCTCTGACTTGAATTTCCTTTTTCATTGCACTAGACAATAACTTTAAGTGCTTTTCTGACCAAGGATTTTGGGAAGATAAGTTTCCCCAGTCCCTCAGCTGTCCGAAAAATGTAACTACTCCATCAATAAGTTCATTCCACAGTTTGGCCAATCATAAAATTATTATAAATAATTTTCAACTGACATTTGAAACATTAGTGCGTTTACTGAGAATTTGACATTACTTGTGCTGCAGTCGCTGCTCATCTGGCTATATTTTTTTCTCAGCTCTCTCCTCCAAACCACCCAAGTCTTTCAGCTATTTTTATAGATTCAATGTTCAATTTTTTTTTTCAATAGGATGGCTCAATGGGAAATGTTGCCATTCATTTACTTTGCTTGAGAATGGTGGTCCTTCAATCTGAAAATGCTTTTTTGGGAGGGGGGGTAGGAGTTCTTTCTCGGACTTCTCTTTTCTTTCATCCACTCTGTTCTCCTTATGGAATGCTTGATAGACAGATGTTGTGACTACTGGAGCCAGTTTCTGGGTCCTTTAATTTTTCCCTGCTTTATTATTTTGTGTTTTAAACTTTAAACATAGACTTGTGTATGTGTGTGTGTGTGTGTGTGTGTATCTGTTTTTGTTTTCAACAAATAATAGTCAGCAACTGTACCATAATTCCTATGTGTAGCTAGTATAGGTTCATGTTGCCATGAAATGAATCTTCTACTTGAAAGAATTCTCTTCTGAACAGAAATTATGGTAGATTTTAAATGGCCACAGGGTCTTTGGTTTTACTTCTCCCCAAAGATGTGTCCAAGTCTCTAACTCTTAATTCTGAATCAGGTTCATTACTTCTTAACCAATGAAATGTAGTCAAAATTAGATTACGCTATGTCTGGAACCAGGACTAAGAAAACAGTGGTTTCTATTTCGACTTCTTGTGTTATGGAATCTTCACACCTAGAATTCAGAAGCCATGCTAGAAAAGAAGGCCAAACGACCTTATGGAGAGGCCTTTATAGACAGCAAAGATGACTGTGACTGAAAGCCTTGTCCAAAGTCTCAGACAGAAGCCAACGTCAAATGGCCACACATACCACCAATGGTCTGGCTGCAAATATCCTAGCTCCAGGTACACTTCACCACCAGTGTTATGTTGAGCACAGATGAGTGCTTCTTATCAAGTCCTCCTTAAATGTATAAGGAAATGAAGTACAGGGTCTCTATTGGTGCATTAAAACTTAGAGTTAGGTAGTCATTTGTTATATAGCAATGCAGAAGCAGGACAGAGGGTGAAATACAGGAGCTGTAAAATGACCAAACTGTTCAGGAGACTGCCATTTAAGCTCTATATTCAGAGGGCACCAAACCAAAAGTATTCCCACAAAACATTGTGCTGAGAAAACAGCCAGAAACAACAATGCACAGCACTCATCTAAAATCTCATAATATGATCAATAGTTGAGTGGGTGTGGACCAGAGGGAGTGGCAGGAACAAAAGTAGAAGTCAGCTGTCTTAATATGAACTAAGATCGATTGTACGAATATATACATTCATGCAGCGTAATCAACTGACCCCAGAAAATAAGTGCATTTTATTGGAAGTAAAATAATTAAAGGGGTTTGAAATGTAGAATTACTTTCTGTCTTACACTGAAAATCTTCAATGGCTCTATGCTGCTTATTGCATTTAAGTTATAGACCACCTCCTTATGGAATTCCAGGTTCTTTTTGTTCTTAGAAATACATTCTCCAACTCATTGGTTGTTCTTGTTCAGCCACCCAGTTTCATCATTCCTAGCACAAGTCCTCTTGTCCTAGCACCCAGGCCTGGTTTCTCCTTCCTCCTTAATTTTCAGAATCCATTCTGTCTTTTAAGACTCATGTCTAATGGAATCCCTTTTTCATTCTAGAGGTCAGGTAGTCATTCTCTTTGTGAGTTCTCATAGCTGGTGCTTGCACCATTAATAGATTACATGTCTTATATAAATCAGATGTCTATGTGCTTGCATCTATCAAGAGAGAAGGGGCTGTTCTTGTGGAACTACAACTATTCTTCATACATAGTACATACTCATTGATGTTTTGGCGTATCTAGTTCCAGATCAAAGCTGACTGCTAAGTATGGCTATATCCTTTCTTTTGTATTGAACATGACAGCTGTTTTTCCTTACATGGCAAGTGAGCTTCATTTCTATCTTGTTGCATGACTTGCCTGGCACAAACATGTCTCCTCATTGCTCTCAATGCTCCATTTGGGTCGCATTCACCTATTACTCCAGAAGCTTCCCTGACAACCATCTGTGCCTTTGCCACATTCTGGCAGGCTTTTATCTGGGTCTGCTGGACTTTGGCCACGTTGGGATTGCCACGACTCTTGTCATCTGTCCCATATATCAAAACTGAGAGCACTGGCTGCTTCTGTCTTGTTCCGTTAATTATTCTTCCCTCATCTACTTTATGTTTTACAGATCTCTCATCTATAAGCTTTCTCTACTCTTGTCATCTTTGCTATTAACATCAGTTTACAACCACAAACTTTTACTTACTAAAAATACATGGGCCCCCATGAATTATCATTAATGGTATGACCATATTCTAAATATCCAAATTTTGTGTGATTGTACAATGTCTGATTCATCACCAGTGTTTTTTTTTTTTTTACAAAATACTTTACTCTTTCAAGTCTCTCCTCTCCATTTATAAGCATGTTCAGATAGCATAAGCATAAAAATATAACTTATATGTTAACAGTCTTAGTGCATTAGGATTCAAGTGGATAAAGACATGTTTTTCCAATACAGTGAATTATTTATTTGTGCACAGCTACCACAAGACACGGGGGTGGGAAGAAGAAGATTATAGGCTGAAGTGAGTCTACAATATCTTTTATCAATCATCTCCATGGTGAGGTTTTTTAGAGGGTGAGTATGTTTGCTTATTTTTTTTTAAAGATTTATTTTATTTATTATATGTAAGTACACTGTAGCTGTCCTCAGACACTCCAGAAGAGGGAGCCAGATCTCGTTACGGATGGTTGTGAGCCACCATGTGGTTGCTGGGATTTGAACTTATCACCTTTGGAAGAGCAGTCGGGTGCTCTTACCCGCTGAGCCATCTCACCAGCCCATGTTTGCTTATTTTATACAAAAAAAATATTACATCTGTTTTGCACAAAGACCCAGTCACCTTTCCATATATTAGAAGAAATTAAGAAATAGAATCAATAGGTCTTCAAACAAAGAAAAATGATCAAATAGTCCTCAAATGACCAAAAAAATGGGCTCAATGCTATATTAACATGTGAATACTCTTTAGGATGAAATTTATACTGTGCAAAAATGGGGGGGTAATTTTAATAGTTCACTGTGATTTTTCATAAATAAATACAAGTAATACCCTGTAAAGTTATATCATCCTGAAGAATGCCCTGTATATATTATTTATCAGTTAGCATCATATTTTTCATATAATCTGAGTTTCTAAAGGCATAAACCACTTATACAAGAATAAAGCAAATTGCTCTTTTAAGAGTGAAAATCTTTATCATCACAGAGTATAGTTGAGCTTCTCTTCTTATGGATTGTTTCTTGAAAGCTTCTCATGTGCTCTTAAAAACGTCATCAAAATATGAAGCTGGGAATAGAGAGAAGTCATGGTGGAGGAAGAAGGAACACACTCAGGTATAGTGGAACTAAGTATATTCTGTAGTGAGTATATTCTGTCAAGAGCAGACCCTGTATACCCCAATGGTCTTCTAAGACTAAACTTCCTATATGTCATGATGTTGGAACATTTTGATTGTCGTATCAGAAAGGTCAATGTCCTACCATGACGCTGAGCAGGGCCATTCATACCAATTCTGAGATCACTGCTGAATTAATTTCTTAACTCCTGTGAACACGGTCCTAGCTGCTTCAATGAAGTGGTCACCAAATACCATCTGTCACATGCCCATTTTGCTTAGCAACTCCTGACCCTGCTATATTTTCTTTTAGTCCCTGATCCATGTAAAGACATCAGCAGGCAATAACCAAGCATCTAATGGCTCACTTGAGTTCGCTCAGCCAGGACTGGTTCCCCTCATCTTGCTGCAGTTATGCAGCATTTATTTCAAAGGACAATGGGTGGTTCTATCACCCAGTTTCTCAATTTAATGTCCTCCACCCCACCATGGTTCATAGTCTTGGCTATGAGGGGCTCTTTCATTTCTTGTTTGAAAAACTTTCCTAATTCACATAGTTCAAATGTGGACTACTCCCTGGTTATTATCAGTACTGACTATTATTAAGGTCCCCATCTGCTGTCATTTTTACCTTTCTTTATTTCCATCTCCACTGTCTAATTCTTCCCTTGAGTTACAAGTTTTCAATTGAATGTGAAGCTATTTAGCAGATGTCTTCTTTTTTGCCCCCAGCAATGACAAAATGGGAAGCCAACATTTTTATTAAGTTCCTTTTGGACAGACCATGTAGGCTCAGCTGAAAGTCTTACTGCTTACAGCAAAGGCCACAATTAATGCCACAGTCTGATTGTGATCTTGTCATCCTATCTAATATATTCTACTTTCAGAGACTGCCATATATTCTCTGTCCCCATCATCTATATTTTTTTAAGCAGGGAGGTGGGACACAGATGGAGGTATCATTCATCATACTCTACAACACACAGAGAAAGACAGTTTCCCTGGGATTTCTACCTGCTATAGATCATCTACCTTCAGATGAAGTGGTCTCGCATCTTATGATACATAGCGGGGGCAGTCCACGTCTGCTGTAGAAGAAAGGTGCACCATGGGGGCAAGGATGAACTATCAGGATCATCCCTGCAAGTACTTAACTCTTAGATGGCTTAGCTTCACTGCATGTGTTATTAGCCAGAGCACAATAATACACCATCTTAGAAACTCAACATTGTTTCAGTTGTGCTTTAGGGGAGCCAATGGTAGGCTTGCATTATTGTGTGACCTCCTGGGGAAACATGATTAAAGAAACAATTCTAGGGGCTGAAGAGATGGCTCAGGGACTTAGAACTCTTGAAAGGATCTGTGTTCAATTTCTAGGACTCATCTGGTAGCTTGCACCTGTCTGTATAACTCCACTTCTTGAAGATATGGCACTCTCTTCTGGTTTAACAAAAACAAGGCATGAAAGCAGGCAAAATGTTTACACACATAAGATAAAAATAAAATCATTTTTAGAAAAGAAACAAAAAATTCTGCCCGTGTATACCTTACTGAGCCAATTTTAATTGGGGTTGTATGTAGGGGCATGGGTGAAGGGTTACTTACAGGAATCAAGGAGGTTTATGCATACCTGAACCATTGAAGAAGAGTCTACATGCATCCCCAGTAATTGTGAAATGCTTAAATTGCCTCAGAGAGGAGAGGGACCACATGTACAGACTGAGCCACTGCATGTCAAATCTCATAAGATTAATGAGATCCCCTTTGCTTCAATGAGGCTAATGTTAGGGACAGTGATTTTTGAGGGTCATATATGGGTAATTATAGCTGCTATTTTCAAGAAAATACCAGGCCATGTCATACTCAGAGGATACAAATTCAACCATAATCATACAAACATACAACTATGGACAGTACACAATATCTTATAATAATCACAAATAACCAGTAGTTTGGTTGTTGTTGTTTTTTGTTGTTGTTTGTTTGTTTGTTTTGTTGTTTTTTGTTTGTTTTTTGAGACAGGGTTTCTCTGTGTAGTCCTGGATGTCCTGGAACTCACTCTGTAGACCAGGCTGGCCTCGAACTCAGAAATCTGCCTGCTTCTGCCTCCCAAGTGCTGGGATTAAAGGCGTGCGCCACCACTGCCTCAGGTCGAGGATGGCCTGGCATCAGGAGCTGGATGCAGCTAGTCAAGGAGCATTTTTGGTCAGGAAGCAGAGGGAAGTGAATGCTAGTCCTCTGGTCACTTTCTCATTATCTACTGTCTGTGATTCTAACCTCAGAAAGGATGCCATACTCTGTTCCTTCACAGGGATGCCCAGATGCCCACCTCCAAGTGATTACAGATTTTGTCAAGTTGGCAATTGAAACTAGCACTACACTAGGAGTTTGTCATTTTCCTTGTTTCATTGATTTTCTCTAGTAATTTTCTGTATTCAATTACACGGTGATTTTTGTCCCATTTCTGATGCTTGCCTTGATGTTTATTTGTTATCCCCATATTGCTCACTGTATGTAGGTCCTTGAGGTACTTGCCTGTTGTTTAGAGTCTTTTCTTCTTTAATACTCATGAATTTAGCACTTTTAAGTTTTCCTTTTATTATTTACTTAGCCATGCCCCACAATTTTTGAGATGTTCTACTTTTATTTGAAAATAGCTCAGTGTAATTTTTAAAATTTTCTCTTGAAATTCCTTCTTTAATCTATGGATTATTTAGAAATGCATTTAATTTTCTGACTTTTAGAAATTTTCCTATTGTCTCTCATCAGTTTCTAGATGGGTTTCATTATGGACAAATGACAGTCTGACAATATCAATCACTTCACATTTGTGTCAATTGTGATTTTTTTTTTTGACCTAGGCATTTTTAGTACATACTGAGGCACTTGAAAGAATGTGAATTCTGCTGTTATTGGGTGATTTTGTAATGCTGAGCTCTTTTATATACTTTTTTGTATTTTTATTAGATATTTTCTTTATTTACATTTCAAATGCTATCCCAAAAGTTCCCTTTACCCTTCCCATGCCCTGCTCCCCTACAAACCCACTCCCACTTCTTGGCCCTGGCATCCTCCTGTACTGGGGCATATAAAGTTTGCAATACCAAGGGGCCTCTCTTCCCAATCATGGCCGACTAGGCCATCTTCTGCTACATATGCAGCTAGAAACATGAGCTCTGGGGTTACTGGTTAGTTCATTTGTTGTTCCACCTATTGGGTTGCAGTCCCTTTCAGCTCCTTGGGTACTTTCTCTAGCTCCTCCATTGGGGGCTCTGTGTTCCATCCTATAGATGACTGTGAGCATCCACTTCTGTATTTGTCAGGCACTAACATAGCCTCATATAAGTCAGCTATATCAGGGTACTTTCAGCGAAATCTTGATGGCATATGTAATAGTTTCTGGGTTTGGTGGCTGATTATGGGATGGATTCGCAGGTGGGCTAGTCACTGGATGGTCCATCCTTTCATCTTAGCTCCAAATTTTGCCTCTGTAACTCCTGCCATAGGTATTTTGTTCCCTATTCTAAGGAGGAATGAAGTATCCACATATTGGTCTTCCTTCTTCTTGATTTTCTTGTGTTTTGCAAATTGTGCTAATATCCACTTATCAGTGAGTGCATATCAAGTGACTTCTTTTGTAAATAGGTTACCTCACTCAGGATGATACCTCCAAATACATCCATTTGCCCAAGAACTTCATAAATTCATTGTTTTTAATAGCTGAGTAGTACTCCATTGTGTAAATGTACCACATTTTCTGTATCCATTCCTCTGTTGAGGGACATCTGGGTTCTTTCCAGCTTCTGGCTATTATATATAAGGCAGCTATGAACATAGTAGAGCATGTGTCCTTATTACCAGTTGAAACATCTTCTGGGTATATGCCCATGAAAGGAATTGCTGGATCTTCCAGTAGTACTATGTTCAATTTTCTGAGGAACCACCACTAGACTGACTTCCAGAATGGTTGTACAAGCTTGTAATCCCACCAGCAATGGAGGAGTGTTCCTCTTTCTTCACATCCTCACCAACATCTGCTGTCACCTAAATTTTTGATCTTAGCCATTCTGACTGGTGTGAGATGGAATCTCAGGGTTGTTTGGATTTGCATTTTCCTGATGATTAAAGATGTTGAACATTTTTTCAGGTGCTTCTCAGCCATTCGGTATTCCTCAGTTGAAAATTCTTTGTTTAGCTCTGTACCCCATTTTTAATGGGGTTATTTGAATTTCTGGAATCCAGCTTCTCGAGCTCTTTGTATATATTGTATATTAATCCCCTATCAGATTTAGGATTGGTAAAAATCCTTTCCCAATCTTTTGGTGGCCGTTTTGTCTTATTGACAGTGTCTTTTGCCTTACAGAAGCTTTGCAATTTTATGAGATCCCATTTGTCAATTCTTGATCTTACAGCACAAGCCATTGCTGTTTCTGTTTAGGAATTTTTCCCCTGTGCCCATATCTTTGAGGCTTTTCCCCACTTTCTCCTCTATTAATTTCAGTGTCTCTGGTTTTATGTGGAGTTCTTTGATCGACCTAGACTTGAGCTTTGTACAAGGAGATAAGAATGGATCAATTTGCATTCTTCTACATGATAACCGCCAGTTGTGCCAGCACCATTTTTTGAAAATGCTGTCTTTTTTCCACTGGGTGGTTTTAGCTCCTTTGTCAAAGATCAAGTGACCATAGGTGTGTGAGTTCATTTCTGGGTCTTCAATTCTATTCCATTGGTCTACCTGTCTGTTGTTATACAGGTACCATGCAGTTTTTTTTTTTATCACAATTGCTCTGTAGTACAGCTTGAGGTCAGGCATGGTGATTCCACCAGAGGTTCTTTTATTGTTGAGAATAGTTTTTGCTATCCTAGGTTTTTGTTATTCCAGATAAATTTGCAAATTGCCCTTTCTAATTCAGTGAAGAATTGAGTTGGAATTTTGATGGGTATTGCTTTGAATCTGTAAATTGCTTTTGGCAGGATAGCCATTTTGACTATATTAATCCTGCCAATCCATGAGCATGGGAGATCTTTTCATCTTCTGAAATCTTCTTCAATTTCTTTCTTCAGAGACTTGAAGTTCTTATCATACAGATCTTTCACTTCCTTACTTAGAGTTACACCCAGGTATTTTATATTATTTGTGACTATTGTGAAGAATGTTGTTTCCCTAATTTCTTTCTCAGCCCATTTATCCTTTGAATAGAGAAAGGTCATTGATTTGTTTGAGTTAATTTTATATCCAGCTACTGCACTGAAACTGTTTATCAGGTTTAGGAGTTCTCTATAACCAGTAGTTTTATGTAGTAAGTATACTATAGTTTTATCTTTATTTTGTTTATAGCCTTACTTACTCAAAATCAGCTCACTGTGAAACAGCATACAGGGTTAAGCTGCAACTTATGCATATATTTATCATCTCTCTTGATTGATTCTTTTTTTCCTTATGTTTGATTTAATCTCATGTTCTTTTATTATGACACTAGAAACAATGCTATAAGCCATTTATATAGTATATGAGTTTTACATATGTATATACATCTATTTTGCATATATAGAGAGACTGTGTGGCACGCACACATACATACATACACATATACCATGTATATGTGTACATATGCTTTTCACAGATATTAGTAGGCTATATGGTACAACACACATATATGTATGTGTATATATATTTATTTATATATATTGTATATGTTAGATGTGTAACAGGTTATACTATCTAGCTTGATCTGTATTCTGTGATATAGAAATAATAAAGAAATTAGCTCCTAAAGCATTTGCCATAACATAATAAATAAATACTGTATGTATTGCAACTGAGGAAAAAAAATCTGGTATCTATAAGGAAAAGAATAAATGTGTGAAAACATTGGCATTCTAGTATCTGGATTTTAAAGTGAGAAACAGAATCTGAACAAGGGGGAGTGAGAATGCTAGAAGAACACCCCTGGGAGAAGAATGCTTCCCAAGAAAGCACACCTAACATACTATTAATATTAATACTCAGCTCTGGATAGAAACAAGTCACTTCCCTATGCCTTAGAATCCCCCAGGGTGGATTTTGGTTGGCTTTTGATTTCCCAGAGACTTGTGCTATCAATTTAATATGTAAACTACTCTATTAATGTTTTGAACCCCTACCTATGTTTGCCAGTCCCCATTTCAGAAAAGGAGCCTCTCCTAACAACATTCAGTTTTCATTTTCATCTTCAAAATGCCATGAGACTTAAATGCTGACAGCGTCAAAGGGAAGTATCACACACACACATACATAATTTACTGAGTGTACAGTAGTGACATGAAACACATGCACGGTGGAGCTCATTCTTACAACTGGAATTTCAGTGAGCATAGAAACTAGCTCAGCAGGCTCCTGGGGTCCATACCAAATGCTGTTTTGAACTTGGTGAGGTGGGATCTACATCAACATCTTCTGCATCACCACAACCGGAATTCCTCATTTTGCTCATGACCTATGCGGCAAATTAACAATACATTCACTAAACATATCCAATTCTTCACTTTCCTCTTCTGAGAAGGCTGAGTGGGGTACATGTAGACACATTTGCCTCACTTCTTCAAAACCTATAAATGGGGAACTTTTAACCTAACTCCTTCAGTTTTCAAAAATTAAGAAGTACTTTAATTTTTCTTCCCTAACATCAGCTGTGTGGTTCCCAGGATACAGAGAGTATTTGTGAATTTTCTCATGAGCCTCATGTTTTCAGAAACACAGGTATGTCTTAGCAAGTACTGAAGGCATGAAGGAGGCCCAGCTTGTTCAACATGGTATTCCTGATAACGATGATTAACAGTGGTTGTTCAATACATGCAATCAGTTTCAGCTGCCTTCACAACACAAGGGCATTCAGGATCTACCAAGTCACAAACTGGAAGGAACTGTTTTAGAGTGACTTAAAGGACAAAGTAGAGTGTTCTTTCTAAGCCTAGAGATCAATAGTCCTTCCCATAAAACAAATTTGCTCATATTCCTAAACATCTTCACATCATCACTACATTTTGATCGACAGGTCTTATCTTGGTCTCCTGGGAGATGATGACATAATTTTTAAAGATTTAAATAAGCCAGGACACATGTGACTCAAGGATTCATGGGAAATTTGCCTTCTAAAGAGCTGGCATGATTATTTGGTCCTGCTTTCTTTCCAAATTTATTTACGGAGAGCTTCCTTTATCCATTTCATGCACAGGTGCTCCATTTGTTTAGCTGGCAGTGTATCATTAGGGTCTGGAGCAAGATAGTGTCAGGACTGGAAAAGGACTGAGTTACTTCTGTCAGGAAGGATCACTGATCACTGATTTTGTGTACTCATTCATATGTTTATTAAGCAATAAGTAAAAAAAAACCCTCACATTGGTTTGAATGTGCAGAGAAGTGGTGTTTGAACATGATTATTAAAGAGATATTCCCTCTAAAAGCACAGTACAAGTTCAATAGCATTGTCATCAGTACTTACTGGGGCACTGTGGTTGTTGGTCTTTCTCTTCTATCTTTGACATTATGTATTGATTATATGGATTATCTTGGTTTTAGTTTCCTTTTTGGGATACTTCTCCATGGATTTAAGCCTTATGACTACTTGTTGTTTTGAAGAAAAGGAAGGGTCAGGTTGGGGCATGAGAGAGATTTCCAGGCACTCGTGACTATTTTTGCCCTCCTATTTAATGATCTTAGAGATGGAATTCATCTATGTATTATGCATAATAGATATCATTACTCCTTCATGTAGTGGTTAAAAATAGATTTCAAGTTCCTCATGTTTGGTCCCAACTCTGTTTGTATAGCTTTAGGAACTCAGGCAGGTTAATAAATCTCGGTTCTTTATAGAGCCCACTTCCAACAGGAAGAGAGGACATCAAGTGAGGGATGGGGTTGCCATCCCACAGTCACACCTCTGACCCATAATTGTTCCTGTCTGAAAGAATTACAGGGATGGAAATGAAGAGAAGCCCGAGGAAAAGAAGGTCCAGTGACAAGCCCAAAGTGGGATCCAGCTCAAGGGGAGGTCCTAAGACCTGATACTATTACTGAAGCTATGGAAAGCTCACAAAAAGGGATCAGACTGCCCTCTGAAAGGCCCAACAAGCAGCTGAAAGAGTCAGGTGCAGATATTTGCACCCAACCAATGGACAGAAGCAGCTGACCCCTGTTATTGAATTAGGAAAGGCTGAAAGAAGCTAAGGAGAAGGGTGATCCTATAGGAGGATCAGCAGTCTCAATTAATCTGGACCCCTGAGATCTCTCAAATACTGGACCACCAAACTGACAGCATACACCAGCTGATGTGAGGCCCCCAACACACACAGTAGAGGACTTCTGGTCAGTGTTCATTCAGAGATGGTGCACCTAACCCTCAAAACTCTAGTGACTTCAACTCATGTATGTAATTAGAGAATTTAATATATGCTTCCTGTAGATAAGTTTGCCATTTCTTTGCTATTGTTAATATTGGCAAACATTTTGTAGAAAAATTATTATGTGCCAGTTACTCTGCTAATTGTGTAGTATGTAGAAGTCAACCAGATCTGATGGTGCCCTTGTGAAGAAGATGGTATATTGGCAGAATGACAAATTAATATCTGCCACTTTTGTCTTATCTATCAGTGTAAATAGACAACATGGCCAAGGTATCAAAGAAAACATTTAATTGGGGGCTTGCTTACAGTTTCTGAGGGTAAGCCATGACCATCATGGCAGAAATCATGGCACCAGGTGTGTCTGGTGCTGGAGCAGGAGCAGGAGCAGGAGCAGGAGCAGGAGCAGGAGCAGGAGCAGGAGCAGGAGCAGGAGCAGGAGCAGGAGCAGGAGCAGGAGCAGGAGCAGGAGCAGGGACTGAGAACTTACATTTGAACCACAGGAATCAGGCAAAGAGAGAAGGAGAATGATCCTGGTATGGACTTGAAACCTCAAAGCCTACCCTCAGTGGCCTACATCCTCTAACTAGGCCACATCTCCTAATTCTTCCCCCAAACAGTTTCACCTGCTGCAGAGCAAGCACATAAACTCATGAGTCTATAGGAGTCTTCTCATTCTAACCATGACAGTGGCTAATTATAAACTACAAAGCAAACTGTGATGGAAGCAACAGGGTGATCTGGTATCAAAGAAACTAAAGTGAAGGGCAAAGAAGTGGTCTTTGAGCTTAATTGCCAGCGGGATACATGTTAACTAGATAAAGTTTGTAGGTGGGGAAAGTGTGTTATCAAGATAGTTTTCTAAACATTGAAAAGCTTGTTCAAGGACATGAAAGATGGTAGCCATGCCTCCTCAGGTGTCATGGCTCCAAGAGGCTGAGCTCTAGAGTGAACAGGAGAAGTTTGCAGAGAACAGGTTTTGTAGGACAATGTGGGCAGTGATAGAATTTGGATTTCTTTCCTGTAATAAGAGCTTTAGCCTGGAGTACAACTCTTGACCTACTTACAAAAAGACCATTCCAACATCATGATGTGCATGCATTCTAACCTCTGGAGTTTCTGGAAAGTGTTATCATTGAGAATAGGCACCATGGAAACTCAATCTTCTTCATACCTAGTTCCTAATCATAACTTTGTTTAAGAAAAAAGGAAAAGGAAAACAAAGCAGGATGAATTTTGATGCTATGGTTTTTGTTCTCGAGGTCCACAAACACCATAGCTATAAATTTTCTCCTATTTCCAGTGAACTCTAAGCATGTGAGCTATTATATTTATAGCACAACACTTTCAGAGTTCTCCTGCTGTTCAACGATGGCTTTCTTCCTCTTGCAGAATAGAATTTATAAGTGTTATTTCATGTCATGTGTTTGATACAGTCCCTTAATTTATATACTCATTATATCTTTTCCATTGATTCAACTATAATTCTTATTCTTTTATCCAACAAATATTCTTTAAATAGCCACCCTCAGTAGGCACTATATTATACGCCAAGTATTCAGTGGTGAAGAAAATATTCACACCATCTCTATCTACATGGGGCTTGAGGGTTGGCTCTCAGGTGGCTTCAAATGTCCTCACATTGCTAGGCACACATCCAGAAGTAGTGATTGAAAATTCCATGCTCCAGCAAATTTGCAATAATGATTTCAGATCTCAAGTTTGGAGCATTCATGAACGATACTCTGGCCACTGTGTACTCTCTGTCCTAGTTACATTTGTTCTCAAATTGTTCCAATTGAGATATTTGGCAGAATCTTCCCTTGTCTTGTTCCTCCCATTCATCTTCTCCCCTTTCTATTTTCCTATCTACCATCTTAGTTACAATTTGTTCTTCTGTATTTGAGTTATCGTTTTAATATCCTAGCTTGTCCTGTGGACTGACAGTTGCTTCCTGCTCTGGTCCTTGCCACATGTTGAATGGCAGATTAGAATTCTTAAAGTACATCTCGATCATGCCCTCTCCTCACCTGGACTTTCTGTGCTACCTGCATTCTTACAAAAAGAATTGTACTTTTCAGTTGAACCCCAAATCTCAAACTTTCAGTCCCAGTTCTTCTCCAAACTGTCTTTCATTTTGGTGTGATTATTACTTTTCTCCAAACACAACCGTGCTTTGATACTTCTGTGTCTTTTGCTAATGAGGTTCATTCCATGTGGAATCCTTCTAGCAATATGCTATCTGTCAAATTCCATCTTTCAAGATGCACAAAAAATTGCCATCTAGTTGTCCAGCTGTTCCTGTGCTTCCAAAACAAGACTTATTTCTCCCTTGTTCTTCTTCTCTTTCCTCCCTCTCCCTACTTAGTAGCAAGCATATCAGCTTGCTACTAAGTAGGCAAATGGTGATGTAAAAAGTTTGTAAGCAGATGTTCATTTTCATAGCTGTTTATTAAATTCTGTGCCAGTATATGATATTTCCTCAGTCTGTCAAATACTCCATGCCAGCATAACTTTGTCCATTATCTCACTGTATGTTTTATAGAGTGCTTGCTCAGTTGTAAAACTCTATTCTTGAGTGAACAAAAGTGAAGAAACCTTGAGTACACACACACTCACATTATATATATAAATGTATATATATATATGGTTCATGTACAGACATAGTCTGAGGGATTACCTGGCAGGGGACATTTATGTGTTTATATTTTTAAAGTTTTATTTTATTTTTTAATTGACATGATAGCTGTGCATATTTATTGGGTAAACAGTATTGATTTGTTCCATGTATACATTGTGCAGATATAAGTCATAATATTTGGCATACATATCACTTCTAACATTTATTATTTATTTGTTACTCTCTTGCAGTAAGTTTGGAATATGATATGAATTAGAGTGGTACATTTGTGTATAAGGGCACCACAACTTCTCCTGCCTGCCTGTGCTTTTGTACCTGGTGTCGAATCTCTATAACCCAGCTCCCTTTTCTGCAGCCTCTGGCAATTATTCAATTTGTTTTATGAGATCAACATTTTAAAATTTTGCAAATAAAGGAGGTTGTTGGAGTATTTGTCTTTCTGCATCTGCTTATTTCTGTTAATATAATGTTCTCCAGATTCAACCATGTTGATGCAAAAGGGAAGACTTCATATTTTTTAATGGCTGAAGTATTATTGTGTGTTTGTATTATATATTCTTTTTGTATGAATCTATGGTCACTTCCGTGACTCTACATTCTGGAATGCCTATTTCAGATGCTATGAAAGGTGATATAATAGGCATGAGAGTGCAGGTATCTACAGTATATTGATTTCATTCCTTCGGAAAATTCCTTCTAACAACTAGAGACGGGGTTTTTATTGAGATGATGCTGTGACTGGGGCTGTGAAAGGCAGGGAGCTCAGAGCACAAGTGACACTTAGCCCTTTGTGCTTGTGAAAACAGGCATGGCAGAGGGGTGCTGCCTGTATAAGTGTTTTTGCCTTTGTCCTTTGTAGTTACTATCTTCCGTTTACTTATTCTTTAAGGGAAAAACACACTACAAACCCACTTTGAACTGTGTCCAAATGACCATCCTTACTCATATAGTACTTATGAAACTTTAGTATTTTATGTTTGTACCATCAAGCTCCCCAAATATAAAGAGAAAACTTTCAAGTTCAGCCTGCATCTTGTCTCCACCTAACCTTGTAATCTGCAATTACACTATTACTAGGTGGGCTTTCTCTTTCAGAAGCCAAACCATCACACTTTTTAGGCCATAAGAAGGAAGAGAGCCTGGTTCTATAGGGTCAGATCACTGCATCATTCTTTGATATGTAGACGTCAGAGACCATCCCTCTTTTAGGGAGGATAGCTCATTTCTTCATTTGGTTTCCACTGAGAAGGATTAGAAAGAATTTTCTCTTAACATTCTGGGCTCTGTGTACTATCTCTCCCTTCTCACAGAAGTGGAGTGAGTTATGTAGGTGGTGAGCTGATAGGTCAATTGGAGAAACTAATTTATTGAAAGTTCATGCAAAGTGGATTTAGCATAGTGTGAATAAAACATAAGACTTCTCATTTGCCTTCTCCAAGGCCCTGGCCAGAGACTCTTCAAAGAGTGAAAAAGATTAATTGCTACAATAAAATACTTAGAATATACTAAAATCATATACACAAATAAAGCCAACTACAACTCTGTAGGTGCCTTTCCTCAACTCTCCACTAAAAAAAAAAAAATCATCATGCCAAATGAGGTTCAATTATTATTTCTTTTTCTATAGAAAATTCTGGAATAATTCTAGCATGTAGGAAGTCAAACAAAATGTATTCTGTGGGAAAGAAATGTAAGAAAATATTAATAGAAAACACTCCAGTGAACTCATTAATAAAATTATGTTACTTTGTGATATTTGCTGCCATGCAGAATTTTAAATTTGGTTTTATATTTCATCTAAATAGGTGCTTTTTTTGTTTAGCTAACCGATACATATTTTTTAAATTTTATGACCTTTTATTTTTTAGTTAATTATTTTATTTATTTACATTCCAAATGTTTACCTCTTTCTGGTCCCTCTGCTAGAGTTCTTCACTCCATTCCCCCCCTCTTTGCCCCCGAGAATCCCCCCCTTACCTTCCTTCCCTGGGGCATCAAGTCTCTACTGAATTAGGTGCATCCTCTCCCACTGAGGCCAGACACAGTAGTCCTCTGCTACATATGTTCTTGGGGCAGGGACAGACCAGTCAGACCGGCCTGTATATGCTCTCTAGTTGGTGGCTTAGTCTCTAGGAGCTCCCAGGGCTCCAGGTTAGTTGACACTGTTGGTCTTCCTATGGGGTTGTCATTCTCTTCAGAAAACAAAACAAAACAAAACAAAACAAAACAAAACAAAACACAAAGAAAAAAAAATCCTATTAAAATAGTATATTCTTCAAACCCTGTATCTAGATCCAATCTGTCTTTCTGTTTGGTCTCTCTGACTATAAATGGCAATGAGCAAGGGGTATGTCTGTCCTTGCACATTCAAACCTTTCCTACTGACTCTTCTAAGCATCATATCAACTGTCTTCCATCTTAAGGTTGCATAAATCACCTAGAGGTGTTGTCCTTCTTTTTACCTACCTCAGGGAATAAGAAATGAGATGCCTGTTTGAGAAACCAATTCTTTGGGGTTCAGACTCCATCTTAGAGAACCTGACCTAAGGTTGAACTCGAGTTAACTAACAGGCCAGTACCTAGCACCAATTTCCAGGTTACTCCCCAACAAGGCCTGTGTTTAGGTTTCCAGGTTATTCCTCAACAAATCTGAACCTCCAGGTTACAAGCCTGGCCCTGGCACTTCCCTTCCTAACAACCACCAATCAGGAGGAAAGCAGAAGTTACGTTTAGGGTGTGGCTCCCAGCATCAGCCAGTTATGTTAAAGGCCACAATGGCTCCCCAATCAGATGTGTGCCAGGCTAGGTATCTACTTCTTGTCTCTATAAATGCTTGCCTGAAACTGAGTTTAGGACTGCCCCCTCCCATTCTACTGCACCAGAGATGGTGGTGTGGCCGAAGCTCAAGCCTGAATAAAGCGACCCTCCTTGGTACTCTTTTTGGGGTTCAAGAATGGTTTTTTTTTGCACAACATTCAGGCCAGTTTAACTTTAGACAACATGGTGCTGACGTGGGTATCTGGTATGAGTCAGCTAAAACAAGGCTGAAATACTTTATCCAGAGGACCATGAGTCAGCTAATAACAGCTGGCATTAAATATCTGAGAAACCCAAAATTAAACTATGATGTAATCTGTTATATAACATTTTTGTGGGTTTTGTGTAGAAATGACATTTGAGGTCAGAGGTCTTAATCTTTGTCTTCACCAACCAGTGTGTGTGTGTGTGTGTGTGTGTGTGTGTGTGTGTGTGTGTGTGTGTGTCTGTCTGTCTGTCTGTCTGTCTGCTTGCCTCCATGTCTTGTGTGCCAGTCTGTGTGCATGTCCCACTCTGTATATGTCTGTGTATCTGTCTGTCTCTTTTTCCCTGGATATCTGCTGGCACCTGCTCCTCACTATCTCTTTAGCTACCTTTCTTTTCTAGAGCTGGAGTTAGAAATAGTCCTCCCACTCAGGGTTACTATCCACGCTGAGACTTCTTCTGTGGGGCCACGTGTGTGGAGTCTTTGGGCTAAACCAGAGGTTCTCAGTTTGTTCCAACAAGAAACACAGGAGTAACTCTAGAACATTTGTGCCTAGGAAAGCCTTCTGTTTGAGAAGCCTAAGGCACCTACTACTTCATAAGGTCTCCAGATCTTGTAACCTCCAGGCGAGGCTGAGATCTAGAGGTGCAGACTGTGGGACACATTCAGGAATCATTGACTTATGTAGCATGTGTAAGCTGTGCCCTTCAACACAACATTATCGGTAATTAAGGAGACTTTTATGTAGTATTCATTGTACATAACATTCCAGTCCATGTTTTGGCACTCCAATGACAGTAACTCAGAAAAAAATTTACTGACTGGGAAATCTCCCTGATAGGAAACACTTTGACATATAATTGTACTACTTGTGTTTCCGTATTTTAAAAATTGAATATCAGTATTTATTTGAAAAATCAAACTTTATATTTTGAACAGGCTGATTTTGATGTCTATCTGATTAAATAGACAGCATTCTTTAAGAACTGCCAACATATAAACTCTTCATATATGACTTGAAGTTGGAATAAACAGATTACAGATTGGTAAGTGTATCCCATCTATTATTTAACAGATTCTAAAAAGCGGAATGGCTTAATATTAGCAATGTTGTCTTTGAATTTTAATCATATCGTCTTCATTTCATGTTATAGTCCTATTTTATCTGGCTTAGCAGCTCTAAGACCATGTACTAGAATACCCTTTAAATGCTCAATGTATTATTATTTTTCCCATCAGAAACAAAATCTCTCATGATAGTTTCTTCCTAATGTCTTTTGTTGAAAACCAAAGGATTATGGCACCTCTGGGTCTCTCTTTATGGGCCTTAAAACAGCTGGGCATTGATCCTCTGATGAGCAACTGCTTGAGAATGAAAGCAATTTCCTCCTTCGGATATCTGGGTGCCTTGTGGAGATGGGAAGGCTTTAACTACTACGTCTCTGTACTTATTACCATTCCATTTGGAAAAACATGTCACACAGGGCCAACGAGATCCAGTTACACTGTCGATTCGGCTCCGATGAATGCCTGATGAGGCGACAAACCTGTTTTAAAATGAATTTGCTGCTCCCATCAATTCCTTATGACTCTATTGCAAGCCTGAAAATGTATCAAATAATGAAACTTGATCATCTGACCCTGCTGAATGCAGCAAGCAGTGTCCCAGACTGTACATGTGACAAGTTCCTCATTTATTTAATTCTCCGTTTTAAAAGCCCCCAAACCCTCTGCAGCAAAAGGGTGTTTCTATCTTCTATATACTGCATAAAAAAAAACCCACTACCTACATATGAAACTTAAACACATGGTACTGGGCCATTCTGAAACCAGAATTTATTTACATTAAGTATAAGATGATACTATCATTAATTGCAGTAGAGGAGTTTCCCCATATGAACAAAGATGCTGTTTTCTGGTGGTCAGTCCAGGGAATCCAGCCAGGCCAAGTTTCAAACAGATGAGCTCTCTAATGCAGCAGTCCACAGATGCCTCTGGTGAGGGTATCTTTACTGTGACAGTGCTTTGAATTCTATGTGAACAGTCCTCGAGGCAAGGCAGTATATTCTGATCCAAAAGTCATTATCAGGTTTAGAAATTCTCACCTCCCTTCAAAAGCACAATTTTGATCTAACTGTGTAGTTTCATCCTGGTGAGAGATTAACATGTCTCACCAGAGCATTGAAACTAATTGTTACAACAAATTAATGAATTACGTGTGCAGAAGGAATTGTTCTCTTGCATGGAGAGGGCTAGAAAAGGCAGAGTACCTCATTTTCCTTAGTAATTTAATTATAATGGAATGATTATTATAGCACCTCGTTCCTGTAGGGCTTCTGAAATTGAAGGCTCAGGTGTGATTTTTATCAGCAGCTAGGGATGAGCTAAGCAGCCTCTCAATGTCCATCTTCACAAGCTGTTTTTCATCACCCCTAGACTCTCTTTCAGATGCAGACTGTAGCTTGTCATAATTATGTGTCCATGGGAAAGTGCAGTACTTACCCAATAGCAGTGGAAAATGGAGTTTTAATTTATTTTCCCAGTGACACCGAGGCTGAATTTGAACTTGTCCTGGGTTTGCCATACTTACAGACCTACTTTCTCTGTGACTAATAGTGACTGAGCTGAGCATGGGGCCTTCAATCATGGGTATCTATTGCTTTCTAAAAAGTGTGTGTGTGTATGAATAATTTTGTGGGTTCATATGCACATGCGTGTGCGTGCAAAGGACGACTTCAGGTATAATTAATTCTCAGGAACACTACCTCCTTTTTTGACAAAGTTTGTCATTGGCTTGGAGCTCATCAATTAGGCTGCCTGGTTAGAAAGAAATCCCAGGGATCAACATGCAACAGCGCCCTCAGAGTTAGGATTACAAGCATGTTCATGTGGGCACTGGGCATAGAAGTCAAGCTTATGCTTTTGTGGCAAATGCAGACGCTACTGATGGAGCCATCTCTGTCACCCTGTCCTTGTGCTGCTGCTGCATTGCTTCCTGTGTTTTCCAGACAAGATCCTACTATGTCACCCGGACTGATTTCTCTCCATCAGTTTTCAGAGTGCTGGGATTACAGGTCTGGGCCATTATACCTAGCTACGGCCTTTGTCTCACATATATCTTGGTATAACCACTCCTCCATTATTCCTGGGGAAGCTTCATGACCCTATTTCATTCCTGTATGGCTGGTTTGGGACTTAATCCCTCTTTTATATCCTGTGGGCTATATTGGCCAGGTTTGGTATATGAGGGCCTAGCATCTCCTAATGAAAGGCTACCATTTTGTGTGGTATGTGTGTCTGGCATCTTACAGTGCATGAGGCCCAGGCATTTTCTGAGGCACATGGAATAGTTCAGGGATGGGTATATATATATACATATATATATATATATATATATATATATATATGTATATATATATATATATATATATATATATATATATATATATATATGTGTGTGTGTGTGTATTTTTCCTTCTTTTTTTTTCTGAGAAAGGGTTTTTCTGTATAGCTCTAGCTGTCCTGGAACTCAGTTTGTAGACCAGGCTGGCCTCGAACTCAGAAATCCGCTTGCCTCTGCCTCCTGAGTGCTGGGATTAAAGGCGTGCGCCACCACGCCCGGCTTTTCCTTCTTTTTTTAATTAGATATTTTCTTCATTTACATTTCAAATGCTACCCCCTTTCCTAGTATCCTCTCCAAAAATTCCCTGTACCCTCCACCTGCTCCCCAACCCACCCACTGCAGCTTCCTGGCCCTGTCATTCTCCTGTACTGGGGCATAGAGCCTTCATAGGCCCAAGGTCCTCTCCTCCCATTGATGACCAACTAGGCCATCCTCTGCTACATATGCAACTGGAGACATGAGTCCCACCATGTGCTTTCTTTGATTGGTGGTTTAATCCCAGGGAGTCCTGGGGGTACTGGTTAATTCATATTGTTGTTACTCCTATGGGGCTGCAAACCCTTCAGCTCCTTGGGTACTCTAGCTCCTTCATTGGGGACCCTGTGCTCTGTCCCATGGATGGCTGTGAGCATCTACTTCTGTATTTGTCAGGCACTGGCAGAACCTCTCAGGAGACAGCTATATCAGGTTCCTGTCAGCAGGCTCTTGTTGGCATTCACAATAGTGTCTGGGTTTGGTAGTTGTTTATGGGATGGATCCCCAGGTGGGGCAGTCTCTGGATGGTCATTCCTTCAGTCTCTGCTTAACACTTTGTCTCTGTAACTATTTCCATGGGTATTTTGTTCCCCCTTCTAAGAAGGATCAAAGGATCAAAGTATAATGGGTATATATATATATATATATATATACATATATATATATATATATATATATATAATCACAAACCTTATCATTTATGCTAAAAATTGTAGGTAGATTATGTTTTATAGTTTTGAGTTTCTGTTGGGCCATATGACAGTTATCTGAAGAAAATCAGTGCAGAGATGTTAGAGTACAGATGCCTGAATTTGAGCTGTACATTTATCAGATTCTGGATTGGAACTATAGGAGCCAAAATGTCTTCCGACTCTTGGGTTGAATTGGATGCTGTTACTTGTATCTAAGCGAGGTCCTCTTTCACAAGGTCCATGCCATCAATCCATAAAACTACAAAGGTGATGACTCTGCTGATTGAGTTCCTAAAGATCATTCCAGTGGGTCATAGTCCAGTATGTTCCTCAAAGACCAGTCTACAGATTCCAAAGGCTCAAGAGCTGCTGTGGCAAGAGGAAGCTGTGACCTCACTTTAGAGAGAAAAATCTTGGAGATTCAGGATGATTTCCTGAAAGATGCAGAGAATTCCTGCTTCTTCTTCCATCTTATTGTGAGTGACAACCATTATCTGAGCAAAACAAACAAAAAGGAAGAAAGAGAAGCCAGAAATATTTTTTTTACAAGATCTATGAGTCTCTTTTTCTGCAAAATGATATTTATAGTGGAGGAGCTAGGAAGATTTTAAGTGAAGGTAGAGCATTTGTAAGCAGCAATTAAACCATGTTCATTGGACATATTTAATTAGGTGGGAAAAACAGGTCTTATGGTAACACTGTGGTGAGCCCAGGCTAAGCCATCTTCTTGTCTTTTATCTGAATTTATGGCTAACTTTCCTTTGTTGTTGTTGTTGATGTTTTCCATCTTAGAACTTCCTTTTTGGCTTCGTATTAATCACCTGATTATGGAAGTCTGGACTCACACAAGGGGATCCTTAGAGTCAGGATGAAGTTAGCCTTCCTATGCCTCCTACTCTCTGGTTACAAACTCTGGGAAGCACAACAGAAGTCATGTCTTGAAAGCAGGTGCCTGGCTTCTGATTGGCCTCGGCTTTTCTCTGGGTCAGCAGGCAACTGCTCAGCTGCTCAGGACCAGCTGCTTGGCAGGCTGAATGAAGTTAATTAGTTCAGGTGGGACTTGAGTGCAGGATCTTAGTGTCGTTGGCATCCCTTCTTATCTATCTGAGCAAAATGGATGCAGAGTGACAAGGGAGAAGCTGCCAGGTCTGGCCTCATTCTAGCCACAGGACTCATACCAGCAAGTGTCATATTGTCTTTGAAGAGGAAGGAATTGAAGTCCATAACCTCATTCTGCCAATTCTCACAACTCCCCCTCTTGACTTCTAAACAACTCATCAGTTCTAATCAATCAAGGTTATACTCAGTTGAGAGTGAGCTTACCTTTATTAAAGGCAAGATTTTATTTCTTGATGTTTTAAGTACTGTCTAGGGGTTAGTTATAGACGAAATTGGGTTTCCCTCAAATTGATATCCTAATGCCTAGTACCTCCAAATGCTATCATATTGGAGCTTAAACGTTTATTGTTCAAAAAAGGTAGGTAGGGCAAGCTTTAATGAGCTTCATGGATGTGACTATTGGAAGAGAAAATTTGGATAGAGCCGTGCATTAATGTGAGGTGATGCTAAAAGACAGAGATAAGACAGGCAATTAGAAGAGAAGGGGAAAGACTGAGCCACATTCCTCCTGCTGCCTTCCAAAGGAACCAGCCCTGCACTGGGCTTCTTACCTCCTGAACTGGGAGAGAGATTTCCGCTCCTTCCTGGTGCATTCCTTGATAGTCTTTGCAAACTAACACAGCATGTCAGTATTGCATGTTCTTAAACTCAGGCTGCTCCTTTCTGAGGTTAGTGATTCTAGTCTAACTTAAAACACAGGAGCCCTGTCTGTGGCTCTGTGGCTACGTAACAGAAAAGATTGGACTGCAACTCATGTGCTTGACTAGTATTTTCCTCTTTCTCTTCTGAACATGCTCCTGTAGCTAATGGAGATATACTGTTTTTCTTAAAGGGGAATATAAACATGTTAAGAGTACAGATGAAAGATAATGGTACTTGCCACCCAAGTTTAACAATGTTACATTTCCTTCAGACTTTTTTTTTCCAAGGAATAAATCATCACTTATAATCCAGTTACTTTTCTTCGGATCATTTCCTCTTCTGCATGCCAAAGAAGACTACTACTTTTAATTTGGTTTACATTCAGTGCATATTTTAATATTGTCCCATTCTATATATCTACCCATCGATAATATGATATTTTATCATTTTTTACAAACAAAACAAATGGTATGACACCATCCTGTTACCTCTAACTTTTTAAAAACATAGCACTGTGTTTTGATATATCTGTATAAACCTACATAGAACTAAGTTTGCTGTTCAGTAACATCCTGTGATATTTATTCTCTATGAGTATAAAGTGATATAAGCTAATATCACAGTTGGAATTATCAAGCTTGTCCTTTGTGTGTGCATGCATGTTTGTCTTAAGTTAATATATGTAGCAGTTGGATTGATGTGTCACAAACAGATACTTCTTTATTTTTATCAAGCATTACCAAACTGAACATCAAGTGGCCTGTGATTGCTTACTTGAGAATAAGTGTTTTCCTACACACAATATTATCAGAGTTTAAGTCTCTGGTCCAATTTAAAAATTATGTGTATTCTCTATTCAAGCACCAGTTTAGGACTTCCTTGCTGACCTACACCTGACCATTATACAAACTGAACTACTGATTCACTTATGGGTCTTTAGATAGGTTCACTAAAGGGATATTCCAACTGTCACAACAGACATCCTTAAATCATCTTGGAGAGGCCAGATTGTTTCTTGGCTCAATGGCTTTAATGGTGGTTAGAGTTACCTCATTAGAGGGATGAATGATGTGAACAGGAGATGAAGCTGAACAGGCAGTTCAGGGCTGGGACCTAGACGGAAGCAGTTATGAAATGTCCTTTGTTTACTGACCAGGAAGCCAGAAGGAAGCTGTGTTTTCTTACTGTCTTGTTAATGAATACAGGGCTGGAGGCTCTGCTATACCTGGCAGTGGAGACTGTAACTCCAACTTAGACATTAATAATCTCTCCTAGTGACAGCTTTGGCAGTGACTCTTTAGGGGTGTATGTGTGTGTATGTGTGAGAGAGAGGGAGGGGGAGGGGATGGGACGGGATGGGTCTGGGGAGGGGGAGAAATGTCTATTCTTTAACTTTAACCCATCCCCTAAGTTGTTTTAGGGTTGTGTCTTCAGAGTGGGGGATACCAGAGCAGCATTAAAGACCTATTATGGGAAACACTTCTGGTCAAAAGTATGAAGTCTGCTCTTTCCCAGCAGATAGCTGTGAGGAGGGAAGCCTGGACCTGCTGGGTCTCTCTGGGGATGAGTGGAATGGTGAGTCTTGGCGACCCAAGAAGAACCACACTGGGACTAGAGTTTTTTCGAAGCAGGAATTCACTTTAATGTGGCAGCAATTTGCTTATATAGACAGGGCAAGGAGGTGTGGATAGGTGTATGGGGTAGGATGACGTATGGGGTGGTGTGAGATGACAAGGGATATGGGGTGACTTCATGGGGCCTATGAAAATTTTAGACATCAGCGGTAGCTAGGCAGAGGCGATTTCATTTAGGCCATTTTAAGTGGAATGACTGTTCTTGAAAATCGAGCCAGGCTCGGGTTTGTCTTCAAGGTTCACGCCAAGGCCAAGTAGGACCCAACATCTGACCTGGATGTGTGCCTAACATTTCAGTTGGATGGGGGAAAGGGCCCACCCCTCTGGAAGGTGGGAGAATTCCTAGGAAGGCAGGTTTAGCCAAGTCATGCTAAAGAGTTAGATAGAATAATTATCTCTTGAGTGAGAAATATACTTTTCTATCTCCAAATTCCTGTCCCATAGTGTTTGTCTGACAGCATCACACCTATGCATATTCATAAGTCTGTCTGATTCTACAAAATACTCAGAAAATTGTAACTTTTGCTTTGTTCACTTTATCTCTTTTCTGAGAATGCTTTCCCTAATGCTTTGGGCTTCCCCAGTAGTTTGGGTTTTCTTATTCTTTCTCTACCAAGTGGCTGCCTGCCAGTCTTTGTCCTCCATGCTGGCTTAAGTCAAACAGCATGGCCTTTTCCTGTTCCTTTTCTTTCTTCCCTATACACCTGGAAAGATTTATAGCTTGTTTGCCCTGTGTGTGAGTGTATGAAGCTAATTTTACCTTTTTTTTTTTTTACTATTTTCTTAAACTCTAATAAAATTGTTCTTGAACTTCAAAAAATAGATGTACACATATATATATACATATAGACATTATGTATATGATGTGTATTTATATTCATTTATATCCATAAAATATTATTTTTCATATAATATTATGTTCTATTTATATTATGCTTTATAAATTCCTTTATAACTTGCTTTTCTCTGTGTATTCATGAGATTTATCTATTTTCATATTCATTGTTCGAATTTAGTAAGTTTCATTGCTATATAATATTCCACCGTGTAAATGTAGCTCATTGATTTTCCATTGTTCCATCTTTTGTTCTCCACACAATTATCCTTTCTTGTCTCCACCCCCATATTCTTCTCTTATAGTTATTCATGTTGTTTCCGGTTCTCACAGCTTATGTATGACTCCTAGTGAATATAGGTGAAAGGTTCTCTGAGTGGTATAGAATTGCTGTCCTAGGATAAACAATGTCTTTAATTTGATAGACATTGCCGAATTATCTCCTCACGTATTATTTTATGATGCTACCAGCAGATACTACCAGTGGGATGCTTATTGTATCACATTTTGCTCAGCATTTCCCATTGTCATGCTTTTGTTTTCAGATAATTTATTTAACTTTGTATGCAGGCTACATATGTGTGTGGGTGTATTCATGTTGGTACGCATGCATATGTGCATACATTGGCTTTTGGAGGTAAGAAGTTGATGTTAGTGTATACCCCTGGTTGTTTCTCCACTTTGTTTATCTATTTGCACTTTCGTTGATTTGAAACAGGGTTTCTCAGTGAATGTGAAGTTCTCCATTTTGGCTAGTTTAGCCTTAAAGAGAACCCACCAGGATCTTCTTTTCTCCATCTACTAGCAGCGAGGTTATAGGCACATGCCATTGCATGTGGTTTTTATGTGCTTCTAGGGATTTGAACTTAGGTCCTCATGCTTGTTCAGAAAGCACTTTAACCACTGAACCATCTTCCAGTCCCCACTACTGCTATTTTATAAATATCTCCCTAGAATGTGATAAGTATATGCTACCTTATTTTGAGTTAAGTTCAGTGTTTGATAATAAATAGACAAAGAAGGCCTTGCTTTGTAACAGTTGCCCATTTCTGAGGCATACATTTCCTGTCAGAGCCAATTTCAAGTCACCACTCTTCCCACTATACACAATTTTAAGTCACCAGTGTGACATCACTAAGAGTGACCATGCTTACCTGCGAAGAGATAGCACAGTCAGCTCAAGCTTAATTAAACCTACTTTTCCCCCAACATATTACTGGTGAAACATATATTTCCTGATTACAGCACATATCCAATATTTGTTTGTGTATGAGCATGTATGTGTGTGTGTGTGTGTGTGTGTGTGTGTGTGTGTGTGTATGTGTGTGTGTATACACATGTGCATGCACTCAAAGTCCAGGCTAATGGATAATGTCAATTTATGTAAAGTTGACCAAAAACTAAGCAGAGTTCTTACTTCAATTTTGTCCATAATATTTAAGATGACATTCACTTTGCAATGATCTGCAATGTTACACAGCTCATAAATCAAATGTTCTTTAGAAGTTCTTCAGCTGAATTCATTGGCATATTTAATGACTTATGTGTCAGTAACACATCAGCTCAAAGATACCTCCCCAGAGCACACATGGTTCTTCCTCAGAATCATTTGGCTTTCTCTCTGCTTTTATCCACTCAGTGTGGACCTTTTATTCATAACACTATTTCTGTACATCAGGAGCATAGGAGTAATTTTTTCACAAAGGAACAAATTTTACTGGTGAACAAAGGATGAAACAAGGCCACTGTTTGATGTGATTTCATAGGAGTTCATATTTCAAATGCAGCCAAGAAGTATATCAGAGTATTTTCTTAATTTTTCATCCAGCTCTTCTGAGATCTTCTCAGGTCCCCAGCTTGGTCCTACTGGCTAACAAAAAAGACAAGAAAACATACCTAACTATGTGATCTTACCAAGATACTTCTCGTTACATCGCTATCAGCCACTTATTTCCCAATAGCCTTGAAAGTCTACTGTTGAAGTACGCAGAACAACTCAAGAGTTGTTGAGCGGCAGCATCAAGATCAGAACCAAGCTGTAGCGTCATGATACTTATCACTATTACATAGCTCAGATTTTAGCAGCTGATTTGATAGCAGTAATAGTTAAGCCAATAATAATGGCAGGGCAGATGCTTTGGTAAAACACTTCTGTTTCTATAATCTGTCCATCAGTGATGATAATGATGCTTGTTGGAGTGAAAATAAGCACATTACCAATCTGTGTTTCTGTGACTGACAAGCTGTTGAAGAGTCAACACCAAATGGATCATTCCTCTTGGTTGTTCTTGCAAAGAGCAACGCATCAACCAAAATAGGCTTCCCCTCTAGGGGGTTTCCAGGGCAACAAAGGCCTCTAATAAGCAGCAGTCTATTTGGAAAAGTCATTGAAGATGCTCAAAGCATGCTTGCCTTTGTCTACTTTATATTTTCCATAGAATAGCTAGACAAAGTATTCAGGTTCAGAAGAGTATCCCTAGCAGCCATATCTCAAATTACAGTGGTGCCCTCCATGGCATAAACTCACTGCACCAACTAGGTCATGGTGGATCACTTTGGCCAGTAGCAAGATAGGTCCAGTGCATCTCTTTTTAGACAGCTCTATCACTCAACTGTTTCTGGTTAGAGATTATGTCAGTAGTGATTGATATTTTCCCAGTCCATCTGCCACCAATAATCACCTCACACTGACCATGATCAATCAGCAACCACCTGTCCACATCTTTGACACCAGCCTGCATAGATTCCCACATAGAAAATTAAGAAGTATTTCAGGCCAACTTGCCTATTGATCTTGGAATCAAGTAAACTGCTTCCATTAGAGCCATAAGCAGAGGCAACTAGTATGGAATGCAACAGCTCCTTGCCAACCGAGCCATCCACAGGATTTTCTGTACTCTTCTCAGAAGCTCCTTTCTTTTCTTGTTTTGTTTTGTTTCTTTTTTTTTTATAAGCTCTCTTCGTAATCAGTTTATCATTACCAGATAGAACACCATCAACATTGTCTACTTCCAACTTCAGAGAACTATCCATTATGCCAGTCGAAAACACTACCATTTCTTCCCTTAGATTTTTCTTCATCCCATATACTGGACATATCGTCAGTATATAAGACACTCTCAGTCTTCAGTGTGAACAGGGATGCGACAAAAAGATGACATTCTAAGGACAGAGAACATCTCACGCGTAGGTACCATTTTCCTGAAGAGGAGGGTCTTTGAGATGATGAATGATGATCTCCAAGCATGTTTGGAAACCACTGCATGAATGCATGTGAGTGGCATTGCTTGTCCTCGAGTGTTTCTTCCAAGGCCACAATTTGACTTTGAACAGACAGCTCAGTGAAGAGGAGAAAGGTTCAGAGATTCATCTAATTTGAAACTTTTAATAGTATGGTATAGTGCTGTAGTGGTGAGGGAGTTATCCCTGGATGAAAATTGAGAAAGATTTAAAAAGAATTATTACTGTTTGCCTGACCTGGAGTATGTTGTGTTTTCTATGAATAAGATGGTACGCTTACCTTAGAGAGGTGGCTGTTCTGACTATTGCAAGGTTGTAGTTAAGGCTCTTAGAGAGCTAGGGAGATGGCTCAGTCAGTGAAGTCCTTTCTGCATAAGCATGAAGACCCGATTCTAGATGCCTAAGCCCAAATAAAAGCCAGGCATTCTGGTGCATGCCTGTGACTCTAGTGTTGGGGGTGGAGACCACCAGTGACCACCAGTCTAGCTGAAATGGTAAGGGTCAGGTTCAGAGAGAGAGACAGAGAGAGAGAAAGAGAAAGACAGAGACCCAGAGAGAGACAGATAGACAGAGAGAGAGACAGAGAGAGAGAGAGAGAGACAGACACACACACACATACTCAAACACACACACACACACAGAAAGAGAGAGAGAGAGAGAGAGAGAGAGAGAGAGAGAGAGAGAGAGAGAGAGTCTGAACAAAAAGAAAGGTTTTTTTGAAGAAGCAACTGAGGAGAGACATTGTGTCAGCCTCTAACCTCTCTCTACATGTACCCGCTTCGACTTGCTGTTCCATATAAGTATATGAACACCTATGCTACTAAAGTATGTATACATGTGCGTGCGTATACACACACACACACAAAATTAAAAAATAATTAAGCAAATAAAGTTTTTATAAAGGTGCCTGATTAAGAGAAAATGATACTATTCTCAATTATTCCATAAATATATTTGGAATCAGAATATCAGGTTTTCTTAATTATTATATCCACATTTTTATTATAATTTCATTATATTTCTATGCTAGTTTGGGGTATACTTAAGTATATCAAGTTTCCCTTTGAATTATTCTTTATATATTTATTTTTTCCTCTAAAATATTTATATAGCTCTTTTGTCATATCTTGTATAAGATGCCTTTTATTTTTGTCACTATAGATGGTGTCTTAAAATTTTAGATAATTTATGTTAATGAACTTCAAACTCAACTGCAATTTCATAATATTTTAAAGAGACTTTGGTAAGAACCTTGTGAAGTTTTGTAGATTAATTTTGGATAGAGCTTTTCATTATGCATATGTTATATTTCTTGTATGTTTAGAATATTTTAAGTAATTTATGTATGTATTTGTTAAGTGTGTGCATGCAGGTTGTGTGCACAAGTGCATGCACACATGCATCCAGCAGAGAACTTACAGGATTCAGTTTTTTTTTTCCGCTCTATGGGCCCTGAGTATTGAACTCAGGTTGTCTGACTTGGTGGTAGTCCTTGATTGATGTTATTCAAGACATATTAGCATTATGCCTAAGTAACTGACATATACTTTCTGTTGTTATTATGAATAAAAACTTATATTTGTGTAGCTGTACACATATGACCATCAAATTTTGCATAGTGACCTTATTGAGTGTTATGAATGGTATTGAATGTCACATTATGAGATTTTCTATTTGATATTTTTGAGTATTTTCAATTTCTAAATTTTCTTTGTATGTTGTATATGTGTATAACATATATGCATGTTTTTGCTGATGTGTGCACATGTGCATGTGGCTCTGAATGTATGTCCACGTTTATGTGGAGGCCAGAGGTTAACATCAGCTGCCTTCAATTGTTCTCCACCCTGATTTTTGAGTTAGGAGCTCTCATTGAATTCATCAGTTGGCCACGTTGGCTCACAAACTCCAAGTATTCCCTCTCCCCACACTGTGAGTACAGCTGTGTCTGTCTTTTATGTGAGTAAAGGTGCTCTCAACTCAAGCCATCCTGCTTATACTGCAGGCCTTTTACCCACTAAGGAACTTCCCATCCCCTTGACTTTTCTATGTTAATAATTTTATAATTGGCATACCATAGCAATTGTGCCTTAATTTTTGTAGAGCTAATATATAAGTTCCTTTCATCATTTTCATCATGACTAGGAATATCAAGTATATGTTGAGTCGCATGAATAATGAAACACAACAGTATCTTTCTATGTATAGATAGTGGCAGGGTTAATATTTATTCAAGTCAATAAACTCTTTCAGTTGCTCTGTTCTGATGAAACCAGTTGTTTACCTTGCACTTCTTAAAAATAATTTAACAAAATGTTTTAAGACTATAAGATAATTACACCATTTTCCTTCTCTCTCTCTCTTTCTCTCTCTCCTCTCTCTCTCTCCCTCTCTTTTTCTCTCTCTCTCCAGCCACTCTCATGTAACCCTCTCTTGCTTTCTATCAAATTCACAGCCCCTTCCCTTTACTTTTTTCAGGTGTGTGTGTGTGTGTGTGTGTGTGTGTGTGTGTATGTGTGTATTTTTCTCTAAATATATAAATACTAAATACAACCAAATACAACTGCTCAACCTGTATAATGCTGATACACACACACACACACACACACACACACACACACACACACCATTTGGTATTGGATACCCAGTTAATGTGCTCTCACCTGGAGATGACTGTCCCCCCACTCCTGGCCTTCCTTCCTTGCTTGCAGTTCATCATCTGTGGTTGAGGCTTCATGGGCTTTACCCCTTTCTCATTAGCATGTCTATTAATAATGCCTCTGTTCAGGTCATTGAATCCATATTGATGAGTGTACCTTCTCAGACATTTCTAGGAGGTACAGTCTCATAGCAATCTTCTTGCTCTGACTCATAGAATCTTTCTGCCATGTCTTCCAGGATGATCCCTGAGTCCTAAATATAAGAGTTGCATTGTATATCATCACATTTATCCATTGGGTTTTACAACCATGCACTTTGGTTGGCTGTGGTTTTCTGTAATGCTCTCTGTCTGTTCTTGAACTTTCTTTGCATTTCTATTTGATTTTGTAATGTTAAGCATTTGGAAAAATACTGGTTCACTGAATTATACAGATCTTTCAAGTGAAGAAATTTTCATTACAAAGTGCCAAAAATCACATTTATTAATATAACCATGATCTTCTTAGAATACTTTTAAAATATTGCAGTGCTTTCAAGCTCACGGTGATGAATATCAATTTTACAACATTCTAATTTCCCAATTTTCACTTGAAAGCTTGGATTTCATTACTGGCAACAGATATTGTTAGTTGTCAGTTGTTTTCCTTGATATGTCAGACTTACTACATTTATTGTTCAGAAAAATGTACACCCAAACCCAAACATTGAAAACCAGAATTTGTCTGGTATTCTTTCTTTCACGTATAAATAATTTGTCATGGGGAGAATAGTAGTTCATGTCATGATCTAAACACCTGAACAATGGCTTTTCTTCCAGACACCTCAAAGGCTCCAATATGTGCAGAAAGTGTTTTGTCCTGTTTAACGTTTTGTCACACTACTAAAGGGCATATACTCAAAGTTTGAGATTGAATGAAATTAATGATACCATATCACAAAAACCATTTGTAAGCAAAACTGGTGGAGGCCAGCTAGGTGGAGTATGTGTGGATTTTTTTTCCCCCTGAGAGTATATAAAATTACGGCAAAATTCTACACAGAATAATGCCATGCAAACCTTTGCACTAAGATACTAGCCCCCCAGTAGGTAATTTAGCAGCAAGAAGTAGCATCCCCAGGATGGTTCCGTTACTCCTCAGAGGGCCACATGAGATGAACACATAAAGCGGGTCATAATTATAAATGTCCAGAGCATGCTGTTTCCACTCTTGAGAGGGCCTGGGCATCCCATACAACTGCAGAAGTCAAGAAGAATAAACTCTATCTCCCAGCTTCTGTGGAGGCATGGCAACCTTGTTTTTATTCCTTAAAAGCCAGTTTCCACCTTTCATCCTGGCCACAGATGCTCTTCTGTGATGTGTCTTTCCTCAGACGTCTCTGAGTGGCCATGCTTATCTCTCTTTCCCCTTTGACACTCTGCACTTCACCTTTGTCCCATATGGAATGGCAGAGCTGGGTGCTGTCCCTGTAGTTACAAGATAAAACCTGTTATCGCCAGGTTAACCGGTGTCCCTCTGTGTTTACATCTGACATGGTGTGAGGAAGTCACTGATCCCTGTTGCAATTTCCACTCAATACTGTTTTTATCATCCTACTTTCTGTGGATGTCAATGCCAGGAAAATGGCAGATAATAGCCTAGTGTTATAATTTTGACCTAGTGTATGGTCTTTAAGTGTATTCAAAGTTTCTTATTATTATTTTGTATGTTTCATAAGATATCAGGTGAATTTGATGGTTTTTTATTACAAAATTTTAATCTACTTACATTTGTTTTTATTATTGATTTATTTAAATTCAACCAACATCATTGAACAGATTATTTTCTTATATTCTCTCCATTCCTCCTTATGATTTTGTCAGACAGATTTTTCTAGCTTTTTTCCCCTTGCTTACTAGAAGTTTGACTTTGATGTTTGTTTGTATTTTATAGTTTCTCTGAAAAAGTTTGATGTGCTCTTTTAATCATCCTTATTGATATATCATACCTTGTGCTTTATGTTTTCTTGCTTTATTTCTATGTGGTTTGTTGTGGGAGAATATATATCTTTTCTAAAATTAATTTTGACTCTGGCTATATGGAGAAGATCATTTATGTATTTTTATTATATTTTAGTACCTAACTTTAATTTCTACACTCCCCATGTCTCCTTTTCCTATTTCTATTCATATGTGCCTCCTTTGTTTTCATATTTTTAATGTTACAGATATTATTTATTGCTCTGATGATATGGAACATTTCTATTTTAAATTCATTTCCCCCCAATATTTCAATGACTGCCCTTTCTTTTCTTAGCTTGGCCATTTTTAATATGCTAGAAATTTCAGTTTGCAAGCTCACCTGAGCAACAGTTCCCTACCGTGACTTTGTTTCCATTCTTTCCTGCCCATGAGTTTGTGAGCATGATTTATCCTATCTAGATAGAGTCAGCTTTTACATTGTGGCTATGTGCACTTGTCCCATGGTGACACTGGGGAGAGGATAGCCCTAGTAAAATGCCTTTCACCAGCTAGTCTCTGGAGAAATTTTACCACAGGCACACACACATGAATGAATATATTCTGAACATTTCTGGGTTTAGGTTGATTCAGAGTCTGATGAATCCACTTACATCTGTTTGATTTTTCATTTAAAAAAATACTTTATTTCTAGACATTGGATGCTTTGTATATGGTTTAGGGTTCTCTTTAGCCATTTAAAAATATCAAACCCAACAGCACTCTATATGTGTGGATGTCAGAGACCGTTACATGCTAATTCAAGGTACCATTTTGACTGGAAGCCTTTAGAGTATTTAAGGATTTCTACTAGATAAGAGGCCACTACAAATAATAACATGGAAGGCAGAAGTGGGGAATTACTTAATTAGAATGTTTATGTCAGATACTATTATGCCTGTTGAATTCTGCATAGCAGTCTGCATTGTCTTATAGGTAACTAGCCCTCAGTATCCATTAAACTCTTGCATTTACAGGCTCCACATCTGTTGTTTAGAATTTTCCGTAGTGGTCTCTAGTTGTCCCTGATTTGTTGCTGTCTCGTGCTTGCTTCCCATAAACACATCTCAATGTCATTGTGGTTACTATATATCATTAAGGTGGCCTTTATTATAGATCATCAAGTACTCACAGCTGATTTTTGTATGCATGTAAAATACACATGATGAAATAAGATATGTGGCTTAATATAAAATTGAAAGCAGCAAACATATGGATTGGATATAGAAAGGAAATGGATAATTTTAATAGGCTATGATTTTAGAGACCAATAGTCATTGTAAAATGTTCTGAAACTGTGAATTCAAGGCTATGTAGAGGACTCTGGAAGTGTTTCTTTTTGGTATTAAATGTCCATACTGTGGTTCAGCACAGTGGAACACACCTGTGATCTCAGCCTTTGGGAGACAGAGGCAGTGGCATTGTAAGTTCACAGTCAGTCTGGTTTACAAAGCAAGTTCCAGGTCCATCCAGGACTACATAGCAAGACTCTTGTTTTAAAAATAAAAAACAAACCTGTAAATATTTACTACCTTGAAATATTTTGACTTGGTCTGGGATGATGCCTGTGTGATATGATTTGAGAAAAGTAATAGGAAGATATTGCCATCCTTAAGTTCCTCCCTTAGTGGCTATTGCACTGTCTGCTATGCATGTGAAAGAATCATTAATTTCTATTCAGTACAGATTGAATATTTATAATCTAAACATCCCGAATGCAGAATTCTCCAAAATACAAACTGTTTATTGTTAACACATAAGCCCCAACTGGAAAATTCCATACATATTGAATTTCAATTCAAGCATAGATTGTAGTCAAAATATAAGCTCTCTAATACCCTTGTGTAAAATTATAGTACCTTCAGGATGCATATATGAGCTGTGTATGAAACAAGAGTTCTATGTTTAGACTTGGGTCTCATCCATAAGTGATCTTCATATGTACGCAAACTATGATAGTTTGAATGAAAATGGCATAAACAGGTCACAGTGAGCTGCATTCTAGAGGTGTGGCTTTGTTCAGCTAAGTGTGGCCTTACTGAAGGAAGTGATCAGTGGACCCAGCTTTGAGGTCTCAGATTCCCAAGCCATGCCCAGTGTGGCAGTCTCTCCTGCTGCCTGAAGAGTAAGATGCAGAACTGTAGCTCCTCCAGCACCCTGTCTGCCTGTGTGCTGATGTGCTTCACACAATGATGATAATGAACTAAACCTCTGGAGCTGTAAGCCAGTCCCAAGTAAATACTTTCCCTTATAAGAATTACCTTGGCTGTGGTGTCTCTTCACAGTAACAGAACCCTTACCAAGATGTAAGACTTGTGGCCCCAGGGAGTGGGGAGGTCTGGTGGCATGGGTGGGCACATCCTTTTGGAGATGTGAGGAAGAAGTGTGGTATGTGGAACAGTTGGAGAGTAGACTGGGAGTGGGATAAAGTTTGGACTGTAAAATAGGATTAAAGAATAAAGAAAGACAGACAGACAGACAGAAAGAAAGAAGTAGTCTAGCACCCCCCCCCACCCAAAATAAATCTAGAGGAAAAAACAAACAAACCTCAAATCCTATGCTTCTAACCTTGAGCACTTTGATAACTGATACTCAGCTGGCACTGGTCTTTCTCTGATAAGAACCTTAATATCTACATTCATCTCTACTGTGCTGGAGCTGAGTACATTATCTACAGCCCTATAAGCTGATTTTTCATCCACTCATCCAACATTTATTGGATGCCTATTATATGTCAGTCTCTTCTTCACACTGGATAATTCAAAGATGAAAACTAAGTACTTGTCTTTGGGAACTCACTGTCCTGGGAGGGATAGATAACATGAGATACCATAGGTGTGGGAACAAAACTATGTCTTGATAGCTTGAGGAAGGAAGAATAAATGAGTCCATGAAAATAAAGTACAAGTTTTTAATGAGCATGTCACGTTTGAGTCTCTTGAAAGACTGGTAGGAAATTGGCTCCTAGGAGAAGATGAAAATCAAGTGGATGCTGAAGTATTTTGAGGCTGCAAAGTCCAACTTGGGGATGTGGACATATGTGGAGAGACACAGGGCTCTGGGAGAATAGTAAAGCAATAACATGTTATTCTACAACAGCAGCCATTAGTCTGACCTCAAACTCAGCCTATGACCTCAACCTCGGCCTCCGACTGCCGTAATTTTTTTTTTTCATTTTTGAATTGGAGATTTTGATTCTTTTTTTCCCAACATTTATTAGATAATTTCTTCATTTACATTTCAAGTGTTATCCAGAAAGTTCCCTATACCCTCCCCCCCTCCCGGCTCTGCTCCCCTACCCACCCGCTCCCACATCTTGGCCCTGGCGTTCCCCTGTACTGGGGCATATAAAGTCTGCATGACCAAGGGGCCTCTCTTCCCAATGATGGCCAACTAGGCCATCCTCTTCTATATATGCAGCTAGAGACAAGAGCTCAGGGGGTACTAGTTAGTTCATGTTATTCTTCCACCTATAGGGTTGAAGACCCCTTCAGCTCCTTGGGTACTTTCTCTAGCTCCTTCCTTGGGAACCCTGTGTTCCATCTAATAGCTGACTGTGAGCTTCCACCTCCATGTTTGCCAGGCATTGGTATAGTCTCCCACGAGACAGCTATATCCGGGCCCTTTCANTACTGGTGTGAGGTGGAATCTCAGGGTTGTTTTGATCTGCATTTCCCTGATGATTAAGGATGTTGAACATTTTTTCAAGTGCTTCTCAGCCATTCGGTATTCCTCAGTTGAGAATTTTTTGTTTAACTCTGTGCCCCACTTTTTAATGGGGATATTTGATTTTCTGGTGTCCACCTTCTTGAGTTCTTTATATATATTGCATATCAGTCCCCTATCTGATTTTGGATTAGTAAAGATCCTTTCCCAATAGGTTGGTGGCCCTTTTGTCTTGTTGACAGTATCTTTTGCCTTACAGAAGCTTTGCAACTTTATGAGGTCCCATTTGTCAATTCTTGATCTTACAGCACAAGCCTTTGCTGTTTTGTTCAGGAATTTTTCCCCATTGCCCATATCTTCGAGGCTTTTCCTCACTTTCTCCTCTATAAGTTTCAGTGTCTCTGGTTTTATGTGGAGGTCCTTCAACCACTTAGACTTGACCTTAGTACAAGGAGATAAGAATGGATCAATTCCCAGTCTTCTACATGATAGCTGCCAGTTGTTCCAGCACCATTTGTTGAAAAGGCTGCCTTTTTTCCACTGGATAGTTTTAGCTCCCTTGTCAAAGATCAAGTGACCATAGGTGTGTGGATTCATTTCTGGGTCTTCGATCCTATTCCATTGATCTCCCTGTCTGTTGCTGTACCAGTACCATGCAGTCTTTGTTACGATTGCTCTGTAGTACAGCTTTAGGTCAGGCATGGTGATTCCACCAGAAGTTCTTTTATTGTTAAGAAGAGTTTTCGACACAGAGTGGCATGAACATAATACTTGCTTAAATGGTGGAAGGTACTTAGCTTTGAGATGAGTTCTGCAATTTACTGAACGTGTAATTTTTTTGTGCAAACTTTTTAACCTGTTGAAACTTCCTACAATAACCTGATGCAGTAGTAGTGTTGTCTGCCATGCAGTGAGTTCTTAAATATAAATTAAGTTTCCTATTTGAAAACATGTGTAAATTATGAGCCATTGTGCAATCGTATGATGCATTCAGCAAATGACTGCACCAGATTGATGATGTCCATAGCTGGGGACATGCACACCCATCACTAACAAAGGTCAATGTAAAGGTCTGCCATCTGGGCAAAAGTGTGAAGGTCTGCTACCCTTGTACATGGACAACTTCTATAGTATGAAGAAGTGGGATTTTACTTATGCTATTTCTTCTTTAGGAAGCATGGTTATACTTTGGTATGCAGGAAGAATTTTTCTCCGACCTCCTATAGCTACAAGCAAGTGCAGATCTCACATTTTTTTACATAAAATAATTTTCCTACATACAATCTATGACTGTCCTTTGTATTAATATGTATGTTCCAAGTCATTTCTAGATCTCTTACAATACTTTACATAATGTAAATAGTAGATGCATAGTTGACTTATTATTTAAGGAATAATGGAATTTATAAAATGTTTGTCTATGTTCGGTACAGACACACTTTAATTTTTTCTACCTGTTGTTATATGAATCTACAGATGCAGACTTCAGAGGTAGACAGAGTAGAGTATTCTACCTAAGTCAGAAGAAATGGGACCCACATTGCCTACACCTGTCAGCTTTTTATCTTGAACAAAAACAAAACAAAACAAAACAAACTAACATTCTTTTGCTTCTTGTGTACAATACAAAAACCATCAAATAATTCAGAAACTAACACATCAACCTTGGGTTTTGTGAGAGTTCAGGAAAATTTAATGGTAAAAGTTCTCCATCTGCAACCTAAATTAGCCGAAGTGTGCCACTTCTGCTCACAGATTCCGGCTGTGCCAATCAAACACAAGAGACACAAAATTCAATGAGAATTGGTTCTTTGGGTATCATAGCATCTTGACTTACAAGGTTTTAACCTTGGCCACATGCTCCCTGTGGGGCCTGTTGCTGAAGTTGCTTAAGGGCTAGAAATATCAAGTAGTACGCATATTTCTTTTTTCATTTGAGTTAAATGGAAAATGAAACCTTTAACGTCCTATTGATTCTAGACATGTTCTGTATGCATTAAATTGAACTTAATGGACTGAGAAATGATCACCACAGCACCTATAGGTAAGAATTATTCATGTAAGGATATACTGCTCACATGCCCTTTATGTAGTAATATATGTATCTGTCTACGGCAATATATAGCACTAAAACATTATGTTGAATATTTCTTAAATAATGAGAATCAATTTTCATTCAGGTCACTTAAATTCTGCTCACCATTAATCTGTCATTAGTTCTTGGCTTTGCTTCTCTTAAATATAGGTGTTCAAGATTTAATGAATATTTTTTTTTTTATGTAAGTACACTGTAGCTGTCTTCAGACACTCCAGAAGAGGGCGCCAGATCTCGTTACAGATGGTTGTGAGCCACCATGTGGATGCTGGGATTTGAACTTATCACCTTCGGAAGAGCAGTCGGGTGCTCTTACCCGCTGAGCCATCTCACCAGCCCCTTAATGAATATTTTTATGATTGGAAACACAGACTAAGATTCTTAGCAAGAGGAGAATGTAGAAATATGGATGACCACACAGTATTTATGATATTCCAATCATAGTGACAACAGACCTTCATTTGGCTTGTTTCTGTATGCTATTAGTATCAATGCTTTTTCTAGTCTTTTGTGATTGCACCCACTTCACAGGTCAAACAGCTACTAGTGAACCTAACATACTCAACCTGCATCCTTATTTTGAATGAAACCTTTACCTAAAACTCATATATCATTGGACTACTAGAGGGAGATACAAAAATACAGTTTTGTAAAATGTAATTCTGTGTGTCTAACACTTAACTCATTGTATTCTGACAAACCTAAGCTTATTGTTATACCATGCTTCAAGTGTCATTCCTGGTGTGACCTTTTCCACACAAGTTCCTTATTCAGTCAACCACCAAGTCCTTATGTCATTGCCTAATGACAAATCGTCTACTTATTTTATCTGAATGAAGATGTTCTGTTATGAATCCCTCCCTGCTTCTCCTTCCTTCTTCCCTTTCCTCTTACCTCTGTCCCATCTATCTGACATATAGGCATGCTTACTTTCATGTCTCTTTTCCCCAAACACATCTTCATAATATACTTAAGATTGGAATCCTCTCTAAGGCACACATTTGGCTACGTAGCTCCCCTCCTCCTTCTTGAATCCATAGGATTTCTCAGAAGAATTCCTCATGCATACCAAAGTATGACTACACTTCCTAAAGAAGGAACGGCATAAATAAAATCCCACTTCTTCAGGACTATAGTAGTTGTCCACATACAAATTTTTGAACAGATTTCCTAACATCTGGAGTCTGAGTTGTGAATTTTTGACAGATGCAAAGCATCCTTTCTGACTTGGTCTACACCTGCTTCCCTGCCTTCCATGCTCAGTCAGAGATACTGTGTCTTCCTGAGGCTTTCCACAAACACCATGTTGCCTCACAGCTCATGTCTTTTCTTATACTCTGCACCCTCAACTCTATCTCTTCACAGCAATCTAGTTTCCACTCCTGTTTCAAGACTCATTTTTCCCCAGAACATCCCCTTTCAAGCCCAATTTGAAATAGTAAATGCTATTTTGAGTTCCTACACATTGACTACAAACCTTTATACATTGAAATTTTATTGGCAGTTTTATTTTTATTACATATTTTCTTTATTTACATTTCAAATGCTATCCTGAAAGTTCCCTATACCCTCCACCCGCCCTGATCCCCCACCCACCCACTCCCACTTGCTGGCCCTGGTATTCCCCTGTACTGGGGCATATAAAGTTTGTAAGACCAAGGGGCCTCTCTTCCCAGTGATGGCCGACTAGGTCATCTTCTGCTACATATGCATCTAGAGACAGGAGTTCTGGGAGTAATGGTTAGTTCATATTGTTGTTCCACCTAAAGGGTTGTAGACAGTTTTTGTTTCGCCTTCACTGGACTACAGCATTTTAAAGAAAAAGACAATTTTCTCTTCATCTTTGCATTCACAACATCAAACCCAGTGCCTTTCATGTGGTTAATAATTAAGAATGCTTGCTAAATTGTCTTCAAGTTAAATTAATACATTCAATAGTTTTACATGACATTCCCTTTCCTTTGGCTGAGAGTTTTGGATAATTGAGTAGATTAATGAAAAACCTTGAGAGAATTCTTAATGACATGCTCTCCGTGTCAACCATAGGTTAGACACAGGCAGTGAGTACAACTATTATGTTAACAATTCCTGATGGAGACACATCAAAGCAAAATGTGAAAATTTTAAGATAGAGAATATCAGTTTATGCGAACCAGTTAAAATTCCAGGATTGTATGATTTATTGCTGGCATATATAATAATAAGTGCTACAAATATGTTTGATGTATTAGACATGTAAATTTATGTGTAGATTATTGCTAATAACTAATGACTGTCAGATCAAGTCATTAACAGTCTCCATAGTGAACCCCATTCCAATTTTGGAATCTCTCTCATAAGAAAGAAACTTCATAAGAAAAATAAACTGAACTGGGGAGATGGCTCAGTGGTTGAAGAACTTAATGCCAAATGTAGGAACAGGGGTTTCAGATGCATAGAAGTTACACACAATGGTATGTGAGTATGATAACCTGCTTGCAATTCTAGCCTCAAAAGTGGAGACAAGGCATCCCCATAGCAAGCTGTCTGGCAAGACTAACCGTATGGGTATGGCCCTATCTCAGTGAATGAAGTGGACAGGTCATTGGGGATAATTCCTAACATCCACCTTATATTTCCATATGCACAACCCCACACACACTCACACACAACATACAAGTAGAAAACGAGAAAGATGTACCATAGGATGCTGAGTGGTCATCTATTTCTGCAAGCACTAGGCTCACCATGCATCTCTCAGCATCACTTAGGAAGAAAACCAAAATTCTATGCATGAGTCCTCTCCTTTGATCATTCTAAGACTCTCAGAAGCACAGCTAAAAATAGTCTAATTTCTCTGAAGAAACAGTAGGTGAACATAAAAGTAACAAACGTAAACCTGCCTATCTTATTTCCTCTCTCTGCCAAATGATTCATCCTAGAAGGACCTATTAAAAAGAGATGTGAAGGAAAGTCTACACAATGTAAATTTTTATAAAATGTCATTTTGATAGACTCCTTTGGTCCATTTGCCTGGGATGTGATAGTATGCATCTTTCTGATCATATGTGCCTGCTTTGTAGACCTTCCGTTTATTTGTTGGGTTTTAGGCCTTCATCACTAAGCTGGACCTTTAATTTAAGGGAACGTTTGCATGCACATTTCTGGAAATGAGGAATCTATTGTGTTTATTAAATTAAATGTAATTTTATTTGCACTGGAGAGTTCTCTTTTGATTAGCTTGGAAATAATTACATATTTCTTCTGAATTAAGAACACCAAGAAGGAGGAAAAAGTCAAAAGATCCAGAGGTAAAAATTGTGGGTTTTGAGGCTGCCTGGGGTATATATTTACTTCTTTCTCTTCATTAACCTGTATATTCAAGAGCTAATTATTAAATGTCTCCTGTGTACTCAGGGTCTTGCTAAGTGCCCTGTCAACCTGTAGTTCTATGGAACTGAGCTTCTGTATCTCTGAAGAGTAATTATTTATAGAGTCAGGATTTTTTCCAGAACAGTTAGAAAACTGTGGAAGGATCAGATCCAATCTGGGTGTGAGCTTAGTTTTGGGATTAAGGGACAGAAAAGGGAGCCATAGGGAGGTGGGGCCAGTGAGATTGATAAGGCAAAGACTGCAAGTCACACACTGCCTTCCGGGGTAAGCTCTTCTTGGATCACTTGAGGCGCAAGTGACACTTTCCTGGATGTAATGATGCTTTCTTCTCTATTTCAGATCTGACCTTTCTGAGCTCAGTTGTCAGGAAGTCTCATTTCTCTTTCAAGGCTAGCAAGAGACTTTACTGAAGTTGGGAAAATCATGTGTAACAAATCCAGCTGCAAATACTACAGTGAAGGATAAGCTCTCTCCAAAGCTAGAAACTCAGCCCCACACTTACTTACCTTTGCTCAGAAGCTGGCCAATGCAGGAGTCCTGCAAATTCCTACAGTAACATATGCATTAAAAATTTCCTAGGAAAGAAAAAGAATTAGGTTGCATAGATTTCCCTTATTTCTTTATAATTTCTGATCTTTGGTAATTACATGTCACCTTAGAAATGAAGGGATAATGAAATTAAATCTCATTTCTTGTGAGAAAAAAAGAATGAGGTTGATATTTTAACAAAACATTGAGTGAAAGATGCCAGGTTTGGGAGATACTTAGGTGTATATGCTTATTTACACAGGGCTTCAGAACAAGCAAAAACCAAGTTTTGCTGTTAGTTCAGTCATCCCTAGTAGAGATATCTTACATGGCGGTGATGATATTAACTGAGGAGCACATGAGGACATCTGGGGTACCCGGGACTCATTCATTCTATGATATATCCAACATTATAGGTATGCTTTACAGTGCTTGCTTTTCTGTGTTGTTAATGTAAGTCAATTAAGAGTTCAAAAATACTAATTGATGCCCATTTTTATTATAGGATGAGACATAATAGGCAAATGTAGAAGCAATCTAAAAGTGTCTGTTGGGGCAGATAAATAACAAAGTGTATATGCATATATTGGAAAAAGAATCAGCCTTCAAAAAGGAATATATATGGTAAGGTAGGTGAACTCTGAGTATACTATGTTAAGTGAGAACAGCCAGTCTGTCAAAATAAGCATCATGTGATCCTGTTTTTATAAGGTATCTACAAAGGAGACTATTTCATAAAATCAAAGTATGGAGTAGTGACTGCCCAGACTAGAGAAAGAGAGAAAGAGGAGTCACTGATGAATAGGCATGAAGTGTCAGATAAGCAAAAGGATACATTCTAAGTACACTGTACACAATGTTTTACCTAGATCAACACTACATTATCGAACACTTAAAGCGTTATTAAGAGAGTTGATATCATGTTAAATGTTCTTACTACACTGAAATAAAATAATGCAGTCATACATATTAAATTGCTCATGTAAAGGAGGAAAAGATTTGTCCTTGTAGACGTTATTCACAAAATATCTAGAGAGCTATTAATAAGTGAACCTTTATTGTGATCTGGTGCACTTAAGACACCAATAGACATAGATCATGTCTCAATGCAGATTACTGTAGACCAGATTATCCAGTTGAATCCCAGTTCTTATGATAGCTAAATATACAATTGTTCAAATTAATCAATGTACAATATTTATATTTTATTGTGTGTCTGAGAAGAGGAGCGAAGTATCTCTTTCCTTCACATCATTTTTATTCTTAAAAACTGCTTTCCCTACTGTGTGTGTGTGTGTGTGTGTCATATGCATATGTGTGCTATAAATGTACAGAGGTCAGAGGAGGACCCTAGGTTGCCTATCGTCCTTTTCCTGTTCCTCTGACACAGGTTCTCTCCCTGATCCTGAAGCTCATATGTTTTGGTTAGTTGGCAGCCAGCAAAGCTCAAAGATCATCCTGTCTCTGGATTTCACACACTGGGGTTACCGGCACATGAGAACCACATTTCTCTTTCCCTTGTGTTACGGGTGCATGGATCTGAACTCAAGTCCTCGTGGTTGTACAGCTTCTCTCAACCACTCAGCCATGTTGCTAGCTCCTAGGGAACGTGTTTCCAACTGCATTTAGATGCAGTCAAACATGATGCAGACCTAAGGTGTCCTTTTATGTCTCTGGAAAACAGTGAGAATAACAAGTATGGTCTTAGTCAATAGCCTATATGCCCTGGGTTTATATGCCCTGAAATATAGATTGCATGGTAAGCAAAGAGTATCTTTCTGAGTTGACATTCTTTCAATATACATATGATTTTGATGACTGGCTTTTCTTTGGAAAGAACAAATCAATGGTGCAGGACATGCGATTACAGATGTATGCCCTGGTTTTATTTGTACAGTGCAAAGAAGAAAATGTATCATTCCATGCTATGTTGGTGGTGTGAAATATGTAATTCTTTGCACTGTTTCATTTTTAAAGTTATGAGTTTACAAATGCATCATTTTGCAGAGTTGCTGCTTTGAGCCTGGATTCCCAGTTCATTGGAGGATAACTTGAATCCAAGACATTTTATGAAAAATGAAAAACCAGTCATGATGTTCTCCCCAAACTACCATGGAGCTCTAACACTAGAGCCTATGTAGTCAGTGGCCTGATGCTGCTAAATGCTATTTTGCTGGAGGAATCAGAGGAGGAAACGGGACCCTAGGTGGCTCTTTTCTCACTTACAAGTAGCATAGGGAACTCTGTTCCTTCTGTGAATATCCAGAGTATGCTTTGTGCTTAGTAAGTTATGAACTCAAGGGTGTGGATAGAGATCTACAGCAAAACCAAGCAATTAAGGTTAACATTCCTGACAGCAGAATATTTGTCACACCGAACAAACACGCAATAGAGTGTTGAGAGACTCCTGGAACATTTCGGGGTTCTCTTGGGATCTGAAAGCTACTGTCAGCCCAACTAACAGGTTACACGAATGCCTTCCATAAACAAATGAAGTGGCTTGGAGAAGAGTCTCTTCCAGCCATGTGAATGTATCCTGTTGCACATCTGGATGCCCAGGGGGAATGGTACTCTGAAACTCCATGCCAGATAGCAGGTAGATCAGTGACAAAGAAGCCTTCTCAAGTGGAAATATTTGTTTGGCTGAAAATGAAGAGTCAAGACAACCTCATTGGAAAGCAAGCAAGCAAAATCTCCCAACCATATGCTTAGCAGTTTTCACATTTAATAAGAGATGCCTTTTTCTTTTTTATATATACATAAATTTCACTGTCACTGCAGTGATTTTTAGACTCCCCAACAGCTGGGCTTCCATCCCAATCTGTAAGTCTCCTTTGCTCGTGTTCTCTGCCTCCCTCTGAAATCGATGGACCGCATGAGCCACAAATGATTAGGGATGGGAAATTAAATCTATGAACAAGCAGAACTAATGAAATGCTTCACAAGAAAGCAAAAGTTAGATAAGAATTATTATTAGCTAGATGAACCTGTTCTCACTAGGTAAAAAAGAGAGTAGAGTGTAGGAGATGGATGGAAATATCAAGTTTTTTATCTTAATGACAGAACCATAAATCTTCCATAATATTTATAGCTTTTTACAATTCTATATATAGGCTTTTACTATTTATACAGATACAAATATATATGCATACATACATACATATATACATATATATATGCGCATATGTGCCAAAGACACCTTATCATTGCAATTCACACATTACATATTTACATAGCCATCTAAACTGAAAAGTTATGTAGAAGATATATTCTCACATATTTTCCATTATTCTCTTGTGAAACTATAACACAAGAAATATACATTGGGCATTGACTTCAAAACTAATCTCATGAATTGGCTGAGCAGGCAATCATCCTGATATCATTTACATAAATTAAAAAAGGGATCCTTGATATAGCACATATCTCTTGTTTACTGATGCTTTAACAGGCTTCTCTCATCTTCCATTCCACAGTTGATCCTGATAGTGCATAGCCCATTGATGAGTCCAGCAGTGAAAATACCACGAAAAGGAGAGAGCTGTAAGCTGTAGAGATGCACATGCAAACTCTGGAAAAATGCAGTTCACTTGGTACCAGAGGAAGGCAGAGGAGAGAGAATCCCCCTGGTTAGTGAACTGACTATGGAAAAAATAGCTGATGTGACAAGACAAGGTATTCTTGCACACTATAGACATGACCCATTTTTCCTCTTTTGATTAGTTTCAAGACCTTGGCTTTGATCCAGGCACATGGTTAATGATTTGAATAGGTTTCATTGTCAGCAAAATGGGGTAGTTACATGTCCCCAGCATTGTTAGCAGAATCCCCACTTACAAATTGAAAGAGGACACTGACCACTTTATTCTTTATTTTCTAGTATATTCTTCTTGTAAAGCTTAAACACAAGTTCTATGTTCCAGAAAGCCTTCTCATGTGCCTAGGCCAGTGTATGGCTATTATGTATGTCCACACTTAAAGCATGGCACTTCTCTCTGTACAGCTGCAATCTTACATGCTCCTTACATGAGAGTAGGAAGACAATATACCACTCAGTTCAGCCAGTGTCTACTTTCCTACTAAAAAGCTGCTTAGGGACAAAGGAATAACTTTTTAATTAATATGACAAATAGAAAAAGAGCAAATTGCAGCATTTGTCTCAGCTGCACTTTAACACAAAGCCTTAGGGAATGTAAGCAACAATTTTATTAATATAGTGCAATTTGTAAAGAAGTATGTCAGTTTTTCTGGATTAAGGAGTAGTCTATAATTTTTTCTCAGCAGCACAGGTTTCTAATATTTGGATTATGGAATTACAAGGTAGAATGAACTTTTGAGTGATGGCTGAAAAACATATAGCAAACAATGACCTCTGAAAGGGACACGATCTCCAAAATGTAGGTGGTTGAAGGGAACTATAAGCGAACTAACCTGCATGCATGGCTAACCTGTCCCTTGAGACGGTGGCTACTGGAAGCTGGAGATAGGACTTTCAGCAAGATTAAAGAGATGCTATTAATTGCTATTGATCATGGGTCAACAAATTAAATTGCACCTGCAACTGCCTCTCCAGGTCTAAATGAGAAATGCCATTAATGGGTCTGGCTGACCCAATGTTGTGATTAATTTAATAGGAAATGAAACAACAGTGAAAAGCATATTGTATGGTGTGTGTGTGTGTGTGTGTGTGTGTGTGTGTGTGTGTGGGTGGGTGCTCACATGCATGCATACTCTGTGTACATGTAGAAAGTTAGGTATCTTGGAGACCTCATATTAAAAGGTTTTCTTGGGAGCTAACTACCCCATTACCCCTATATGTTCCATAGAAAAACAAACCCAGATGGCCACAGTGGGTATCTAAATAATTCTCATATTAGTCTATCTCTTTATTTAAAGAGGTTAATGCCAGGGTAAGGGATAGAAGCTATGGGTACTTTTATTTCACAGTATGCAGATATATTGTAACAAGAGCTTAACATTTGCAAAAAGAAAAAACAATTAAAGAATTGTTTTCGTCTTACCTTCCAAATACAGACTTTCTTTTCAAGAATACTATACATAAAAGTCCATCTGATCAGTAGTGACATTTGGATATTCAAGTTGCAATTGCTCAAGTCAAGATAAAAGAAGGTTGGCAAACAGGTGTGGTGTATGGGAGACAGATACATCTGCACTGGACTCTGAAGTTCTAATATGTTACTAGCAACTTTGGCATAGTGTCCTAACATGAGATCAGGTGCCACTCCAGGTAAACTATAGGCTTCACATTATTGGTTGTTGTCATTGTTAACAACATCCTTCTAATGTCATGAGCCAATGATGTGACTACTTTTATTCTAGACATCTTATTTGAGCCTCAGTGCAGTACTGTTGTCCCAACTGATGTGTTTGAATCTCACTCACACTCGATTGGACTCTTGTTATTTCTTTCCCAGGCTTCTGTAATTGTCTACCATTAGTGTCCCCACCTCTCTGGTCTCCAATCCAATCTTCACTCTTCTGTCACAATTGTCTGTAAGATATGAATATAACCATGCCACCTTCTTTCTCTTATTATTACAATGAATCCGCAAAGCCAATAAAAGGCAGGTTCAGTTTTCTTAGTATGGTTTTCCAGGTCTCAACAATTGGGTTTTCTTCCCAGATGCATCTTTTAGTATATGCCTGCATCTATAGCCTCATACTTGAATCATATCTAATTGCTTGTCACTCACAAAATATACCATTCCTTTCCCCTAAATATATACATAAATTATACCTAAGATACAGTATCAAAATCCAGTATCACTTAATAATGGCAGCTGATCTCCAATAGGACCTTTCAGTTTTAATTTAAACTACTTCTTTGGATTCTTCTATTCAGTGCTTTCAACTCTGTGCTACAAAGACAGTTCTGCTTAGACATGTAAGCCCAGGAAAACCAAATGTTCTCTGGCTTCTGTGTTAGAGTTTGCAAAATGGCAATTTAGTCAATAATTTCATGATAGCTTTGAGGATGACAGAAGTCACTGTCTTATGTATAGCATCTAATACAGTGTCTGACACACCAAGAAACTCAAGTAACAGCAGCTGAGTCTTATATTCTAGTTCCTCCCACTCCTGTTGCCCTATGTGTTCATTTACTTGGAGGAAAAAAAAAGGTCTTTTATTGGAATACTTTTCAGCTTTAAATTAATTGTAATAGTGTAGCTGTTTGAAAGTGAGTCTACTCAAAACCTATTTGTAGTGGGAGCATGGGAGATATTTAGCATTTGAAATGGAAAGAATAAGAAAAAAAAACTCATATCATAACCACCACTGAAAGCATTTGTAATAGAAAATAAATTGAACCCTTAAAATTCAACAGTAGAAATTCGAAGGAGTTCATTGTATGAAGAGGAGGGGAGGGGTAGGCATATGCATGTGTGCTTGTGTCAGACACACTGTATTTCAGTCCATGTGTAGGTTGTGCCTATAAGTCAATTCAGGTGTTTTCCTTATTGTCCCTGTTTATTGCATCTGTTTTTATCAGTTTAGACTAGTCAGCCCATAAACCCCGGCGATTCTTCTCTTTCACTTCCCATCTACAGGGTTGCCATGTCCAGGTTCTTAACTGGGTGATGGGGATCTGAACCCAGGTCTCTTGTGTGTGTGGCAAACACTTTACTCACTGAGCTGTTTCCCTATTCCCCAATTCAATTTACTTAACTTTTATAAATAGTCTGCCTTCTTGGTGCATAACATTGATCATGGAGACTGAAGTGTTTATACCAGACAGGATGTTTTGGGTGTCAATTTGATGCATATAAAAAATGCAGTCAGCAAGCACAGGTGAGTTTGACGAGTCAAAGATAACATTTTTGCCTTTCAAAATCATGAAGACACTCTTTAAACGAAGAATACAACATACAACTTCAAATGGCATCAACAGATCTGTGCCTTGGTTCATAGCTCTCTGCTTCTGAAGTGTCTGCTGTATGAAACTTTGAGGACATAGGGAGTAGAAAGTTCACTGTATGATGGATTGAAATGCAAGGAAGTCTAATTTTGTTTTATGAAAACGTTGGTAGGATACAGGTGTGTCTTTATGTGCTTAGGGACACAATGCTGATGTTTTCTGAGTGGGTATTTTCCCCCATTCTATAGTAACGTAGAAAATGGTGGTAATTATAATAATATAATATTGTGCACATAACTTTGCATTAGGCAGTGGGTTTGTCTCAAGGAGCATGACAATAACATTTCATTATGACTCCTGTGGAGGGTCTGTGTACAAAGAAGACAGAGAGGCGTGTGCCCTGGTACGAGGTACCAGCAGTGGCGCCTACTCTGGACCTGACTCTTCTTTGCTTCTTGGAAGTAAATTGGTGAAGTTGAACATGGATATTGAAAGAATAATACTCTCAGTAAAAATTTTCAAATAACAACAGACCCAGGAGTCTTGTCAGAGTTTTTTAGATGTGGCTGGCAAGGTTCAAATTTGTATTTTAGATTTAAAAGGCACGTCAACCAAATATAAGGCCATTTTGGATTATAAAACCACACTTTCTTATAAGTTTTTTTTTAAAAAAATCTTTTTAATATGGACTGCATATTGGATAGTCCTAAGGTTACTAATTTTGCTGGGTTTGATAATATAACAATACCGTTTTGTAAGAAAATATCACCTTTAAAAAGATGATTATGTTATTTCAGATATGAATGGATATATGCTCCATATCATGGATAGAAATTAGTGGGTTAGCTATTCTGTAAAATCTTAGTAACTACTGGATTGGGACAATGAGGAAGTAGAGGACCCTCATACTATTTCATTGACTATTTGAAAATTTTTATAATCAATTTCTGCATGGCCACTTTCCATCTCATGATGTCATGCAAATCATCCAAAGCTTTAGTCTCTTTGCATTTTGGTGTGCTCCATAGTAAAACACAGGCAGCATTCCTTCCTCATAGGTAGGTTTGAAGACTGACCATGAGGCTGAAGTCTCTGAGGCCAACATTGTGTTTGGCACTCCTGGACACTCAGACACTGTAGCGCCGAGTAAGTGTGGAGAAAGAGAAGGTGTTTCTCCTTACCATTTAAAATACCCTCACTAGAAGTTTATTTGGGCCTCGATTTCTGACACACCCCAGATCAGCCTTATATTTTGAATAATGAAAAATGCACACAGGTCAACACTAAAGAATTGATTAAGGGGTAGAGGAAGGAGAAACCTGGGAAGTAACATATACCACAAACAATGTTCACTGGTTAACACACTTTATATTTAACAAAATAATTTTTAATAATATATTCTTTTACACATCAAATATTGTTGCTAGAATCCCTTTTTGTACAGTTTAGTATTTAGTGGTTTTTCTTTTTCGTCTCTCTCTCTCACTAGTTTTCAGGCACACCATTTTCCAAAGGTTTTAGAAACTGAATCAGTTTAACAGGCATTAGCTGACAAACCAGATACTGATCCCTTATTTAAACATAATTGAATTTAAAGCTGAGAGCCAAAGGCAGAGGAGAAACGGTAACACAGAGGTAACTGTGGCTGCAATCAAAGCCTTAAAAAGAAACAACAATAACAAAATGGATAGAACAGAAGAACTCTGATGTTCTGAGCCTGGAAAGAATTTCTCAGTGACCCGGTAGTAGGAAATTGTTGAATGTTTATCCATTTATGAGAAATTCTGCCACCGAAATTCTGCTTTGTCTCTTCCTAAAGGTGGGAAAACATTGGTGCTTGGGAGTGTTAAAGGACATGCTGTACTGAAACTGAACAACCAAAAGAACATAACAATCACACAAGAGAAACCAAGCCCAAACCTGACACAAACAATGATAAAAATCCCCTTCTCAAGTTTGTCACAGAGGCCACTATTGATCTGCTGCCGGCTGCGAACTCTCTGAAGTGTCTTGATGGTTGTTACACTCTAGCCTACCGAATCCTTGCTGGGAATATCAGTGGGCTCAGACTTTGATGCAAAATTTCTGTACCTTGGCTTCCAAGTTGCACATTCTGTTTCTTACAAGGGTGTAGTAACTTCTTAATAATAGAGAAGTGTCTAGGCTACATGTCTCTCTCTATGAGCGATATTTTTTCTCAGTTTTAGACCTTATTCCTGTCATTTATAATAACAACAATAATAATAATAATAATAATAATAATAATTATTATTATTATTATTATTATTATTTATTTCCAAGAATGTGAGTTTTTGGAACTGGCATTAGGCAACCTCAGGGCCAAGAAAGCTGTATAGTACAACTCTGTCTAGACGTGGACTGAAGTATGGAGTGCCTTTGCTTTTGAGGGTAGGCATAAATCATGCAGAATTGCTCATGAATGATTCATGGCTGTCTCTATGATGTATCCATAGTGGGAACTGAAAGGCACCAACCTCGCAGCAAATTGGTGTTCTAAAGGAAGGCGGCTGGATGTTCCTCCTTGGATGGCACCAGGATGGTTATTTGTATCATGACACAAGCACAGTGTGCGTAAAAAGTGTCAGGTCTGGCTCATCAGCACATTAATTTTGGAAATGACAACTCTTTCTTGATGACAGGCAGTGCTTCCAGGGAGGAGAGGCTGACAATTTTGAATGAGAAAACTAATTTATGAGACTAAAGAAACTGGTGTCCGGAGAGTGGGTGTTAGAAACATCACTTGACAGGGAGGAGATTGACCCTTGGGATACTGTTTGTGCGTGATCCAAAGGGCTCAAGGGCTCAGAAAAGGCATTTGTGGGCAGTCAGAGCTGCCCAGATTGTTATATGGCACACATGATATAGCTGCATGACATACCTCCTCAACCAGGTGACATTTTGTTCCCTACCCACACCCGTTGAGGACTTTTGGCTATGTCTGGGGATATTTAGTTGATATAACTAGTTGGGTGTTCCTGCTACCTAGTGAATAAAATCCAAGAATGCCTCTTAGTATCATAAGAGCAGGCAGCATGCCCCCTGTCAATTTGGCCTCAAATATGAGAGACTGACACTGAGATATCTTTCTATGTAATGCAGTTCTTCACAGAAGCCACATGAAGTGGACATTAGGGGTGGGAGCAGAAAACAGGAAAAAGAAAGACAACTGGAGATGAAGAAAACTTTGAAGTTTCCTAAGGACCCTATCAAATCTGCACCAAGGTTTTTAGGACAGAGAGTGGAATAAATGACTAGGCCATATGGTCTTAGAGCTGGGAATTTTGCACTTGACTAGAGATGGCATCAGATACCCTGTGTATTTCTTTTATTATTATTATTTTCCATTATTAGACTAGCAGCATTACCAGGGCAACCTTGAGATGCTTCAAAAGTTCTCTTTAATCGTTTAGTATCTATTATATATACATTAAAAAATGTTCAACTAATGAAATTGTATTGTGCAAGACTCACTCTACCCTAATCTTTAATTTACATCAGCACTTAAGGTGGAAAGAGTGTCCTGAATCTGGATTTTAGATTTAGGGCTGAGTGGTTGTTACTGTGTTACTGTAACATGGGAAGCACAGTCCTGAACCATAAAAATTGCTGTGGATAGGACTGGCTTTCAGCTAAACTGGAACTTGAAAGTCAGAAATGTTTAGAAAGATTGATTCACAGTGGGGCTGCTCACCCTGGTTCTGGTATTTATATCGCCCGATGACAATGTGGGCTTTGCTGTGTGTTTAATTATAAACCAAACTCAAGGCTGGCATCATGAAGAAGTCCAATGATTAAATGCTACAGTTTTAAATACCCGTCTTTGTGGGTTCTTCGGTCAACACATGGTGTTCTCGCTTACCTACTTGGTTTTGATAGGCAGTTTCAAAATTTTATGTGTGAAATGCATGGTCTGTAAGAATCAACAGTGAGCCCCAACATATTGGACCAAATACCTATTCCTTACCTGATCTTCAGAGGTCCCAGTTTACCTCTCTATTTCTTAGCCTACAAACATAACTACCCCCAAGAGAGCTAAGACTTGGACACTCTGCAATCTTTTCACTTTAGAAGGATATTTTCCCGCAAAGTTTCTTTATCAAACACTTCTCATGAAAACACAAAACTTTACTATGTAGTCCAATCTGACCCCTTTAGATTTCAACGGTAGAAAACATACAAGAGAGAAATGTAGGGTGCACACCAGAGGAAAGATGGAGTAAATCAAGGGAAGTGAGGCGGCAGGTCAGAGGCATCACCTGGGACGGAGCCTGTCCAAGGTTGTTTTCTTTCTTTCTTGTCCAAGAAAGCTTGGTTGTCTAGTTACCATCAAGCATTGGCAATTACAAAAGTGGTGTAGATAGCTATATGCTATGTATATTTTATATAGCAAGAGAAAGAGAGAGAGATGTCCTCTTCGTAAAATATTCACTTTTGTCAACCCCAGAAGGTTTTGCTGGTGACCCTGTTGTAGCTGGCAGGGGTTGGCTTGCTCATTCTGTTGAGCGCGATACGTGTGCAGTGTAGAAGCCATAACATTCCCTCCTAGAACTTGTCACTGGTCGGGAATGTGCCCTACACAGTCTGCTTGCCTTGGCATTCGCGCTTTGAACACTGAGCGGGTTTCCACCAGTCCCCGTTGTGACAGTGACAGATGTTACAGTCGTCCACTTTCACTTCAATGCCAGCTGGAATGATTGTAGTTCCTGCAAAGCAGTTTGGACCTGGAACACACACATGTATGTAGTTAGTGCATTAAATCTGAGAACCTCCCCTCTACCCTCTCTTACTGCTTCCCAAGAACAAGCCCATTGCAAACTATATGAGAAGAGCAGGCTGTGCCAACAGCTTGTCATCAAGGAGTTTCTAGTCAACCTCTTCAGATTCAAGCTTTCAACCCCATGATTTTTAGCACACAGTTTATATTTCCTATGTATATCATACACACACACACACACACACAGAGAGAGAGAGAGAGAGAGAGAGAGACAGAGACAGACAGACAGAGAGACAGACAGAGAGACAGACAGAGAGAGACAGAGAGACAGACAGAGAGAGAGACAGACAGACAAAGAGAAACAGAGAGAGACAGAGACAGAAAGGAGGAAGGCAAGGAGGGAGGGAGGCAGAGAGGGAGGGAGGCAGGGAGGGAGGGAGGGAGGGAGGGAGGGAGGGAGGGAGGGAAAGATAGAGAGACAGAAAGACAGAGGCTGCTTATTGTCTGCTTACTGATTACATTATGAATTAAAATTTGTTTGCTTTGTTCTCTGAGTATAAAGGTGGTGAAGTATCTCATGAATGGAGGATTGGCACACTTGGCCTCACATTGTCATGTGCACCCATGGTGAGTTCTCTCCCTTCGTGTGGAAGGTAAGCAGCAATGAACTTGCTCACTCCCCCAGATCCTGCCCAGTTCCAGGAATCCCCAGCTTGTTTCTTGATAACAATGAATAATTCATGGATGGATGATTTATTCATGTCCCCAAACAAGCTTTGTTAGAGGTTCATTTGATTTTTATAAATGGAGTTTCTTTAATCTGTTGGCTATCTGTTTTTCCTTTCCCTTTTCTTTCTTTCTTTCTTTCTTTCTTTCTTTCTTTCTTTCTTTCTTTCTTTCTTTCTTTCTTTCTTTTTTTTAAAGGAATGACCCAAATGTCAGCAGGAATTTTATTTTACCTTTTTAGGTTCCAAAAAGCTTTATAGCAGATGACCCCTGCTCACTCTAAGTGGATGCATGTGTTTGTGTCTGTCTGTCTGTCTGTCTGTCTGTTTAATGAACCAATTTAAAATTTTCTTTTTTTTAGTCCTTTTCTTTCATCCCTCTATCCTTTGTTTTTTTTGAGTTATTTAGTTTCTCACATTTTAATTTTAATTTTTAGTCCTCATATAAGAATCCTAATATTCCACATCTACTGCCAAACAAATGAAATCAGAGGCTATTTGTGGTACAGTTCACTAGTGGAGGCTTACTTTTGAAAAATTATACCTTCAAGGTTATGATGCATACTTGTCAAGAAAGAACTATACTATAGCTGTAAGATCCTTTCTTTTAGAGCTTCTCACTGTGTACACCACACCAACAGTATTCACATGCCTTTCCTTCAACCTGCTGCAAGCATCTAGAATACATGTCTGAACATGGGGGAGCTGTTGAGAGCAGGGGTGACAGATCAGGTGAAGTCTGGTGATAATTAAGTATAGTATGATTTTCTGCCTTTACCCAGGAGGCCAGTTCTTGTTCTGATTCTATGATAAGTTCTTAGCCATCTTCAACTTCTGATTATTTCACAATCATAGTATTAGTTGTATATATCTGAGGGTTTAAGAAATTAGTTGGTGGACCAGACTACCCATGTGACTACCATTCTAGAAGGCTTCAACACTAAACCATGAGTTTCTTCTGAACCCAGAAATGAGGGTTCTTTGGAGAACTTGGCTTGAAGGGTGTCCCATAGCATAGATGTTTTCTCATGCCTATTGCTCAGACCTGTTTTCTGACAGATACATGCAAGTCCAACCAATTTCTTGTGCGGACCTTTGTAGTTTCAGAAACAGTACTAGATCTGACCAACACTGCCAGTCTGAGTCAGCCAGAAGATTGAAGCTTTCCCCCTCTGCCCAACCAAGACTTTCATTCTAAGCATATATTTTAACTGTTCTAGAAGGGGAAGAAAACAATTTAAATCATCTTTTATAACAAAGATATGCATTCAACATGCAGACTATTAACTAGTAGGAATTTTCACTGTTCTTTAGAGGATGTGGAAATGCGATGTCCCCCCCCCATCTATGTGTGTGTGTGTGTGCTGCACATACATTCACACCCACCCAGATATGCTGCTCTCTCCCAGAATGCTAGAAACACTCACTGTTACCATAACAAAAAGCAGGTAGAATGTATGAAAAGAGACTCCTTGCAAGTCATTGTGTATGTCTGGAAGGGATATTTTGCTAGAGGTCTGTTTTGTATTTGCTTCTTGTTGACTGTGTCAGGAGCATGCTGCGATCAGCAAGCATTTGATTAACCTCTATCCATCTCTTCTTAAGAGTCACTTAGAATTTGCTGCACTTTCAGCCCAAGAAATATTAATTATATTGATGGATTGAACACAAATGAAGGATCTTTTACATGTGCCAATACTGGCCAAAACCATTGCCTGTGAATGATATAGTGAGTGTTCAGCTGTCTACCTAATGGCTGGAGGCATTTTGCAGAATACAGCTTTCTTGTTTGATCTCCTTAACTTTTGTGCTACAGGGATTTTATTGGTCTTGTTCTGTGAATTTCAAATGTGACCATAACAAGTCTCAAGTTTGCTGTTAAAAGTCATATACTTAAGAGCAATTTAGATAATTGTCAGTAGAATGGTTGGCACTATTTTAAAAATGTTCCGTTTTAGCTTGTCCCCAATAGTGGTAGCAGTAAGTGCTAATTTTCTTGGAGCATGTGACTGTTACCCTTGAGTTCCTTACGTAGGCCATCTTCCTTGCGTCTCCCTACCAGCCTCCTATTTGGAGGCTGTTCTCATTTTTACTTTGTCTATATGAAGGGATACATTGCTCAGAAGACCAAGTTCGATGACAAAGCAACATATTTGAATGTACAGGACTTAGAGAAACTCCAGAAAGAAGGAATGAAAATGGTTAAACTGAAGGTTGGCAGAAGGAGAAGATAGAGGAACAGTAAGATCCTAACTCTTAGAGAGTGGTGGCTTAAGAGAGGAAAGATGGCCAACTAGCCACTCATTCTACAATCTTGCCTAATAGATGTCACTGCCAGAACTGTAGTATAGAAATAGTTTCTTACAGATGGAACACATGGAGATCATTTGTTGAACTCTTACTTTACACTGGAATGTGTCTCATACTGTTTTTGCAATAATCTAGAGAAGGCCCATGCTCTTCCTTGAGCTTCAGAGAGAGAAAGTAACTAGCTAGAGGTTACATTCCAAGAATGTTATATCACTGAGATATGAATTAAAATCTCTATGTCCTATAGGAGGTTTCATAAACCTCTAGTTTTTCATAAACCTAGTTGTCCATAAAAATAAGTTATATTCTAGAAGTACATTCTCATGGTTGGTTTGTTTGTTTGTTTGTTTGTTTGTTTTCCTAATTCTGAGCTTCTAATGAAAATGTAGAAATCTAGCCTGCTCCGGCACTGCAGATGCATAAGGAGGCAGGAAATAGGATATGGACAGAAAGAAGCGAGATGGTTTTTCTTCAGATCATTATTTATTTACTGGTTTTATGTTGTATATTTAAATAGTTTCTAACAAGCATAATTTGTTTAAAAACTAGAGAAAGTCTTCTGTGGAGAAGATATGTGGGCTGTGGGGCTTTTCTCAAGGTAGCACTGAAGTTTCCACTGGTGCTGTATCCACAGCAGGAAAAAAAAACCCACAAAGAAAATTATGATTAGGATTATGGTTTGGAGGGGTTCATATTTTGTTTCTGTGATTTATCATGCATGTGATGCCTGGAAAATACTTTGTTATCCAAATACAAATGGGTGACCCACATGATACAGGCTCAGAATGTACTCAACATTTTTGAGAATGTGATAGAATTGGAAATTGGATACTTTGCTGAGACTAGGAGCTAGGAGGAAAGAAGGGGAAGTGAGAAGGTTGAACCGTGGAGACATTTTCCCCATGAGACAGAAGAATATTATCCTCTACTATTTTACAATTCTTTGAGCACTTATTTTGCATATCTATAAAACAAAACATAGCTTAATTTTCCCACAGTCAAAATTATTCCAGAGAAAACTTATAAAGAAAGGAGAGATAAGTGTGAAGCTTAAACTCTCTGGAGCTATAACTGAGGGAATCCAAGCACTCTATCTTTTGGGCAACACTTCCTCCCGGCTTCTGATCCCAGCCTCTCCAAAGAACCACTAGACACACATATAGAATATCTTGTGAGTTTTCTGATAATTTCCCTAAATCCCCTTCATAAAATGACTGCATAGGAACAATGGGGATTCAAAAGGAGTTGAGAGCTGGTCTGATCACACATCATACATAGCTGAGTTTGCTTGCAATGATAAACACCACACAATGATATTAAGGGGCAAATAAATATATAACCTGGTGAGCGCTCTGAAAAAAAGCATAGGCAGCTATGAGTTCTAACAAAGATCCTGACTCAGACCAACAAAAGAGAGTTTGTGCTGAATAAATTAGGGGTGGAGTGATGCCAGTAAGGAAGGAAGAAAAGGCCAGTGGGGTGCAGTGGAGCATACCATAAGAAGTTACTGAGGGGGCCAGGTGTGGTGGCACACACCTTTAATCCCAGCACTTGGGAGGCAGAGGCAGGCAAATTTCTGAGTTCAAGGCCAGCCTGATCTACAGAGTGTGTTCCAGGACAGCCAGGGCTAAACAGAGAAAACCCTGTCTCAAAAAACCAAAAAAAAAAAAAAAAGAAAAAAGAAAAAAAAGAAGTTACTGCTGAGGAATTGGCTAGGAAGCAATTGGATACTGGAGTCCAAGAAGAAATCATGAAATATCCAAGAATTTTATGATCTTATTAACATTTATTTTGGTGCCTTAAATCTGACATGGTAGATGTGTTTACATATCACAAAGCAGATCAGAAAATGTCACAAGACAGGGGTTAATTTCCATTTTCTCCACTCTCCCTTTCTCATCTAATTGCTAAACATATATAGCATGTTACTAGGTTGGGGCTTAAGATTCTGGGCTGCTTACCATGTTAAAGATTTTATACCTCTTCTCTACTACCCCTTAGTGTACGCACATGCATGCATGCATGCGTGCGAGTGTGCATGTGTGTGTGTTACCTTGAGAGGAAGACACTAATGATGTGACTTTCGATGGTGTCACTACAGGACTTGTCTACAGACACCTGTGGATGGACTAGAGAGGACAAATCTTGGCAAATGCGGAGCTTCTTCTGATGCTGCAAAGTCTAGCCACCTTACAGGCATTGGCAATGTGTTAAGACAATGGAAAAAAATCTTTCCTCCTTTGTTCTAAGACATTAAAAATTCCAGTTTAACATTTACATTAGTTTCGGCAGTTAGCACATGGGCTTGAATTAATTGATCAGATTATCCCTTACAGAAAATAAAATCCTAAGGGGAAAACACCCCCCCCAGCCCCCTGCAGAGATGGTGTGATTTCATTTAGAGGGGGGTAAAAGGAAAGGGCTGGAGAGCAGAAGTAGGTTTTTAGAAGAGCAGTTGTGTAGGGATCCCAGAAATGTGTGCATGGTAACTGAGATACGATGTTGTGGAACACACAGGAGGAGCCAGTTAGGTATCAACAAAACTAGTCCTGGATAATTTAAGAGGAAAAGGCTCTTATTGGAGGAAATTATATCCAAACAATATCCACAGTAGGAAAGCACAAAGCCAAAGGCCAGACAGGTGACGAAAGGATCAAAAGCCACAGATAAGGAGCAGTGAAGATTCACCTTGGAAACAGAACACACAGGTGATCCCATCAGTTTAGCCAGTTTGGGTTCTTGGCATGGTTGCTAGAATTATCCATACAACTTCCTGTCCTGACAGGATGGACTGTATTTCTATGTTAGTTTTTCATCTGAAATCTGCAGGAGATGTATCTAGCCACAGGATCCCACCAAGTGCTCCCGTTCCCATTCCGGCTGTTGGAGTAAGAATCTTTGGCCTTTGTAGCTTTTCCGCAGGATAGAAATGTTTCTTCAAATTTAAGTGATTTGGAGACAGTTCAGTTCTAATGCTAAGCTGAACATAGGGTGTCAGTAAGGGTGAACTGCAGAATGGTTTCCTCACTCTCAGTGTTAGCCATGATCCTATGCGTCTCTCCTTTGTTCTGAGACATTAAAAATGCCAGCTAAGATGCTACCACTTTCTCTTGTTGAATGCTTAGTTAAAAATCCAGAACCATTGGCTACTTCACAATTCAGTCAGCTCTGCTCCAGTTGTCTTCCCCCTTTCCTTTCCTTTCCTTTCCTTTCCTTTCCTTTCCTTTCCTTTCCTTTCCTTTCCTTTCCTTTCCTTTCCTTTCCTTTCCATCATACTTACATAGTCCAGATTGGCTTCAACCCCCAAATCCATATACCTCAGCCTCCCAAGCGCTTGAATTATAGGCAAGTGACACTGTCCCTTGATTTTAAAATACTTAAGAGCTCTTTTATGCATTATCTATTTTTCTCTTGCAGCAAGAATATTTTCCTTACTTTTCTGGTGAGACAAAGAAACACAGACACGTCAAGTAACTCTCCCAAAGTCTCACAACCAATGAGACTGAGATTTGGGACACATCACAATTTCTACATGCTCCAACCCAGAAGGCAAGCATCCTGAAAACAAGAGCTATTGTTCATTTCTTCTAAGTTTCAGCAGCCCCTGGGATGATATGGCTGCAGTAGAGGCAAGCAACTTGGATGCTTAAGTTACTGGGGTGTGAGGTGAGGCAAAGGGAAGAGTGGGTAAATGGGAGAGAGTAGAAGGAAGGGATGAGAAGGAATTCTACCGATAAAATTCCCGTGTGAGGAAGGGAAATGGCCCCACACAGAGCTTTACAGAATAGCTTCCCAGGAGTGGGGTTTGGTCCTGGGAAGTACGCATTTCTGTGCTTTGTGACCACAAAGGCATCATGGCTCCCAATGATGAACATAAAAGATAGCTGGGTGACAGGAGGCACCCCAGAAAATTTTATTGTTTATCAACTCAGCCACTCTTCAGAAAGCTAGGCTGGCTCTGCCATCCTTATCTGTGCTCTCCGCTTATAAAGTGATATGGTTTCCTTGAACATTCTCTCTGAGAACAACTTTATGCTGTTTAATTGTCCTCTTTAGATTATTTCAATCTCTAGCCTTGATTTGAAAGTTCAATATTGGCACTTGGTGTCTTTCAGAAATTAGTTGTAAATGATCTTCCTGCTGCATAAATGAGGCCAATTCCTATTGCGCAAAGCCATAAACATCCTATATTTATTTGGCAGATCATCTAAATCATTGTTTCAGTGAATAGTAGGCTTGTAGGCTTCAGTTTGCAATTGAATTGGATTGGATTATGTCCTTCCTTCTGATTTTAATTCTCTGCTTCACCAAATCTGATGGAACTTACTGTGCTCTGGAAAAGCAAATAGGCTTTCTGATCAGGTGGGCCTATTTTCAATTATTAGAATCTTGGAGAAAAAAATGTCGCTAATAAAACCAGCAATTAGAGATGAACACAGTTAAAATGGAATGAAATGCCTGCACCCTTCCTGTTGACATGTCCTGAAGGCCTTCTTAGGTGTGGACAGAAAGTAGCGATGACGTTCCAGTTGCCAATGAGAGCCTTCAACTACTCGAGAGAGGAGATGGCTTTCCTCACCTTCTTCCAGGCAGCTATCCCTGTCTTCCTTTCAAACCCTTTTTATTAAACTTGAAAACAAAAAGCTTCCTCAGACTAAGGAGGCAAGATTCAAGAAGGATTATTTTCTCAGAGGCTGCCCTGAAGGTGACTGTTAATCATTTTATTTGAAAACTCAATATTGCCAAACTCCCACACAGATTTCAGTCTGAGGATGCCAGAGAGTTTTTTGGCCTCTAAGTATGTAAGATTTATAAGTTGGTGTTCCAATTAAGTAAGATGCAGGGGACAGAGACCAGAGAGGAAGAATATGGTCATGACACACAAGAGAAAGCTGGACACTTGTTCTATGCCCAGGCTAAGTGTCCAGCTCTAAGCATGGAGTAATATTCAGGTTCAAGATTAGCTGTCTCCAGCTCACCTGTCTCACCACCATCTGCCCTGGCAAATTTTCAAATTTGCCAAACATGAGTGTCCCACTTCATTAGAACTGTGAATGACTTTTAAGCCCTCATTGTGCTTCTCACTGCTAGCCTAAGGGTAGTTAGGGTTCACATGGTCCCATCCAATTTATATTGGAGGATGCTGAAGCTCAAAGGCAGAGATAAAGCAGAGACTTCAGACCCTGGAGCTAGACAACTCCCCTTTCAGTCTTGCTTGGGCATTGGCTGGCTCTATGAACCAAGCCTCCTTAGCCATGAAGGGAATTATAGTAAAATAAGAGAAGCTACTTTATCGAAGTGTTAACAAGACAAATAAATTTTCATTCATAAGGCACCACCAAGACCGTACCTGTCACATAATGAAGCTGAATAGTTATTGCTACTTATCATTCTGCTTATTGCTATCACCCAAGCTGCAAACTGAATAATTTTGGTTAAGGCTGTAAAGTTCAGGTTCTTTGACTTCTGCTCTAATTTTTTATTATTATTTTAAAAATAGAAAGGCATTTCTTGCATGTATATGGATTAATATTTGTTTCCAGACTGAGTAGGCATGCGGCAATAAAATCTTTGTGGGTCTCTCCCAAGCTTGTTTACTGTTAATCAGAGAAAGACAAGTGAAGAAAATACCTGAGAAATGGCTCTCCAGGAGAGGGCTAAGGGGGTAGACACTGCTGTGTGTCCTTCGCTGATTGAATCATGACTTCTTAGGAAAATGACTTGCAGTGAATCATGGAGACTGCTAATGGTCAGTGATGTTTGTTGGAAAGAAAGGGCATGGGTGTACGAAGAAAAAGTTCAGGTTAAGGGTTAAAACTGGGATTGCAGACCAAGTAAAAGGAAAGACGAGTAGAAACAGACGTTCTGTATAAACTGGTATACCGTGAGAAGTTTTGTTGTTTTGTTGCTTAAAAAAGAATCAAATATGACTTGTTTTTACCGACAACAGATATATTGAGCAGATGATGCTATCCTGCTCTACAGGCTCCTCTGTGGTCATTAAAAGGTAAGAATCTCAACTTGCAGCTGCCTTGCAAGGCTTCGGTGAGCTATTATTGACTAAGTGTGGATTTACACAGAGAAGTAGGTACAATGGGATTCTAGTTTGATAGAGCAAATGAAGACAAGCAGATACCTGTGTGTGTGCGTATAGAGGATTGCAGGAGGATGGAGAGAAGAAATCAGCACAGACACTGAGTTGCTAACATGGCTTGTGTTACTAGGGAAAGGAGATGCTGATGAGCAGGGAGGAGTGAGATATACAGCTGGAGAACAAGTTTAAAAACTCTGCAGTAAGGAAGGCATTGACGCATATTTATAGTTGGTTCTGTGCATAAGAAGAAAGAATAAATTCTGATACTAACATGCATTTTTAAAATCAAAGTGTATGCCTAATGATAAGGTTCTTTCTCCTTAAAATTTATTATCAACTTGATAGTGCAGCTGGTATATCTCGAAACTGAAGAAGTGTGCTGAGGGCAGGCATAGCAAGGGGCAGAACAAGAAGAGTCCTTGTTGCTCTAGTCTCTTTGACCCTGAACCTCTAGGGTCCTAGCTCTCCACCCTGAAGACACTGGCATGCATGGCCAGGAAGACTGGAAACATGCTTACTCTAAGGAACAATCTACTCAAAGTCTAAGAAGGCATCTATCAAATTTCAGACAGTGTGTAATTGAAAATAAAGCTGAAATAGCTCATTGCTATTTTATATTGATTATATGTTGATGGAAGGTGAAATAAAGTATATTAGTAAATGTATTATTTATATAAATATGTATTATTAAAGTAGACTTTATCTTTTACCTTTTAATATGGCTGCTAAAAGAAAAGTGAACTCACATTTGTGGGTTGTGGGGCTGAAGTTGTGCTCAGTTGGAAGGTACTTGCCCAGCATGTAGGAAGCTCTGGGTTCACACTCTAGTTCTGCCTACACTGAAATCCCAGTACTCATGGGGGCAGAGAGTAGAAGTTCAAGGTCTTTCTCAGCTATGTAACAATTTTGAGGATTGCCTGGGCTATATGAAGTCATTTCGTACCCCTCTCAAACTCCTGAAAAGAACCCAAATAAGTAAGTAAATACATAAATAAATATTGCCTCCGTATTCACATGGTATTTTTTTTTTATCAGACATTACTGTACTAGAGAAATAAGGGAAGAATGTAATGTCAGGTCCTCAAAAGGAATTTAGTGTTTGTATAATTTGGGGACAAAAAGTGGTTTGATTTGTGGGAAGTAGCCTATCTTTAGGACAGAGGAATTTTCAAAGAAAATCTTAGTCCTTGATCAACCTTATCACCTTCATTCGGGGTACCCTTGAAATTAGAATTCTTGGGCCCCATCGGATACTTTCTGAACTAGAAAATCTGGGTATGGAGTCTCCATAGTCCGTGACATCCTAAGGGATTTCAGTAGAAGCCTGAATGTGAGAACTCCTGCCTGAGACCAAGCAGAGCTTGGCTGAAAGCCAAGCTACCAGAAGCCAAGGAGATAACGTAGTTAGTGTCAGTTTGGGAGCTGGCCTTGCAGCACCACGAGTGGATCTGAAAGGCAATGAATTCAGCATGCGACAAGAACATAGGCTTTTAGCAAAGGGTCATTGCTGAGAAAAATTCTGGGCAAGTAAATAGTGGTTAAATGGTTCAATTACTTTGAAGTTTCAGCCTCAGCTGCTGGGCCTGTCATTACTGTGTTTCTCCAATAAGTGTGATTTTTACCCACATGACAGCTTGGGAATCAAGGAGATGTGTATGAGACATGGCATTTAGAACTATTTTAGAGACTTTAATGACCTCACTTTAAAAAGTAAGGTGGTGTTCACTGGCAACAGAATAGTATATACTTATCTTTGGATTTGAAACAGGCTAGAAAAGAATGTTACGTAGCTTTATATAACTGGCATATAAAGTTGTCTTTAAGCAAACTTATTTTTCACATGGTCTTTGAAAACTTATCTCATCAATAAAAGAATACACATCTATTCTCATTTCACTAAAAATAGTCATTAGTGAACATCTTATGATAGAACTCATACCCTCTTAGTTGATGGAAGGGTGGTTTAGCTTTTCAACAAAACATATACACATGTATATGCACACCATTCCATCACAGAGATGAAACAGAAAAGTTTTAGTTATATTCAAAGACATGTTATGCCTTAACAGAAACAACAAAAATTAAAGATGATACATAATTTATTTCATTATCAGAATATATGTCAATAAATGATGGTCTTTTCTTGGCTAGGATAGTAATGTATTATTAGACATGTCATAGGTGCACTATGGCATGATACAAGGTGATGTTTTCCAAGATGCATAACTAACAATGCCTGTAGGTAGTTCCTAACTCTGAATCAGAAACTATGACAAGATTAATATTAAATGAGTTCACAAGTTATACAATAAAACTAGTTAACTTAGTTGTACAATGATAATGAGCTGATAATTTAAATATTCTTCAAGCAAATATTAACCACTCATCACTGAGCACACTGAAGCAAGCTTGATGAGACAAATAGGTTTTAGACATTCATGGATGTGGTTAACTACAATTGAAAGTGAAATAATAATGGGATAATAAAATATAGACTGTATATACTAAGAGAATTTTGTCTAGTTTACAAGAAGAGCCTAAAGAGAAAAGTGTGCCAAGGAAGTGCTGTGTAATAAGAAAAGTCCAGGAGGGGAGATGGTCCAGGCAAGGAACATGGTCCTTGTAACCTCTCCTAAGTGGAATTAGTGAAGACATGGAGCTTAATGAACCTTCTTGATGCTGTAGAGTAGAGGCAGTGCCAGAGTATGAAATAAAAGCTGGGGGCAAGTAGGACCAATTCCTTAATGTTGCTAAAAAGCTATGTTTGAGGTTGTGCGTGGCTCTCAGAAGGCAATTGTAGCTGTTGTTTGACTAGACTTACCATTTAAAATGTGTTATTATACTTGTTTCAATATAGGTACCAGCTGAATCAGAAGTTGTTACTGTGTTGAGGGAAGTAAATAGATGGATAATTTTCTTGCATGAGTCAGAAATATTGGTAGGCTAGTTCAGGGAGGTAGCTATGGGGTACAGGGAGATGTGGATAAATACATGGGAAGTTTAGGAGACTTTATCAGTGAGGATCTCTCATGTTAGTGGTAGCCAGGGCCTGGGGAATGACTCAGAAGCTTCTGTATAAGTTCTGGTGTAAGCGCATATTTGGAACTATGGTGCAGAAGCTGGGCTTTCAGAGAAAGAGAATGGAGTCAGTCTTAGAGATTTTGAGCAGAAGGGACCACAGACCATCTCACAGGATGTGAACAGAGAAATAGCATGGCCTAAAGTGGTCAGAGAGAAAGGTAGAAGCCTCTGTCATACAAACAGTCTCTGGAGCCAGGGTAGTGTGGACACGGTTTTCCTGGAATTCTGATATTGAGCAGGTGGAAAAAGGGTCTAAGACAACATTGGCATTTAAGGTGCAGACAGAGAAGGAACAGATGACAATGACTAAAATGGAGAAGCGGAACGCGTAGGAGTATCTAATGCCATAAAAGTAAACACTTCAGGCCCAAAGCAGCTGAGATGGCCAATGAAATTAGACTTGAGCCCAAAGCCTCAGTGTGACCTTGACACGAGTAAATTCTGAGGTGGTGAGAGCCAACACCCTTTTAGCAGGTTGAGGAAATGTGGGCAGGGATAAAGATGGAGAAATAAAGGAAGCCGGAGGGGGAGGAGAAAGTCTTTTTTGAAGCAGGAGGGGTGGGGTAAGATGATAGAAGAGCATCCTTGAGAAAGGCAAAGAGCATAGAAGTCTACGTTCTTAGATGGGAAGCAGCTCATTTATCATAGCAGTAGGCAGTAAGAAGCTGAAAGAGTCTCTGTCTGATAATTTCTAGTTTCTCTAGGAAGTGGGTGGGACATGAACCTGCAGAGAGTAAAGAGGAAGAAGACAGAAAAGGGCTGAGGCAGCTGACAGGGGATGTATAATGGAATTGTTGAACAGGGCTGAAGGCCTAAGTGAAGAAAATGGCTACAATTTATACGGTAGCAATTTGATTGCTTCTGTGATCTTTTTTCTCCAGAGCTCAACAATATTGTCAAAGGGAGCTCCGGGCTGACAGTCAGCATTTAATAGCCTTGTGACCTCCAGCAAAGAGCCTATTCTCTCTGTTCTTCCCATCCACGCTGTTTCCTCATCTATGAGGTAAGTATAAGAGTTATACCCATCAGAAGAGTTACATGCATAAGGTGCTGGGAATGATGGATGAGCTCAGGGTACCACTCTAAGAGTGCTTGCTATCATCCAGCTTTGGAGCTAGGCAGGGACAGATGATGGTGCCCACAAAGGAGTGGATGGTATGAACAAGAGAATGAATGAAATTGCAAACTGAAGAGCTAAGCTGAAGATAAAGGGACCCGAAACATTGATGGTTTTTTTGCTTTCTGTTTTCTTTTCTGGAAATCACTAGATTGATTTGTATTTATTGGAAGTTTTCCCAGCCTTGGACTGTAGTGTGCTAGTTCTGCTGATAGAATCAAACCATTGGTATAAATGAATAATGACATCTCAGCTCTGTTACCCTCCAACTCCATCTCTTCTTTGACAATGGCACCCAACACGGACAGACAGACTTTACGTTAAAACGGTATTTTCTTTGAGAGCTTTAGCTTGAAGTAGTTCCTGTGGGCACTCTTTGTTCTGGAATGCCTGAGAAATGGCAAAATTCTTAAGGAGAGGGAAAAAATATTCTAAGAAGCAATATTAAGGGAATCCCCTTCAGTTAAGGCAATTGTGTTTTAAGGCTGTAAATTTGCCAGCTGTTTATGTTCTTTTCCTCGAGGTCTGCAATACAATTTAAGCCAGGAAAACAATCAGTTTGGTCTGAGCTAGAATTGCTGCAGAATAAACAGCCTCGAAAATTGAACTTTAAAAGGAACTCTCTGCATTGCCGACGTGCTCAGATGTTTGCAGGGCTGCTTTTTGTCTCAGAGAGCAGATTTCATATGGTCATTCAGATCATGGACTGAGACCCTGGCTCCTTTTTTATTTTATTTCTTTAAATCATAAACACAAATGGATTGTAGACAACATTTGCTCACAGGTAGGACAATGGAGTGTGTGAGGTTTACATGGTGCAACATCATTCAAGGACCCACTGACCTCTGTCAAAATGAGGAAACAGAGGCATGCCCTAGTAAGCAAGCAAACCATTGTGGACTGGTTGCTGCCTGGCAGCCTGGGAGTCTACAGATCTTCTCTTTTATTCTTTCTTGTGCAAATGATTTTTAGCTTGAATTGGGAATGAGGGAGAGGTCAGGTTAGTTAATCTTAAATGGAAAACCTGCCACTCCCATTTCAAAAGATATCCCCCAAGTCTGCCACCTCCCCAGACACCAGTAGACAGGTGGCAACTATGGATGACATTTATTTATTCCTTTTTTCCCAAATATATTACTGTCCTCTTGACCAAGAATAGAATATGAGACATGTTTCCAGATCTTCATAGGCTTATATTCTAGCAGACAGAGAAACAAGTAGAGTTACAAATAGGAGGTGAGTATGCAGGGGGAGGGGAGGGAGGACATGGCATGATAGAGAACAGTCTGGATCAAAATAGAAAGCAGAGGAAGGCTTCCTGGAGGACCTGGGGAAGATTGAGTGAAATCTTCGGAAGTAAAGAGGAAGCAATCTGTTGGCAAAGGCAATTTGCATGTCATTGGGGTGATAAAGCTGTTCCTCTGGGGTTTTAAAAGCTATGTAGGTGGAGTGTGTGTGTGTGTGTGTGTGTGTGTATGCCTGAGACACATTTTGAATAGGATTGTATGAGGCTCGATTTAAACAGAAGTTAAGATGTAGCATGAATTAACAGGAGTGACAGCTTCTTTTTCTTTTTAAATTAGTGATGCTTGTTTATGTATATCCCTTTATGCAGAGAAGAAAAGGCCAGTAATGAAAGATGACAGGTTTTTAGAATTTCTGGGTCTTTACGCAGGGGTAATCATAGAAGAAAAAAAAATTAAGATCCTAGGACCAGTGGCAGCCAAAGCATCACCAGGGAGCTTGTTGGAGATCAGTTATATCAGGCTCTACTACAGATGTAACAAACCAGGACCTCTTTCAACAAGAGGAAGTATTCTTCTAACACACTCTCAATCTTCCTGATGCTGCAAACTATTACTACAGTTCCTCATGTTGTGGTGACCATAATATTATTTTTATTGTTACTTCACAACTGTCATTTTGCATTATGTACCATAATGTAAATACCTGTGTTTTCTAGTGGTCTTTGGCAACCCCTGTAAAGGGGTTGCAGCCCACAGGATGAGAACCCATGCTCCAAGTTATAACTATTAGGATGAGGACAGAAGGGTTTCTTATTGGTAAGCAAGAGCTGTGAAATGATGTTCTCTCATTTTGCTGGGAAGGAATGAGTTTATTTCTTGAAGGGGAGGCCTTTGCCAATTCTTGAGGTTTTGCAAGCTGGACTGGGGGAGACAGTCTGACATCTGTCTGTGGCCTTGTGTGGGATGTATGCTGCTGCATCCTACCAAGGAGCCATGCACTGACATCCATGCAGGTTCTGTGCTTTGCTAGGCAAGTGGAAGTCAGTAAGAAAGCAAGGATGGATTAATGAAGTACTGGGTCTAAGTTGGAGAAGACAGTCAATGAAGATCAATGAAAGCCAAGAGTATAGGGCCAATCATAATCATCAGTAGAAATAAGAAACACCGTATTGCTAGCATTAAAAGCATTGTATGGCTTTCTTGGGAGCTCATCAAGAAAGAACTGATATCACTCTATGACAGAATTTCATGTTTCACAGAGCAGCTAAAGCATTCGCTGTTTTCTTTCTACCCCAGTCACTTTAGCCTCCTCTGAATTGCTCTTGGCACTGAAGCCACCCACCAACATCCCTCTGCATTACTAAATCCTCTACAGTTTCAAAAAGTCCTTGCAATGAGTATACTTGTAAAGTAAGTAAAGCTTTTAAAGAATCCAAGCAACGTTCTTTTTCCATCGTGAATGTGTCTATATTTTCTTTATAGGATTTATAGAGGCAAGTCTATTCGGAACACTGCCCTGGATTCCACACCACAGTTCTTACCTTAACCTTCCAACCTCAGAGCACTTCACTCCTCCTGTGTGACTTTATTGAACTATCTTTATTAACAACACAGGTCAATCCCTTCCATGGTGAAACTCAGAGTAACAGGCATCTCTCCTGCTCAGTTTTGTTTTCAGGAGGTTTGTAGCTGGCAGAGAGGCTTCTGAAACTGGGTAGGAAGCCCTAAAAGAGGTAATGCCAGGGAGAAAGCAGAGGAAAGTTTGTGAAAGGCTTTTTATACTACGACTAGGTTTTGAAGTTTAACCTGTAGGCACTGTGGAGGGCTGGGCAGCAGGGCTGAGTGACAGGGGTGAACAACTGAGAGAAGTGGTATGAACAAACCTTTCCCTCTGCTCCCTCTGTCCAGAATATGGATGACCGAACAGGCGGGGTTTACCATCAAAGAGGAGAATGTGAGATGCAAGCTATCAGGGCCAGAACAAAGGCAAGACCGGAGGCGTTGACAGTGATGTTGTTCCTGGTTACAGTTTGGCCTTTAATAGCATGGGTGTAGAGATTGAGTGCGAGGAAGATGTCGGCAGCTCATCCCCAGCTTCTGGGTTGTGTGAAGGGCGAAAACCGTTTTATGAGAGAGCCAGGAAGGGGAAACTGAGTCAGAGAAGAGGAATGGGGACAGCTGTGACATCTGGGGCTTGAGGGGGATGAGTACCATTTTAGACATTTAAAAATATTCTGCTTCTGGCAATAAGTGTTGACGGGGTACATTAGACAATAAGAGCTATGGGCATGAGCCTGTGCTTTTTGAACTTTAAGAAAGAGCCAAGGTTGAAGCACAACCATCTTATTAAAAATACTTGCGTTTATTTCCCCCAAGTGAAATTTATAAACCACCTCTACAGCCAAATCTGTTGTGAGGGAGTAAGATATCTGGTAGAGAGCCCACTGACTGACCTTTAGATACACCCAAGTTTTCATAGGATGCTCATTTTCATTCCAAATGGCATGGCGCAGCCCCAGGGATGGTACTTTCTGGAGCATTTGAACAATAAAGAGAATTTGCAGCGCTTGCATTTTTACGTGCAGGGTTTCAAGCCAACTTGGTTTTAAACACTGAGCTAGGCACTTTTGAAGCATTTGCATATCTGGGTTAGTCTCTTTGTTGGAGAACTTTTGTACAGTGACCCTGAAGAAGTCCTTGAACCAATTTAGTATTTGTTTGTTTGTTTGTTTGTCTGAGCCTTGGTGAAAACAACTCCTTGGGGATAGGAGAATGATTAAGATTGTTACATTCAGGAAATAAAAAAGGGAGACCAAAGCTATGGTTAAGCCAAATTCTTAGCTTTTTTCTGTAGCATCATTTTATGATTTTTTGTTTTGTTTTGTTTTGTTTTGTTGTTTGTTTTTAAACAGATCTACATCATATTCTCTGGAACCTGGGTAAATGTAGCATGATAATGTTTGAAGACAAGATTAAGTCAAGGGTCCTTATCATGGACCACTCGGGAGGTGGTCCATGCAAGAAGGAGGCAGGAAAAAGAGCACCAGTAGTGGAGAAGGAAGCAAGGGGCTGGGTGATGAGAACAGGGACTCAGGAGCCAAGCAAGGCAGGGAACTTCCATCCACTAGAAAGTGCATGGAAATCGTTTCCCCTCTGAATCTTCTGGAATGACAACAGCTCTGTCAGCTCCTTTGCTACAGAATTCTGACCTCTAGAATTAAAACCAACAAGATCCCCTAGGTCCCTTCCTGCCAGAGTAAGCAAGAAACCCTAAGAGTCACTCTCAGAGGAGGAAGTTGAACTACAAAGAAGACTCTCTGAAGAGAAAAGCTGCAGAGAAGGCCCTGAGAGCAGACTGGTTGCCTGGGAGAAATAGAAACTAGCAGAGCTTCCTGGAAGAGGTCTAGACCAACTGAGTCTCTTAGAAAGGCCGCCCTCCAAACTGTTGAGCTGCCTGCAAGGTGTTCTTTGTGCCTCAGGTTCCGAGGTTTTATGACTTCGTTACTTGCTCAGGGGTGAGCTTTGGTGATACAACTGTCTTTGGGTCATCTCTGCTCCTGTGAGTAACTTCTCTCCTGTGTTCCTGTAAGTAACTCCAATAAAACTCATTGCTTCATGAAATTGGATTTTGATATTATCTGAATTTTGGTCTGTCATGGGTTCTTTGTCTAAGTTGAGTAGACATTTGTGTTGTGTCTCCCCAGAAAAGGTTTTGTCACACAACACAAATCAACTATGATAATACATTGAAGGATTTGGCTGATGCTCTTGTGGTCTGCCTTTAGCTGCTTTTTATATATTAAAAAGAAAAGATGCTTCAAGGCTCTCAGGATGGTACCTCAATCCACTGGATTTGGTTGAGTTCCCTGCTCAGATTTGAATTTGTAGGCTGAGTCTTTATATCCTGCAGGGAAAACATGGAAATTTATTTATGAATTGTAAGTCCTGGCTTGCACTGTTCATTTTCAGAAATCAAATGTACATCTTCTTTGCCAACATGCAGTTCTTTAAAAAAAATGCCCATGTAGATTCTAGAGAATATTGGAAGAAAATAGGAAAAAAAAAAGGTGTAAAATTTTCAGTCCTGCAAATCAGACGCCTTGTCTTGTCAAGCACTGATAAAACAGCCACAGCATTGGAGAAACGCTGAGCCTCGTGGCCCAATGGGAACAGAAACAGAAGGGCCTGGTTGTCTGAGTGACTAATTACTCTCCTGGTTCACTACTGTTGGGGAACCTTGGAGAACAAAGCATCCAAGAGCCATGGTTTCTGTAGATTTAATGAGAACTTTGGAGGCACATTGGCATTGCCTCCACCTTGAGAAGACATTCAAAGGGAGCAGAGTCTACCTCACTGTGAAAGAGAAATCAGTGAACAAAGGAAGAGGCAGAGGAAGCAAGAAAAGCCTCCGTAAAACATGTAGAGGTTGACTTTCAAGCACTCTGGACTTAGTTTCACAAACACTGTTCACTGGTCTGCTCTACACTGTGCACAGGACCAAATGATTTGCCTCCAGCTCTTCATACCAGAGAAAAGTCAAGATGAGGATAGGCCAATGCCACCTTTGAAAGGCTACTTGCCACTAAAGCACAGGTCCTCGGGGGTGGGGTGGGGAGGATGAGAACTTCCTCACTTCACTATCCTGGAAGCTCTGTCATTTCAAGCATTATGACACTGCATACCTACAGGCCACTTCAGGGATGGCATCCTGTCACTAGCAGAGAAAGCTTGGTGGTGTTGAGTTTTGTTGTTGTTGTTGTTGTTGTTTAAATCTATAATGATCGTATGTGGCTGCTGCTCAGGTCATCTACACCCCAGGAACCTTCATGCTGATGGGTCGGTCTTTATCATTAAAATATCAAAATGTGGCATGTGAGTGTCTGGTACAGATACATGCCCCCGATATTAAGAAACACAGTCCACGTGGTTTAAAAGAAAAAGTGATGTTTTGCTACCTTTTCAGTTCTGGTCAATTCCATTTGGCTTCCTCTAATATATATTCTGTAGCTTCGACTAAGTCATGCACATTTAAAGCCATATGCATATAGAACTTTCTCTTTTCTCCTATCTTCCGTGTCCAGCTCTGACCTTCTTGGCTTTCATTTTGCAATTGGTTCAGAGACTTCTGGGAGATATAAACTTAAATGTGCAAGGCATGAAACTTCAGTGTTCTGTTCATTTTCTTACCTTATCCCTTTCCCAAGTTCTAGCTTGTGGCTAGCAATATGGTGACATTCGAGATCCTGATAAACACATGCTATCACCTTGAGTTAGCCATCTCCCCCTCTGGATCTTCCTTTACTATGTCCTTATTTCTACAGTGGAATAGGACACCGAGAGCATCTGTGTGTATGACTGTCTCTACATTGCATTTAGTACCAATAAGATTCTCAACACATTGCATGGCAATAGCTGAAAATCATTAGTAGCAACAGGAAATGACTATAATTTCCTTGAACAATACTCCAAGATGTAGGTTCTGCCTCCTGTGTTAAAATTAGGGTATCATCCTCCTTGGAGTTCCCTGTGCAATGCTCAGCTTCAGCACAAAGTCTTTTGAACATGGCAATTTTCCCCAAGAGGACTCTCTTACTCAGCCACTTATGCCGTTTGTAATATTGTGTTCTCAGCATTTGGTTAAAAAAAAAAGATTTGTATAAAAATTGAGGCTTCAGAGTAGAAGAATGACATTCACTTTACAAATGCAAACATGACAGTAAATCACAGCGTATTTGAACAATTGCATGTGTTTTTCTGTTGTTAAAATTTTGATATTTGCAATAATTGCTCAGCCTGCCTGTGAACATTACACTTCATTTTTATGAAACTAACAGTCACAGGGAATGAGGACAACTGCCACACCGAAGTGCAGTATTGCTCCTGCTGTGGCCATTTCTATAATAAAACAGTGCTTTTGCATGCTCCCCACTAGAGCATTACCGGGAGAGGAACTGAAACCGTTAGGATTCCAGAGAATCTAGGCGGAGCTAAAAGAGACAGCAAATAAGATCTAGGGAGCATTGGCTGCAAGAAAATGAACACAGTGAACATATGGTAATCAAACTGTAGTTTTGTGTATCTTGGCAGCTATGTACCAAATGCCACAGTGATTCCTCTATGATGCTTAGTAAATGGGACTGACCATAGAGAAAGTGAGAGTCAACGCTGAGAGGAAGCTGTGACTATTTGGGCTTAGCTTGCGAGACAGTTTGTGTTTTTATTATAATTGTTTTTTATTATTAGCATGAGGTATGTATGCCTGTGTGTGTGTGTGTGTGTGTGTGTGTGTGTGTGTGTGTGTGTGTGTGTATGTGTATGTGTGAGCTCATGGACAGCTGTGTATGTGTGGATGTTAGAGAACAGCGTTCTGAATTAAATGACTCAGATCTCTTTCTATACCTTTACCTGGGCTCAGGGGAGTGAACCCTGATCCTCTAGCTTGTGCAGCCAGCACACTTAACACCTGTGACATCTCGCTGGCCCTAGACTTTTTAACAGGGTCATCTCCTAGGCTTGGTGAGATGACTCCCAAATCCTTCTGTCCCTTCTTCGTGCATTATCTCACCCCCTCAACCTTAACTTCTTAACATTCATGTTTTCATGTGTGATCCTAAATCAAATCCTGAAGCTAGTGAGCAGAGTGGAAGAGGTGACAGTATATATAACAATAACATCATCATCACCACCGTCATCATCATCGCCATTGTTTTTGTTGTTGGTTGAGATAGGGTATTGTCATATAGCCTAGGCTAAACATAAACTCAGCATTTAGACAACACCAATTGTCATGTGCCCACACGTCTCTGACCAGCAGAGACGTGGGAATAAATGACACAGGACGCCAAGGTGGTTTCAAGCAGCTTGCCTTCGCAGCTTCTGCTTTATTCTGCTTCTCTCTCTCTTCGGTTTCACACAGCTGCAGCCTTTGTTCACTCACTCACTCTCCTCTCTCCTACGCTGCTCTCTAATGCTGCTCTCTCCTCATCTGCTGCTCTCTGGCCTAATGCTGCTGGTGCTCTCCTACACCGGCGCTCTCTAACACTGCTCCCGTCTCCTCATCTGGTCTCTCTCTGCTACGCTGGTCTCTGGTCTCCGGTCTCTGGCCTACCTCACCTGGGGCTGCCCTCAATTTATACTTCCATTCACTCATGCCACCTCACACCACCCAATCATAGATGCACACATCCAAGGCAGCATGCAGGATTGGCTGATAGAATGGTATCTCGAGATGTTGCGCTAATCTCTCCAATGAGTTACACGTCCTGCTTTTACTGTGCATGACTGAGACTGGGATAAACAAGCGAGGTCACGGGGCTTAGCATAGAGCCAGGAGTCATCTTTGGCCCATGAGGCCACGCCCGCTCCCCACACCAATCTTGAGCATCCTCGTGCCTCAATCTGCTGACTACTGGGGTTTAGAAAAAAAAAATTTAGAAATGTAGAGGAGGCTCCAGTTTGTTCATATTCCCATCCAGCCAATGTACAAAATGATGAGCTATTATAGGCTGCTCTTTTTATGACACTGAGAATTTATTCATGACTCTTTTCAATTTTCCTTATACAAAAAGCTTAAAAAAAACTTTTATTGTGCTTATGGATATCTTAGTGTTTACAATCTAACATTCTAAATGCATCATGGACTCTGTTGTAGAACCCATATGTCTTAGTCAGAGTTTCCATTGCTGTGATAAAACACCATGAATAAGTGCAACTTGAGGATGAAAGTGTTCATCTTGTTTACAATTATCTGGTCACTATCCATCACTCAGGACGTAAGCAGGAACCTGGAGGCAGGAACTGAAGCAGAGGCCAGGGAGAAACACTGCTTACTGGATTGGTCTCAGATGACTCTAGCTTGTGTCAAGTTACCAAGAAAAAAAAATTGTCAGCATACTTTAGAGTTGTTATAAGGCTCATTTAGCAAGGACTTCCTGGGAACTCTAAATCATGTTACCCAAAGAAGTTGGCATAAAGGACCTTGCAGTTGAGATAATATGGAACTTGGGAAGACTCAGAACAATGGGGATGTAGCATAGTGTAGCCAATTTAGGGTCCTGGGTTCCGATTTCAGTCTTCCTTCTAAGTGATTCCACAGCCTTGAGTTTCAAAAATCTCTGTTGTGCTCCATGAATTTGTATCTTCAAAAACAGGATGATAGCAATTCTCATTATTATAGGATTGCTATGGAGTAGAGAATAGTGCATGTGCCACCACATCAATGAGAGATTAATTCATTCACCATTTGTTCTTTTTCTCAGCACAATTTCAATGAACATAGTGTCAATGTCTTCCATTAAGGATAATATGTGTAAAAATTATGGGTTATGAGAGATGCCCTTATTTATTGTGAGTCAATTACTTGTCGGCCACCAAATCTTGCTCAAGACTCTACCCTATGAGAATAGATTCCAATGTCTGGAAAAAGTTCTTAGCTGGAATCTTCTGAGAAAGACATCAAGCAAAGTAACATCCAGATCATAGACCAACTGCAAAGAAACTGCTGACTAAGCTGGGGCAAAGAAACTGCTGACTAAGCTGGGGCAAAGAAACTGCTGACTAAGCTAGGTGGGCAGATTGAACGTGCTACCTCCCTGGATTCGGCTAGTATTTTCTTAAAGGTTTTACAAATCATATCTTATAGCATGTGTTTCTGGGTCAAAAATATGAATCAGTCAAGAGAGTCTCCCGAATCAATATCTATACCAATGTATAGCCAGAGGATTCAGAACACTAGGGACACAGCAAAGTGTTTTACTTGCTAGATGTGCTCTCTCAATTTCTAGTCTTCCATTGTAGGCAGGGAGAGCAGTGTTATGCCTTCATGTTCATCCTCACAGGGTTACAAGATTGCCATGTAAAATGATAAACATGGGAACATCTCTGTAACCTATGGAGGACTGTGGTAATCTCATCTCGTCAATAGTCACGAGACTGGCTAATAATCACACTCTGGGCATGACTGTGAGTGCTTTAGATGTTTCCTTACCCAGCAGCACCGTGAAAGTGGGGCCACTGGGAAGATCTGGCTCAAAGTCAGAAATTCTTTCTGTCTTCTAGAAACCACTTAGCACTTCAGAGTCAGCCAAACCAGCTGGGCTTTGAGAAATGGTGCGGGATGCGATTTGGAATGCCTTTGTCTACCTCAGCCAGTTTAGGGACTATGGAAACCATCTTCATTTTTTTTCTCCCCATTATTCTCCCTCACTTTCCTTTCTTTGGTCAGAATATTCAAATGGAGAAGGACTACATTTTCTGGGCGCATATAGAACAATTTGATTTTCTGAAAAATATGCTGTGGATAACAGATATTTTTTGTTGACTATTTTATCTAATATCTAGGATTCAATCAACCTTGGTTATGAAATGCAAGGCAAATGATCAGATGATATTGATTAGATGAATGTGACTACCTTTTAAATTGTGAAATAGACTTAGTTTTTCTATCTTCTATCAGGTAGAATCATAGCCATATGAAATTGATGTTATTGTCTATATGTTTCATGGGGTTAAACTATATTTAAAGGTAAACATCGGACCATTCAGAAGGCTCAAAATGAATTAAATGTGTGAATGCTTGAAAGCAAGGTCTAAGGATGACATATCTTGACTCAACCTTTCAGAGAATTTCCAAAGAGTGGATGGGGTGGAATGAAGCAGGAGAATCATTTGGAGACAGGCGGAAGAAGCCAGTTTGGGCAGCACAGTGGTGAGAACCTGTTTAACAAAAGAATTTAAAAGTCATGGGAAGGGAGGGTGTATCAGAACTTTTTCCTTTCCAGTTCTCTAACCTAGAAAACAGCATTTCATATTGCCTAAAAGAGATACCTTATTAAGTGGCTACTGAGTGCTCCTGGAGACTTAAACAGAAAGAACGATAGTTTTTCAGGTGCCAGTTCTTCTATGGACAGGGGCTTCAATGGGAGTTGTCAGAGTGGCTACAACTGTACAACAATGAGAGTGCAGCACAGGGTGCCGCGCAATAAGTGTCACAAACTTCCAGTTGGCTCAAGGTTTTTAAATTATGCACACATTTTAGTAATGGAAAAGTTTATGTAAATATGTCTTGGATGAGAGTGTATGAAAATTGTACAGCCATTTAGCTGTAATCACCCTTGGGATAAATCCATTTCTGGAGTAGGAGAGGCAGAGGGAATATGAAAGGTGAAAGACCAGGAAGGGCATAAGAGAGTCACACTAGTGGGATAATAAGATGCTGCGGACTTGTTTTGACCAATGCCTGCAGCAGTTTTCCTCTGCCTAGGGCGACCCCGTCACTGCATGGCAGACACCAGCTAAAATAGAAGCGCCACTGGACTCAGCAGCTCAACAGCCAGGAGCTGCATCATGCATTAAGTATACGTCTCTGAATGATGTCAGGCTCATTCTGAGCCAGGCAGCGGCAAGAGACGTTTTCAGTCACTTCAACTTTGCACCCACCTCTGTGTTAGGACCGGGAAAGTCTTGTCAGCAGCAATGATTGCTCACTGATGCAGCAATCGGGGGAGACAGAAAGGCATTTGGCAATTCTGGTCCCCAGACGGGCACAACAGCTGGTATGGGGCACCTGGGAAGCTCCGCCATGCGGGTGGGTTCGGGAGGTGTTTATGTAATCCTCCAGCTGCCTGGGAGCTTTGTGGGTTGTGTACAAATGATCGGATGCAAATAGTCCCTAGTGGTCACAGCTTGTTTTCTCAAAATTTTACTGCACGGCACACACAAGGACAAGCTGGAGGGAGTGTGTTAACAATCTAGTGGTTGAGAGCCACCTAAAATGAGGGGATGCCATTAAAGCCAGGCAGACTGTCAACCGCATTACATTCACTCAGGGAGCCAACACTCTCCCATAATGAATGACCTCTTCCACCTGAGCGAAAATAAAATGACCGCACGGCTCTCCAGCAGCTGAACTCCCCTTCTGGTGACTGTTCATTATTATTCTGAATTAGATTCCACACTTTTACCTCAGGGAAACAGGAAAAGAATAAACAGCGCTTACTCTGCCTCGGACCTCGAATGCTACCTAAAATCTACCTACACTCCATTAGTCTCAATGACTCATGTTAAAAAAAACCTGCTAATCGTGTGAAAATATTACCTGCTTACCATTAGAGAAGCAACCCCAAAGCATGACCGCCTGTTTGCAAAGCATCATGCCCGTAGCTGAGGCTGGCAGAGGTTCATCATCTCAGTCCTAGTTTTGGAGATGGGTAAGCCATGGTTTGGTGGGCTCCAGCATGTATGTGGCAGAGCTGGGGTGTAGAATGAAGACTACTCTACCCAGAGGTACTGTGTGGTGTTTTTGTTTTTGTTTTTGTTTTTGCTTTTGTTTTTGAGACAGGGTTTCCCTGTACAGTCCTGGCTGTCCTGGAACTCAATTTGTAGACCAGGCTGGCCCCAAACTCAGAAATCTGCCTGCCCCTGCCTTCCAAGTGCTGGGATTAAAGGCGTGGCCACCCCTTCCCGGCTGGTACTGTGCTTATTACCATATTATATACACAATAATCTTCCATAATATATTTTAAGTATGTCTAGTCATTTATTTGACAATGTTTTTCTATTCTCTATCAGGATTCATGATAATGGAGCAATGAGACAGAGTGCTATCTTGGGGGGAGGGAGGATCAGGAGTCCTCAGATCAGCAGAAGGACATGTGCCTGGATGGTTCAGCTTGGGAAGTGAAAATAGCAAGATGACACTTAAAGAAACAAACAAGGAGAAGCCACAGAGGCTCCTCTCCTCTCCTCTCCTCTCCTCTCCTCTCCTCTCCTNCCCCCCCCCCCGGTTTCATTTGCTTATTTGGGTAGCACCAATGCTAAAGACAAAATGAGGAATTGGAAGAAAAATAGATCCTGCATGAAGAGACAACTGATCTTGGGAAAGGGTGACAACAAACAGAGGATGTGGGGCCCCATCCTGGTCCAGGGAGCTTCCACAGCATCAACTGCTAGGTACCTAAGTATTTCTGGAGCTATTGTAAACACAACACTATAAATTTTATTAGCTAAAGAGTCCATCTTCTATGGTCATGTCCTTTCTTAATACTATTAGCTAGCTAATGTTTCTGGAAAAAAGTGCCACTAGGGGTGGAGGGGGACACTAAGGTAGAAGAGGGAGTGAGGGAAATGGAGGAGGTCCCTTGGCTTCTTTTCTTATGTTGTCACTTTAGGGGGGGGGGAATGTTTTGTTGGTATTAAGTTCACATATTATGGAAAAAGGTGTAAAGGTGCCAGCCTTATGGTACACGTCTTTCCCATGCAAGGAGAAACCACCTCTTAAATGAAGTGTGATTCTTGGTTTTCAGAGAGCAGTGGTTCACAGTAGGGACATGGGGGTTATATGGGGTCTGGATCTTTTCTAGAGTGTGCTAAATACTGGTGTTACCTAACTTTTCATTGCTTCTGTGTCCTCACTTGCAAATTAAAGTGCTGGCTTCATAGGCTACTGTGAAGATCAGAAGAACAATGCATATCAAGATACTAATAGACACCCAATCAGAGTTAAACACTTTTACTGTTTCTTTCCTGTGTATGTGTATGGTGTGTGTAGATGTGTGTATGTGCACATTAGACATGTGCATGTGGATGCATGTACATGGATGCTAGAGGCTATTTTGCTCATTCTTTCTACCTGTGTTTAGATGAGGTTTCTCATTTAATCAGGAACTCATCAATTCAGTTAGCCCAGCTGGCCAGTGAACTCTGGGAATTTACCTACCTCTGTCTGCCTCTGTAGTGTTAGAGTAATGGACACGTTCTACATTCAGTTTTCACAGTGGTGCTAAGTATGCTAACCCTGGTCCTTGTGCTTACACAGCAAACACTTGACCAACTGAGCCATCCCTGCCATCTTTTAAATACAGTTTCTATGGCGTAATCTACTACCTTCTTTTGGATATTTAAGAAAGCCAAGATTCGAAACACATAAAGCTTTATTTGGTATTCTTAGCAAGCCAATTTTATTCAAGAACCAGTAGAGATTATTAGACACAGTCCTCACCAACCAGCCATCAGCACTTCCAGGGTGACATCTGATTCTAACTTAATCTTGGGGAGGAGGAATCTTAAGATGTCAATCTGAAATCTGGCATGCCTTTTCTTTAGCCAGCTTCTCTGATCTTTTAAAGATATCGTTTGAATTGTAACAGAGAAAGACACTCAGAGAAAGGCCCATGAAGCAGTAAACACTACATAAAAGGATGCAAATGGGTCTTAATTTTTTTTTAATCATTGTAGAGGTGGGGTTTGAACCACTTAATTAAACTGCGGAGGACTTTGTTGGCTTGACTTTTTTTTCTTCAACGTCAGAGATGCTTATGAAATGTATTTTAAAGGGGGGGGGGGCTAGTTGGTTTCATAAGAGTTAGCAACTTTGTTAAAATACTAGCAACAAAAAATGCTTATGCCATGGAATTAGACATTGCCTACCTAAAACAATAGACATTAACAACATCATCATCATCAACAACAAAAGAACAGAACATGCACAAAAGCTTTGCTTGGATGTATCTACCATGCAAGGTCAAGTTATTTCATTGACAATGAACAAAAAGCAGAAAGCACAACGCACAACTATGCTATGTGTGGAAATCGTAGGTTCTCAGTTTGATAGCTTAGAATACGGAGTGGTCCCAGAGAGTCATAACAAAGCAGCCTTCTTCACTACCATTGGCTCTCTGTTTCCTAATTAGTGCAAGAATTTGAGCTGGGGTGGCAAACTTACTAGCAGTATATGAATCACCACATTTATTTTGCACTTGAATTTTGATTGTGTCAATTTTGGGGGAAAAATGAAATAGGCCATCAAAACAATTTTATAAACTTCTCTGCAGTTGAATTGAATGAGTGTTGGAAATGCATACTTTCCCTAGGTACCAGCTGGGTCATGCTTCGTCTCCCCTGAGTGATTGACGGCTCTTTGCAATAGTAGCACTGTTATTCTCAATTAAGCAGGAGAGTCCCCAAACAAACCACACAGTGTGGCATCCAAGGAGTGTGCCACCACACTGCCTTCTTAACAATTTAATTGATTATATGGTTGCTTGATGCTGTGAGGAAGCCTTGCAACAAGAATCAAAAGATTTAATGCCAGCTATTCATTCATGCAAGGAAGATCTATAGATACAATTTAAAAGTGCTCAGTTTAGAAATTATGAGACTTTTCCCCCAGTGGAAGTTTTAATGTCAGTTGTACAAAAGGTATAGACAGCTAATTCCTCTCTCAAACAATACAGAGAACTGTGGATATTTTTGACAGAAATAATCCCATGTTCACCCACTTAGCCACTTCGGGTTCCTAAGTAATTTAAAGTCGACAAAACAGTGTCAAAATTGATGTAGTAATATATATTAAGAAAGTCTTTGGAAGAAGATAGAGAGAATATTTTATTAGGAAAATATTATTTAGTAATATATATTAAGAAAGTCTTTGGAAGAAGATAGAGAGAATATTTTATTAGGAAAATATTATTTAAATGAAACGAACTATTATTCTATATAGTGATAAGTATATACACACCAATCAATATACATATTAGTTTATTCTAAAATGATATGAGCATAGATTCTAATATCTATTTGCATCTACATGGCAATAGTCTGGTAATAAAGAGGGTTGTGCTTTCATCAGAATTCTTGCCTAGTGAAATCTTTAGTTACACCACTTCAAGCTACTCTCTTAGCATGTCTTTGTTGTAAGGATTAACTGAGTTTGTGATGTGACAATATTCATTTGACCTGCAAAAAATAGGTTGAACATTCCACTAATTCTCTCCTTGTTACAGAAGCTACTTTGACTAGACACATCCATAGAGCACCTCCTACGTGTGATATATTTGTAGAGTAGTAACTGCTTCCAGTCTTGAAAGGGAATTCACTTTCCTGAAGAGCCACTGAAGGGTGTTTCTCCCATCTTGTTTTGTCATTGTGACCCTGCAGACATTGGGCTAGAGCTTGTAACATTGTCTGCCATACCTTCTCACAATCCAGTTCAAGCTTAATTAACTCATGCTAGACTCTGTTGGCATGAAAAGTGCCAACAGGGACAAACACTTGTACCAAAGGAACCACTAGTGAAAGAGAAACTGTTAGGGATGGCAGGGAGCAAGTGGCATGTGAGGTTCATGTATGTTGATTCATGTTTACTCAGTAGCCTCGAAGCAAGTCCAAGAACAGCAGTTTGTTTGTCTTTGGTCACTTTGGCTTTGCAAATTGGGCTAATGAGTTCAATAATAAAGTCATGTAGACTCTTGGGAAGACATATAATAAAATTAAAAAGCATGGATTTTTTTTAATCTATTCACTTCATTTTCAAAAAATTCTCAAGTTATAATCATGTATTAATATGGGGATGATACTGATGTTACATAATAAGTATACAGTGTAAGAATGACTGAAGACATTAGCTAATACATACAGTTATATTCACCATGTGTTTCTCCCAAATTCAACTTTACACTTCCTCTCTCTGTGTGTGTGTCTGTGTGTGACACTCACATATGCATAGGTATTTGTGTGGATGATCCAACCATACATGCAGGTGAGTTGGGGCTAAGGTGTCTTTGTTTCTCACGCTATAGCATTGTTTTGGCTACATTGGTTAGCCAAGGATTCCCTGAGATTCACTTACACACATCTTCCCCTGACACTGACATTATAGGTACAAACTACCACTCCAGTATTTTATGTGGGTGCTGAACTCAGGTCCTTATGCTTGAATAGCAAATAATTCACCTACTGAGTCATGTCCTTAGTCCTCAACTTTGGAGCAACAACTTCCTATCCATCCCCCCACCCCACTCCAGCAACCACCATTCTACCTTCTGCCTCTATGTATTTCTTTTTTTACAGATCTGACATTAAGTGAAGACATGTGGAGATTTTTGTCTCTCTGCTCCTGAAATATAGCTTCTTAACTTCATCCATGTTGTTGCAAATGAAACAGTTATGAAAGCCTTAGGATGGGGGAAACTTAAGTGTCTACAAGTATGTGAATGGATAAGAAAATATGGTGTTTCATTATTTTTATTTAGTCATTACATAGTATCAGACATTGTGTTGGATGTTAGGAATCCGAGGACCTGAAGATTTGGGAGGACATTCTAAGTGTTTATAGACGTTGATAGGAAGGATGAATAAACAAATGGCTTTGGCAATGCAAAGCATTTTTTATGAGAGACACCTAACATCATGAAATAGGGAGTGAGAAAGGACTTGTTAGTGTTTGGGAAGAAAGGTCTTTAATCTATTTAGAAAGATTAGTAAATGCTATTGAAAGAGAGATAGAGAGATAGAGAGAGAGAGATAGAGAGAGAGATAGAGAGAGAGATAGAGACAGAGAGAGAGAGAGAGAGAAAGAGAGGAGTTTGTGGGGCTTAATTGGGTAGGGTGGCGGCGGCTTCATAACAAAAACAAATGCTGAAGTCATTTGTGAGTGTTTTAAACATGGTGTGGTAGCTTAAATAGGAATGGCCCCATTGGCTCATATATTTGGATATTTGGTCACTAGGGAGTGAAGCTACATGACAGGGATTGGGACGTGTGGTCTTGTTGAAGGAAGTGTGTCACTGGGGGTGGGCTTTGAACTTTCAAAAGCCCAAACCAGGTCCAGTGGTGCTCTCTCTTCCTGCTGCTGGATCCCGTGCATCCAGATGTAGAACCTTCAGTTTCCTTACCACCATGTTTGCCAATGTGCCACCATGTACCCAGCTTTGAGGAAAATGGGCTAAACCTCTGAAACTATAAGCAAGCTCCAATTAAATGGTTTCATTTGTAAGAGTTGGCATGGCCATGGTGTCTCTTCACAGCATCAGAACACTGAGTAGCGCACATGGTGTGAAGAGAGCCAACATATATTAAAAAAAGAAAAAAAACTCTCTCTAGACCCAGTGCAATTAGAACTTATCCAGTCATGACAAAGCAGTTTTTGTTCTAGAAGGAAAGGCACTTTCCAATAGTAGACCAAGTGTGTGCTGGCAAGGACTCAATCTTTTAGTTGGCTATAAATATGTAAACACAGAAAGTTTTCAAGGGCATGCAGTTCATCTCAATTCATTTGAGGCCATTGGGCATGCAAACGTTTCTGCTGGCTTAAGTCTTCAGTGTAGATCTATCTCATGTTTATTCTCATAGTAAAGGCCAACACAGGGTGGCAACTGCAGCATGATTCACATACATGTCTATTCCTGCTATTTTACTGGAAAGATCTGCATTAGGCACATCTTGAATATTTGATGAAAGAAAAAGTGAAATGTTTCTACAATCTTGTATTTCCCGAGTATTTACTATATGCCTTGCACTGGGGCTTTAATGGTGGACAAAAAAAAAGTCCTTATGTTCTCACAGTGTAACAGATGGCTAAGACTAGCATTAGGAGAAGAAAGCTTTTTTGTTGTCACTCAAATATAAGACATTAGAGACTGTTTAAATGGTTATCACTTAGCATGTCTGCCAGTGGTAAAGCTTGGGCTTGGACTGAAAGCCTGAGATACTGAGGTGATGTGTTGTCTTGTCCAAAGAGTCTGTGCTGTCTACTTTGGAAGAGCACAGCCCTGTGTCCTTGGTCCTCTCTTAGACGTTCCCATGCATAAGATCATCTGTGTATGCATGCAAGTGTGTGTGTTTCTGTGTCTTCTCATTTTTGTAGCTTGTGTTATACTTGCTGTTAGGATTTTATTGATTTCTGTTATAACACTGTGTTCATATAACTGATCTAGGCACTTTCTAGCTGTATCCACTGTGAGTCAGGTTGCCAATGTTGTGTTTTATAAAAATAAAGATGGAAGGAATATGTTTGGTGGAGGTGCAGTAAATTGCGGGGTAAGGGGTGACTCTGATGGCCCACAGTGAGGCAGCCCTCTCTCACTGAGTGACTAGCCACATGACAGTATAGTTTAGAATAAAGTTTATCCAGGGCCATAGGGAGGGGAATTGAGAGAAAGGCAGAGAGAGAGGGGGTGAGGGAGAGGGAGGAGGGAAGGGGAGGGGAGGGGAGAGGAGGGGTAAGAGGAGAGGGAGGGAGGGAGGGAGAGGGAGAGGGAGAGGGAGAGGGAGAGAGAGAGAGTAGAGGAGTAGAGGTCAGTGATGAGTATGTGGAGAGAGATGGGGGAAGGGAATGGGGAGAAAGGGGGAGTAGGGTAAGGGAGTAAGAGCAAGAGAGCAAGAGAGTAAGACAGACCAGAGAGGGCAAGCAGCCCCCTTTATAGTCAGGCATACCTGGCTGTTGCCAGATAACTGTGAGGTGGCACCTAGACTAAATGCCAACAGCCAGCCTAACACTTAGTGTTTGAAACTGGATAAAACTCATAAAACTTTAAGACAAACTCATCTGTCTTTAGGCCTTATGACCAAAGCTCACAGTTTTTTTTTTTTTTTCTGTTGTTGTTTGTTTGTTTGTTTTTTATCAACAGTCACAGTGCAACAGGATTGTAGTCTTTATTGTAGCATCTAATTAAGTTCAAAGAAACCTTGTATTTTCTTCCTGGGAGTCAAGCTCAAGTACATGTCAATAGATCGATCTCAATAAGAGATTCTAACCTGGAAAGTGGGGGAGGTGAGGTAGAAAAGGTGTTGGACCACAGCTGCAAAAAAGAACACTGGATACTTTGCTGAGAAGTATCTTTGCCTCGTCTGTCACTTTTATGAATGACAAGGCAGAAAGCAAAGATTAAATAGTAAGTTGTCTGGAGATATGCAAAAGATAGTTTGAGAAACATTATAGGGAATTCAGTTTGAAATAAAGAGTTACAAAACATTGCTCCAGTCAAGGCTAACTCCTTGCTTATCTTTGACAGTAAGTGGACTTTATTGTTTAGCTGAAAGAACGTTTTTGACTTGTCTGAAGCAAATCTAAAAGTGATTTTCAAATAATGTCCATATTGTTTCAACATTACTCATTATTCTTAATGGTTCTACGGTGCCTTTTAAAAATAGAATTGCCACTAGTTGTAACTACATAAAAATAGTCAGGCATTCTACATAGTTAATTTCTTTCTAAAGACTACTGCAATCCAACTAAAGGTTATTGGAATTTCTTAATCTTTTTATTAATAGGCTACAAACGGTGTGAATATGGCTTGGAGAGGCTAAGCTCTCTGTTGTATGTTTTTGTACAATTTGTAGATTGCCCTCCATTCATGGCTAGCGATAATGCTGGAGATGATATCATGTAAATGTTTAAAACAGACCAACATCAGTCATGCCCCTGCCACAGCACATGGGTGGAAGTCAGAGAACAATCTCAGGTATAGGTCTTTACCTCCCACCTTGATTCTGACAGGGTTTCTTACTGTTTGCCACTGTATATAGTAGGACAGTTGACCCACAGGCTTCAGGAAAGACTCCTCTCTCTGTTGCCCGTCTCACTGTAAGCAGTGCCAGGAATCACAGATATGTACAACCTCACCTGGCTTTATGTAGGATCTAGGGGTTTGGACTCAGTTTGTCATACTTACGTGGCAGATGCTTTATCCACCAGACTCATCCTTTTGACCCAACCTTTGTCCCCTTGATGGGCATTTCTACTTCACTGGACTCAGTTTTCCTTCAGAAAACTTTCTCTAGGGTATTTTATGATCTTTTAGGATATCTTGATTGCTGAACTACAGAGGTACTGTGCACAACTGGTGACTGGTGCTCTTCGGAGTGTGGCAGCAAGCAAATCTGGAACAGTTTTTTGTCACTGCCCCACGTCTTCCTCCTCCTTAAAAACTTCCTTCAAGCTCAAACCAAACTTGCTAAGACCCTAAGTTTCTATTCATATGGCAACTTCAGTTGGTAAGTGGTTTTGTTTGTCAAAGAATACAGAAGCACAATGACCTGGAAACACAAGGGAAATGTTAATTTCTTTAAACCAGAATTTTAATTGAAGCGTGTGCAATTAAAATGCGTAGCGCTCAGGAACACGATGCCTGAACCATATGCATTACTGCACCATTGGCATTAGGCTCCACCTTCTGGCTACAAAGAGTGGAAGACGGCTCTATTTTCCCATCTTGGCTGTGGCATTATCAGTACCGTGGACACTTACCACACATCTCAGAGATACACGGTGTGACTCAGAGGGTCCAATTTGGCCCTATGTATGTCCCTTCTGTGAAACTTTTCTGGGGCCTGGCCCTTGACTCCAGCCACCAATATCTGCAGCTGAAGGGATGGAGCCGAGCTAGGGCTCTGAAGCTATGGCCAAGAGAGAAAAAGAGAGAATTGAAAGCGTTTCCATCCTTTTTATTGGCAGAGAGTCAAGGAAAACAGTTTAAAAATATTTGTCAGGGAGTCACCATTACTTGGAAGGTTTATGGCTAAAGTCTATCTGTCATTACGCACAGATAACCCCGGCAATTTAAATTACAGAAGCCACACATATAATTCAAGGCAAAGTTATGGGCATCCCCTAAAACCTCCTTCACTTGGTTGACTAAGATCAGAAAGAAAAAATAAAATGTCTGCTTTCTGCTAGGCAAATGCCCTAAATCACAGCGTACCAGGAGCATTTTTTTTGGTTGGGCTGAATTTGCATTTATATGAAGAGAAATAACAAGTGTGTATTTGAGAGTAGGATCCTGTCTATTATTTGTTTATTTCTTTCATTATACTTATTAAATCTCTTGGATTTTATTTATTTATTTATTTTGCTTCTGTTTCCCCTCTCTGTAACCTACAAAGGAGTTCTTCACTTGAAATTGCTTTAAAGATGAATGCACAGACAGACTCTGAAGTGGGAGCTATAGAGAGTAAGTCAGTGGCAGAGCCCAGAGGCAGAGACCTGTAAGCCGACTGCACCTCACGCTGTTTAATGCCAGCAGCCTCATGTAGAGCGCAGCCCCATTACTGCTGCAAGCTTATTCCATTTTCCTAACTTTATCTTTAAATATTGCTAGGGCACCCAGTGAGTTGAGAGTGCTTTAATGTATGCATTCACACACACACATAGACATTCCGTATAATTACTGCTCAAAACGATTCCATAAGGTAGCTTTGGACGTCACTGTGCTTCTTGTTTCTGGGTCACAGAAGAAAGTGGAGCGTGATAGGGTAAGTGGTTTGTCAGGTAATCATGAGCAGGGCTCTGAATCAGACATGGGGTGTGGGCTGAGTTTTGTTCTCTTTGCCTGGAGAGGTTGTGGACTCTCTTGAGTTTTTGCTCTCTAAATGGTACTGTTATTTTGGCCATTGTTAGAGGAATAGGAAAGGATTTAGGTCAGGGGAGGAAGTAATAAAAAGAAAAAATAGAAGTAGCCTATTGGAAACACCTCCCCAGGACAAGGACAAGGCTTGGCATCTGTATCCCCCACCCGGTGTCCCAGTATTCTGTCTGTTCTTGTGTAGTCTCAGATGGAAGGAAGTTTTGTTTCTGCAGCAACACCTTAAGTGAGTTCTGCTCAGTTGGTTAAAGCTTCTAACACAGACAGGTTTGGTATTACCAGTTTCTACTTTTTAGGATTACATCTGTGACATAAAAGTAAACACATAACCCTCATACAGACAGAGGAAAACTTGATATTTGTCAAAAGTCCACAAGATTACCAGTGAGCTAAATAAAATAAAGAAAAATAAAAGGACCTACCCCTTTTCTTGTCTCCTAATTGTGATATTAAAAAAAGGGAATGGAAAAAGTTAAAAACATTTCAAAGTCAACCTAAATTAAATCTTAATTTCATGAAGTTGTTTGTTGAAAGGAAAGGCAAGAATTTGATGATTCGTGTTAGTAGGAAACAAGATGCTCATGGAGCAAATAGCGTATGTGTTTCTCACTGTGGCTCTAATGAAATACGTTTCACTTTTTAATAGTGCATGCATAGAAAAAACATTATTTTCTTGGTAATATCTCGATGAGCAAAGATAGAAGGTCATTATTATCTTTTTTACCTAGAATCTGGAGAAATTATAATTCTACCTCGCTATTTCTACTATGAGTCTCATCTATGTCTTATGCTTTTACTCTGTTCCAGCTGTTGTGCAGGCACTGATGCAGCCAGATGTGGATAGCTCAGAGCAGAAGGGTCGTCATGCATTCCTGTTCTGTTTCCTATCTCAGCGGCTCCCCCACATGTGGATAGCGCGGAGCAGAAGGGTCAGCCAGATGTGGATTGCTCAGAGCAGAAGGGTCGTCATACATTCCTATTCTGTTTCCTATCTCAACGGTTCCCCTTCATAGCCATGCTTCCTGGAAATCTCAGAGAACTAGACTTCTTTTTCTTCCCCTAATCTTACAGAGCCCAGAGAGAAATAGCAAGACTCCTAGTCTCACTCCTTGGAGGGAGGGAGGGAAGCTTAAACGATGCATTAGTGGAAATATTATGGGTATGCTACTATAGCTTTCATTTCTATTCACTTTTTAAAATATGATAAGTGAGATAACCCACATTAAAACCTGCTCTGTCCCATAAGGATCTCAGGAGCTTCCAGGACAGATGTGTGTTTGTGTTGGTGGTTTTTTTTTTTTTGTTTTTTTTTTTTTTAAACTCTGTACCCTAATCCATCACTGCCTTGCTTGCCGTGTCCTGCAGGCCGCGGTGGCTCTAACTCTGCCTTAATGGGAACCAAACCACTTCTGCAAAGAGCCCACTTAAGAAATGGCTTTGCTTGACATCTGCCGACAGAAGAGTTCACCCTTTCTGAAAAATAGACCACTTAACTCGCAGGAAAGTTGATTACCTGCAGAACAGACCCGATACTCCTATACAGAGCGAATGCAAAATTGCTTCTTCTATTTTCTAATTTTTTCCCAATGTGCCAGAATGAATTACCTGTAACTCCATACATTTAGAAGAAGGAATGCCATACCAAGGAAAAAAATAACTTGATCTAAAAAGCATTTTTTACTTCCAAGGAATGATTATTTGGCAGGGTTTCTTCACATTCTCAGCAGAAAAGTCTGTTCTTTCTAATAGGATCAGATAGATGCCTTGACATGTAAGATGCTTCCAGGTGTTTGTTTGCCAGGGAGTATATGCTGATTCTTTTTTATTACTTTTATTTTATTTATTTAATAAAATATTCATTTAGTAAAGGAGGATCCAGCTATATATCTCAAGCTGCCTTGGAACTCATTATGCCACCCCAGCTGGCTTCAAACTGTCAATCCTCCTGCTTCAGCCTCCCTAGTCCTGAGATTATAATTACAGCCTGGCTTCATTATTTGTGGTATTCATGATTTCTGTGTTCCTCGAATGATTCAGGACTTTTCAGGAGCCTTGGTTGGAAGCCTTTTGGGGGGGGGTAGCTCCTTTCCTTTTCAATCTTTTTTGTCAACCGAAGAGTAGACTCAATTTTGATTTCAAAACAGAGTAAAAAAAAAGTTCATTTAAGGATGAGAATGGAAACATCCTAGATTCACAAAACACTCAATTGACTGTGTGGGTGAAAATATCAAGCTCCCCTTATCATTGAAATGACTGTATTTTTCATTTCTCCTACCCAGCCTAATGTGATTACCGTGCAGCTAAGGCACCCACACACAGAGTTCATGAGGCTGTGTAAGCAGAGGCTCTGCAGGTTTTTGCTGTAATCAGGCTAACACTGTTTAAGGACTGAGCACTACTTAGGAATATGCAAATCTTATGCATACATTCGTCATTAGTTTACTACGTACGAGGTGGGAACATGTGCAAGCCTTGTACCTGTGACACTACGTACGAGGTGGGAACATGTGCATGCCTGTACCTGTGACACTACGTACGAGGTGGGAACATGTGCAACCCTGTACCTGTGACACTAGTTTCTGTGCAGAGTCTATCTGAGTTGTGAATGATTGGCGTATTCCTGTTCATAATCTTGTCTGTCTCTGAATGCTCTTCTGTCTGGACCTTTAGGTATCTCCTTCTTTATTGGTCCTTTATTTAAGTCCCTCAGGAGGCTCATGAACCAATGAGGCAGGAGTGAGCGGTCACTTCTGTAGGTCTTTTCAGTTTCATTGGTTAGAAGAATGCATTACTAATAAAGTATGAGCTGCCATGGCACAGAAGGAGAACTATAGAACATCACCTAACCTACAGCATCCTGAAATGATGAGTGGTTACTGACAGCTCACACCATTAGAAGCATGGACTCTGCCATTACTTACAGCTGAGCTCACTGGTAACCTTCTCTGCTGTCGGCACTAACTTTCTCTCCTCACTAAATAATTGTTGGTTGTCTCTGTTAACCACATAACACGGTGCCACAGAAATGGCAGTACTGTCATGACATTTAAATTTTAGCTAAGGGAAGGTGAGCTGTGAAGGAGAGAAGGCTTGGCGAGGGCCCCACTTGGCACACATTCATTTTTTAAAAGTACTTTGAAAAAAATGGAAAGGGAAGTAGAGAATAATTTCACTTTTCCCACATGATGAGTTATTCTCTGAACTGCTGCAATCCTCAGGACTTTAACATGGCCATTGCTGACCCACCCCAACCCACACCCCCCAGCAATCATGAGACCTGAAGACACAGCAGTCTGTAAGAATATAGTGTTTTAAACTGTGGGATGCTATGGAAGCCATTGTATGATCTTCTGATTATAGATAAAGCTTAGAAGCTTCTCTTACTGAGAGCTGTTCATCTGAGCAATGGAGAGAGACAAGACAGGAGAGAGCTGAGCCTAAGCTTGCAGCACATAACAGACAAGCATAGGAGAGACTGACTACTTGGATCTTCTCTTTGAGATGAAAATTAAAGAAAACACAGCTACTGTTTGATTTTCCGGGTGGTGCCCCATATTGAAGAAATGTAAGGAGGTCAATGACTGAGACCTTCACCATATACACCATCTGTAGGGAAGGTTCACAACTTAGTGGGACAAGAGTTGGATTTGACAAAGGCATTGGTGCAAGTATTTTTAATTTTTTCTCTTATTTTTGAAATTTTAATATCATTAAATAATTTCCCTTCCTTATCCTCCTGCCAAACCTTCCCATATACACCCCCTTGCTCTCTTTCAAGTTCATTGCTTCCTTTCCTATTGATTGTTATTATGTGCATATCATATGAAAATATATATCCTGCTTAGTCTGTATACTCTTACCTGTGTGTATGTTTTTAGGGCTGATAATTTTGTATTATATGTGTTTTTCCCTGAAGAAGACTATTTCTCTTACTCTTAACCCTACACAAAGAATGCTACACATAGTTTTTGCCCTTCAATCTCATACAAATCATCTTCATTATTTCATGTCTACGGATGTCAACTGAATATGGATTACCTATGTCACAGAAGAGGTAATTCTAATAAGTACACTAAGTTAATTCTGATCATTTAGTTTCCACTGACTTCTTTTAATGTAAAACACGCACAACAACAAACCTCTAAGGCAAATGGTAGCATTGTTTACCCAAACTATAATATAGTTACAAGTCCCTTGCTTTGGAATTAGAACACCCGTGTCCATCCCTACTCTTCATAGTGTGATCTGGGCTACACAAATCAACTTTTTAAAGTCAGTCTCTCTGTGTTTAGTGTGGAAAAGCTGATGTCTCCCATAGTATACAACACTCGAGTTTTCTCTAGGACTCTTAGTGACTGCACCAGAGTAAGGTAGGATGGTTTGGGGCAAGCACATTGGGTTGGGTTATGCTTTCCTTGTTTTACCAGCATCTCACTTGTGACTGTAGGCAGTTCTTCACTAGCCATCAACCAGCACTTGAACATGCCTGTAGAACATGTGGTTTAGCTATACCTGATGTATTACCTAAAACCCTAAGAAACGAATGATCATTTTCTTAGTTAAATTTGTCATACCTGCTCAGATATGCATAGAAGATGCTAAATAGAGTTTCTGTCTCTAAAATTTTGGGTAGAGATTGTATATGGACTTAGTTGGAAAAAAAAAAGAATCAAATGGAGAATATAAATCATTAGGGATTTGGGGTAGCTGGCAAATGGAAGCCAGCATTTTCCAGATTCTTCCCTCCCCTGCTCTTTGTGTGTTAATTGCCTTGCTATTGATATGCTTTGTTGATGTTTTTATATTGTTGCTTGACACCATGAACATGGATTTCAAAGACTGCTTTGTTCTGCAGTGACCTAATTATTTCTAGCAAGTGGTTCATTTCTGGTATATATCTGCTATGTGGGCAAGAAAAGGAGTGATATAAATTAGGATTAGTCCCTGGTGAGGACTGAAAGATGCCATTGAAACAATAGCATATTAACAATAGTAGAAAGGTGAAAAGAGAAGTTAGGGAGATATCACAGCTCTCTTCAAAAACCTAATGACGACTGTATGTAGGAGAGATTAGGCTTGTTTTACTTGCATTTAAATATCAAAATGGACCCTTGGGTTGGAGTTATTATGAAGCCTATCTCATCTCATATTTTAAAGAATTTTAAACATCAAAAGTCTTTTAAAAAATTTATTTATTTTTATTTTATGTGCACTGGTGTTTTGTCTGCATGTATATCCACATGAGGGTGTCAAATCCCCAAGAACTGGAGTAGCAAACAGTCATGAGCTGCCATGTGAGTTCTGGGAATTGAACCTAGATCCTCTGGAAGAGCAGGCATTGCTTTGAATCACTGAGCTATCTTTTCAGCCCTAAAAATAAGAAGTCTTAAAAGAAGAAAAGGGCTACCTCAAGACATAGTAACTTTCTTACTAATGGAGAATATCCACTGTTCCTCCTAATGTTACATATGAGATTTAAATTACAGATAACAGGCCAGTTGTAAGACACATGGATTCCTGATACAGGGTTTATTCAGGTTCAACCAGAGAGAAAGCAGGTCTGCTCTTTGAGTATGATAAAGACTTTGCAAATGCAGTAGATACACTTCAGTTTTCTCCATCTGCTGGTGTTATCTTTATACTCAAAAAGGTGCTTTGCTCGTATTTATGGAGAGATATACATGAGCTGATAGTTATCTCAGCTAAGTGATAGACTGGACACTGGTTGATCCTAGCAACTAAGAATCCATACTTTCTGGAAAAGAGCAGTTTAGAAAGACTTTGCTTATGCCAGGGAGACAACTAACAAGGACAATTGATGCTAATGGGAAATTATCACTTCATGTCAAATAAATACAGAGACTTTACAGAAAAAATAACCTAAGAGCATGACGTACAATAATCAGGGAGAGGAAAGGAGGGTTGAGAGGAAGATAGGCATCTTACTAACACAGATGATGAGAAGAAGGCAAAACACTTTTATAGTCAATGGATGGAACTCTAGGCACCAAGGTTTACAGGTGGAAAGACACGGGGCTGGGAAGTAGATTAGGAAATGGAACAAAAGACAAAATTGAGGAAGAGTAACAGGGAGAAGAGAGGTTAGGCGAGCCATGAGACATGGGAGTTGGAGATGGAATTAAGGACCCCATTCTAAGCTCTGTGGGGATCACAGGAGTGTTCTGAGCCTGGGAACAAGAGGACAGTCTGTGGCAAACAGGAGAGAAAGCAGCAAAGACCGGAAAACAGTAGAAGAAATGGAATTTTCCAACTTCTTCTAGCTGGCTCTTGTCTAGGCAGGCAAGGGTATAGAGCCACCCACATTGGAATCATCTGTCAGTATTATGCATTTTGTTCTCATGTGGGTTACTGTGATTTCATTTAACTAAGCTCTAGGTTTCCCACTAAATGTCTCAGCCACTAGTGTGCCATCCATTTCAGAGAGGAGCTAAATTGTGCCAGAGAAGAGGAAAGGATACTGGTGAGAAGGGTTGCTCCCTTTTAACTTGGCTTGTGTGTGTGTGAATTATTGAATATTGAATTATTGAATACATATCTTATATAGTTAATATATATTGAATTATCACCAACTCTGAGATAGGAAATGGCTGTATCCACAAATATCTAGCTTGTACATCCCAGATGTCATCTTCCAATGTGCAGAGAAAGAGTTAACTGTAGTGGGCAATAATGATTATCACCTTTCTGTGGCTTTATATATTATTCAGAGCTAACCAAATTTATTATATATATATATTTTTTTTTCCTGGTGCTATTAATGGTGATTCTGTTGACTGACTTTTCTCTCACCATAATGATCCTCTCTAGTTTAATGGATGCAGGAGCATGATAGGCATGTGAGAGCGGTTCTCAGTAGCTCCAGGGAACACCCTCAGAAGGAGGAATTCAAGGGTAGGTGTGGCAAGAGCTTTCCTACACAGAACTGTTGGGGAACTTATCTTGGACATCTAATCATTTTAGGAAGGTGTGGTACACAGTGATATGCTTTTGAAAAACCATTTAAAATCCAACATTTTCTCCAGCTATCTTCACTGCAGAAACACCCCTCCCACAACCAATGGCAATGCCAATTTTGGTCAGTGATACATTGTGGAAGGCAATTATTTTTAATATTCTGGTCTTGAGTGGCTGAACATGGGCCAGGAGCATAATGACCATGGGTCACAGTGTGGAGTTGACTCTTGTTTATGTCTCAAAGGTTTCCTTTCTTCTTAAGCCTGAACTTGCTTCTCAAAGGCTCTTGAGGTGACTAAGAATGCCAAATAAGTGCCGGTAAGGTGGCTCTGTGGGTAAAGGTACCAGCTGCCAAGCCAGAGGACTTGAGTTTGAGCCTTAGGACCTAAATGGTGAGAAAAAGACAGGTGCGCACAAGTGTTCTCTGACTTTCACTTGAGTACCACTATGCACCTTGCATTGCACAAATGTGTTCATACAGGCACACACACACACACACACACACACACACACACACACACACACACACGTACATGCACACTCACACACATGTACATGCATGCACACACTGAAATGTAATTAAAAAGAAAGAATTCTAGGTAAGATTTTTCCTTGTATAAAAATGGACAGAGTAGAATGAAATTCTTTTTAAATGCAAAACAATTTATTTATTCATTTATTTATTTATTTATTTATTCACTCATTCACTCACTCACTCACTCACTCACTCACTCACTCACTCACTTACTCACTCACTCTCTTACTCATTCATGTACAGGGCCCTTCTACCCACGTCCAGGATTTTCTAAATACAAACTACTCAACTGATGTGTAGACTTGACTTTGTATTTGACATTTAAAAGGAGTGCAACATCAGCTGAAGTGCCCTTGTCTCTGAAGCTGTCACGGAAGTGATAGGAATGGGATCATTTTTATGTGCATGATCCTTTAACCTTTGTTTGAATAGAGATTGCATGATAACTGTCCAGGGTGCCTGTGGGTTGATACTCAGATAGTCTGATCCTATTAGAAGAATGGATGGTAGAGTCTTTCACTTGAAAACATACGACATTAGTGAGAAAAAAAAATGTCAGTTGGGATTTTACATGTGCCATCCCTGGCTTCCTCACGAGGGGGTGAGCTTGGCTGTGGCAACACACTTCTCAATCACCATTGGACCTTAGCATGTAGCATGGTACCCAGCAGTAGTCACTAAATACTTGTGAAATGAAAATATTGTACATTAGAATAGAATGAAGCTAGTCATTTGCTTTTATTGTTACAGAACCATTGTGGCTTAATCTCATTTGTACAAATAAGATAACTATTTTTTATTAGATATTTTCTTCATTTACATTTCAAATGCTATCCCCTGTCTTAGTTTCCTCTCTGAAAGTCCCCTTTACTCTCCCCCCACCCTGCTCTCCAACCCACCCACTCCCCCATCCTGGCCCTGGCATTCTCCTATACTGGGGCATATAATCTTTGCAAGTCCAAGGGCCTCTCCTCCCATTGATAGCCGACTAGGCCATCCTCAGCTACATATGCAACTAGAGACACAAGCTCTGGGGGGTACTGGTTAGTTCATATCTCTGGTTCAGACTAAAGGAGAGAAAATTCTGAGAACTTTGTTGAGATCTAAGTCTTTGACAGAAGATAGAAAGTTTAAGGCAATTGGTGCCAAGAACTGAGCAGAGAGAGCTGTCCAGATGAGCAGGGTGTCACTGTTCTTAGTGGGAGGATCTTATTTTGTGTTTTAATTTTTTGTTTCTCAGCTTTGAACAGCCTAGAAGGATAGAACCAGAAAATTGAGAAGTTGGCAAGAAGTGAGTCAGACAGAGAATCAAAATGTCTGTAATGTGAGTTTTACGGCTGCTGGGCAATGTTGTATATATTACAGCAATTAGCTTTTATAAAAAATGTTCTCAGAGAAAGAATGTGCTATGGTTTAATATGTGACACTAAAAGAGATTTTGTTTTGAAAATTTTTTAATGCTTTTATTTAGTTTTATTTCACTTTTGTGTTTGTGTGTGTGTGCATGTGTGTAAAAATGTCTGTCTCGTGTGTGTGTGTGTGTGTGTGTGTGTGTGTGTGTGTGTGTGTATGTGTCCCAAATCAGGTGCCTTCCATTATCGTGCTCTACTGTATGTTTTGAGTGTCTCAGTAAACCTGGAGCTGGTTCTTCAGGCTGGACTGTCTGACAATCAAGTTGCAGCAGCTGCCTTTCTCCACTTTAGAATTCTGGAGTTACAGACATGTTCCCACACTTGACTTTTACAGTGTTTGGGATTTGAACTCTGGGTTTCATGGTTACACAGCAATCACTTTACCAACTGAGCCATATTTTCAATAAACAGGTATTTAAAATAAACTTATGATGCTATAAGTCACCTATTTCTTAGTCTTCTGGTCCTAATTAGTCTTCTGTTATTCTATTCATTGTGTGTCCGTTCTCACTTACAGCTAACCTAGGAAGTAACAATCAACAATAGAGCACACTATTTAGCAGGATGTAGGTCTTTTTGTAATTTAAATAATAATTTTATATTTCATTTCCTTTGCTATTTCAAATAGTTTAGTTTTGCATATTAGAAAACTGTTTCAATTATCTTAGCCTGGCAGTGGTAGTGCACACCTTTAATCCCAACATTTGGGAGGCAGAAGCACCAGATCTCTGAGTTCGAGGCCGCTTGGTCTACAGAGAGTGTTCCAGGACAGGACAACCACACAACCAGGTGACACAGAGAAATCTTATCTTTAATAACCAAAATGAAAGAAGGAAGGAAGGAAGGAAGGAAGGAAGGATGGAAGGATGAAAAAAGAAAGGAAAAAAGGAAAAGAAGAAAATGTCAAAAGAAAAAAATCTGAATTTTGAAAATTTGATACTTACTTAGCCTTAACAAAAGAGCAAATAACAAATGAGAAGCTGTTAACAATAATTATAAATTGTACATCTCAGAGGAAACGGGAGCAACAAACCTTCATCAGATCCCTTGCGTGTCACAGCTCCTGGAAAGTGAGACTTCCCTAAGTCAGTGGCATTTCTCAAGAATGCATATGTCCCAAGGGCCTTAAGTATTCATGCATTCACTGTTGAGGTCAACAATTACTGGGCAACTGAAGTGGAAACATCATGAGGTGAAGGCATGGGGCCAGGGAAGTAGGTCCTGCCATTGATACTATGGCCTTAAAAACAGACAGTAATCATTAACAAATGATGAATTCATTAAACAAAGTTATTTCTCTTCTGCCAAATGTCAACAGATGTTCACCTGGTTCATTCTGTCTGAGAGTCTACCAACCAAAGATAGGTTTATTAATGCTTATTTCCATATAGCATAAACATCTGATGATAGGTCTGAGTACATTATATATAAGTAGTTAGTGTGTTCTTTGAATATTAAATTTTTTTAGCTTTGGGACTTTTTACTTTCATGCAAGCATTCTGCATTACCTCCTTATTGCTTTGTGTATTGTGTTCTTAGTATAAATATTTAAGATATCAAAATTTAATAAAAACCAAAACAAAAATAATTTTAAAAGTAGCTTCTTATCTTTTGAGACAGCCTTTTATTCACCTATGTGCAAATATATGTATTTTATGGCTTATGGCTGTCACTACCCTGTGCTGTTCAATTGAACCACATATATTCTTAGAAGTGAGAAGCTATACTATCTCTTCTACATGCACTATAGGGTTTAGGCAGATAATATATATTTAAAATATTGCATATTTACTTCAAAGACTTTAATAAAACTATCTCTATATATCTTTAAAATTACATATTTACTTCAAAGATGTTCATAGAATGGTCTAATTGTTACTTGGAATTTTAATAATAATGAAGCTTATTGGCATTGATAAATAGAATACATAGTATTCTCATCCTTGCTCGCTGTCTCCTAAAACTATTAAAATCAACATACCACAGAGGCATTCGAATCCTCTCAAGCATACAGCGCACAAGAGCACTGGGTAGCTTCTGACACTATGCACCTCTCTCTACTTCAGCTCCTCTGTTCCAGTGCTACTTCAAGAAATGGCCAAATTATTGTGGCTGATGGGAAAGGCAGCTCTACATGGGGTGTAGTTTCAGAGTGCAAGGAATGATGCTTCAGGTAATGATGCAGATGATGCTGTGTACTGGAGCAGTTCATAGTTCTTGAGAGCCATCCAGCATATCTTATACTCACCTCTCTGAGGTGCAGAATTAGTCCCTTTTTCTAAAGCAAGAAGGAACTCCAAGTCTATTTACAGCAGTTTTGGTACAGGACCCCTCTATTTGGGACTGGATATGTATACTGACTGTTTTTGATTATTTAAAAGATAACAAATGCTCATACACAGAAGAGCAGAAGTATGAAAATTAGGCAGAAAAACAGAATAGAAAGCAGGAACTGTGAAATTAGTTAAGATGGGGTTGAAACGTTGGCTCATCCTCTCCCTAGTTTTCTTGGCTTACACATTTTCTTCTGCAAATTGCCTAAGAAAATTTAGTAGGCTTTTGAGGGCAAAACAAGGAACTGCATGTAATTACCTAACATGCTTTCTGAAACATGGTAACTTCGGAATAGCTCGCGCATCTTATTGTGAAATGAAAAGAGGGGTGACTTGTTAGTCTTCCACTAGGTATTAATGCTTTAAATAATTTCATATATTTCCCTTAATTCCTTTTTCCTAGGCATGTGTGTGTACTGCTTATATGTGTTACATGTACAGTTTTCTGTGCTGCCTTTGCCAGAGTATACCATCACAGAAAGATGCTGGTTTTCATTCCTCACCTGGGCAGCACCAGTGAAAGATAACACGGAAGCTGGCAGGAGTGAAGTTATGGCCACAGCTGCACATCACTGGGGAGCGTATCTGTGGGTATAACCTCTCTGGAAAGCAATTTAGTAAAAATATTTCACGAGCATTAAAACTCTACTACCTTTTGACCTCATAATTTTACTTCTATACAGCCAGTCTCTGGGACAAAGTGAATATATGTACAAAGGCTCATGGTCAGGGAAGTTCATTGGAGATCCATTTATAACAGGAGGTCAGAAATCATTACTGTCCACCATACGGAAACTGCTAAGTAAATTATGCTACCTTTAAGGGATGGGATATCTACTAACTTCGAAAAAAGATGTCAAAGAGAAGTTATGTGGAAAAGTGTCCTTGACAGGATTTTGTATAAAGTGAACATATGGTATGGAAAAAAAGTGCAAGATTAATTTCATTTTTTTACAGTAAGTATGTATGGAGGATAGTCTGGAAAAATATGTGTCTATGTTTTATTAATTATTATATCTCTGGCTCAGAAACACTGGTGTTCTGGTTTACTTCTTTCTCAAGTACAGGTTGCAATGTAAGTATTAACCTTCACATTAGGGTATGTACAGCTACATTACCTTTCTGCTTCATGATGCTTTTCTTTTTTATCACAAGCATCCTGCCAGAGTTGTTTTTCTTGTTACTTGTAGAATAGTGCTTAGCAACATGGGCAAAGCGTGTGACGTTTCAGGATGGTGCACTGACATTTGAAAATTTGTGATTTTAGAACAATCAACATACTCTCCTCTTCTTCTCTTCTTAAGCTTTTACCATCTTTATATATCTATTGCTGCAATGAAAGGTGTTTGGTGCAAAGTGGTGTCTTCCTTATTTTGTGTGTGTGTGTGTGTGTGTGTGTGTGTGTGTGTGTATGCATACAAAAGCACATGTTTGAGTACATGTGTGCAGTGCAACAGCAATACTAAATTATGGGAAGACAGAAATTGCAGATGAAAGAGCAGAATCTTGCAGAGAGACATGTGGCTAAGAACACAGGTATTCTTGTTTCTCTTTTCCCTTTGTTTCCCACTCATACAGATTAAGAGCAAGTTTCAGTCTAAAATTTTCCCAAATAGCAGCACTCACAAGCAGCCTTCGAGTCTTCTTGTTTTTTTCTTTCTTTCTTTCTCCCCTGACACCTTTGTTTCCTTCTGCTCTTTGTAGTCAAGTCCTTCCCACTGGCTTTGGGTTAATATGCTGCAAGCCAGGAATGCTGACTTTCCAACATAATTCAATATGCTTCTTGATGTGGCAAATAGGAAGATGTTCCACACAGTAATGTGAGGGTTGTGTAGATGTGCATTATCTGGCCTGGAGGTTAATTTTTATATTGCAATATATAACTGAAGAGTGTTTCCATCTAAACTATCTTATTTAATTTGTTGATTGTTAACATTCTGGTGATAATGCCTTTGAGGTGTAATACAACCGAAGAAGTAATCTACCTGATGATTCTTTTTTTGTAAAGTATTAGGAAATAGGGAAACCTTGGCTTTTAAGGACAATGAAGGAGAAAAGGTCATAAAAAAAGAAAGGGCCACAGAGTAAGAAATGCTAAAATGACATGTACTGTTCCTTATGCCACTTCTGCTTAGAGGAAGGAAAGTTAGATTAGCATCTATCATGATTTTTCCCAAACACAAAGATCACTCTTTCAGTCAAATTCTCAACATGATGCCTTTAAATTTTGTCAAAGACCTTATCATCATCATCATCATCATCATCATCATCATCATCATCATCACAATCACCATAATGTGTATTTAATCTAATGTGATTTTAATATATGCCAAATGCTGTTCTAACTGCCTCATATGAATTAATATACATTAATCTTCCAAGAAACTTATGAGATAAATTTATCATTATATAAACTTCACAGCTGAAGAAACTGAGATTTTTGCCCTAGAGTAAAGAAACTTGCAACTTTGGAATTGAATCAACTCGACTTTAGTGTTCCTATCTAATGACACACAGAATTACTTCCTTTAAAAATATTTTGTTTCATTTTATTCCTCTGCTTCACACTCTGTACTAATGTCCGTGTCCACATGTCTACACACATGTGTTTTCTGGTGCTTACTGAGGCCAGAAGAGGGCATCAGATCCCTGGGACCAGCAACTACAAGTATTCATTATCTTTTTGAAAATTTTTATTAGATATTTTCTTTATTTACATTTCAAATGTTATCCCTTTTCCTGGTTTCTCCTCCGAAAACCCCCTATTCTCTCCCCGCTTTCCCCTGCTCACCAACCCACTCACTCTTGCTTCCTGGCCCTGGCATTCCCCTACACTGGGGCATCGAGCCCTCATAGGACCAAAGACCTCTTCTCCCATTGATATCTAACAAGGCCAACCTCTGCTACATATGCAGCTAGAGCCATGGGTCTCTCCATGTGTACTCTTTAGTTGGTGGTTTAGTCCCTAGGAGCTCTGGGGGTACTGGTTGGTTCATATTGTTGTTCCTCCTATGGGCTGCATAAGCAGCCTGACTTATGTTCTAGGATTTGAATCCCAGTCCTCATGATTGAACAGAAAAGTCTCATAATCATTAATCCACTTCTTCGGCATGGCCGCACCACTAGTGTTAATTTTCTATATACTGTCTCCAGTATACTCTATATACTGTCTCCAGAGTCCAACGCATCACTCTTTGTCCTGAATCTCTTTTAAGTGGCTCATTATAGTGATGACATTTATGGAATCTCTTCCACAGCATTCTGTCCTCCATGAGAGCCACTGGTTATAAGTACTATGGCTTCTGTGGTTTCCTTAAGCTAGTGTGATAACATCAGTCTGTGTTCATCTATCTACTGCCTCCTTCACATAGCCTTTCTTCTGCTAGTTCCTCTCAACTCTATGTCTTTACTTCCCATTCCATTTAATCAGTTTTTCAAGATTGGATGTAGAATGGAATTACCTAGGGAGTCTTAAACCCCTGGCCGGGGTCTCACACTAGAGATGATTTACTTGCCTCAGGCAGTACATATGATTTTCAAAAGTTCCCAGACAATTCACAAGTAGTAGTTGGAGCTAGTGGCCAGTATATTTCTTACTTATATTGCCATCTTCCTTATCTGGCTTCATTGTCTTCATAACCATTCGTCACACTACCATATAGTTCTTTATAACTCTCAGACATCTGGAATTGATGGTAATTTTAAGGAAAGGGTTTATTTGCCATGTCAAGTAAAATGATAACAAAATTTGATCAATGTGGTTGATCACATAGAGATCATTGATAACCTAAACTCAATTATTGGAGGTTAATGCACATGTGCCTAAATATATATATATATATATATATATATATATATATATATATATATATATATATATATATATATATATATATATATATATATATATATATATATATATATATATATATATATATATATATATATATATATTGAATGTTATAACAACTGGCTTATAATAGAATCCCTACTAGTGCAATAGTTGCACAAGCATCATGAGAATAACCAGTTACTTTCTGGATGGACTTAAGGCCCACTCCATAATACAAACCCCATACATGGCACCATTATCAGCGCTAAGACTCTGTGGCTAGATAGATTATAGGTGGTAGGGGAGAACCTACTGCTATATGGACAGAGTATTAGACCAACTTATTACTGTACCCATAGATTAATGCATTGCTCAACTCTCATTAGAGAGGCAGTAGATTAACATGGGGACTCCAAACTGGTCAAGGTACAGAGCATAATTAAATGTGGAATTCCCAGCCCCAAATGAGACATCTATATCCCAGGTTGTAGGGATTATTGGTAAAAAAGAGGACAGAAAGAATGTAAGAGCCAGAGGCCACGGGCTACAAGGAAATGGTATATTCTGGTCACTACTGGGCAGCTGCACATATACACTCACAGTGTGTGATAGCATGTATGTGATAGCTATCACAGGCTGTGATAGCATACACAAGACCCACGGAAGCTCAAGCCAGACAAAACTCCCAACATAGAGAGGGGAAGCGGTTTTCAAGTTCCCCTTAGAGCCAGAGCGGTAAGGCAGTTGATAGCTACTTGGAGATGGAGGGTCAGATTGCTTCCAGGCTGTGGCCCCTGGTTAGTTCCTATGGTCTAGTGCAGTGACTATCAACCTTCCTAGTGCTGCAACCATTTAATACAGTTCCTCACGCTGTGGTGACCCCCAGTCATAAAATTGTTTCATTGCTACTTCACAACTGCAATTTTGCTAGTTATGAATCATAGTGTAAATAATTGATCTGCAGGATATCTTAGATGCAGTCCCAAAGGGGCTGCAACCTACAGGCTTACATACTGCTGCTCTAGAGGAAGGCCACAAATCCAAGAGCATATGACCAGCACAAATTGTTTTCAATGATTGTAAAAAAAAATGTGTGGGGGGACACAAACTTGAATGGAGAAGAAAAGATGCATCTGGGAAGGATTGGGGCATGGGGGGTCTACATGATCTCAATACATTGCATGAAGTGCCTTCCCAAAGAGATAACTTTTTATAAAAGAATGGTGTTAGGAAATGAGATTCTGGGAGCAAAGATTGATGATGGGAAGGTTGGGGATGGGAATCTGCCAGAACAAAAGTCTTGAATGGGCAGGTGTGATAAGGTCTAATATGCTTTCTTCATACGAGGAGGAGGTTTGTAGAGGAGCCAGTAACTTGTCACAGAATTTGTAGGTCACAGACAGAGCTGAGATCCACCTCCATCCAACCTGTCTTCACTACGCCTCATAATATTCGCTTGCACCCAGTTGACGGAAAGAACTTTTCTGCTTTCCCCTCTGGATCCACTCTCCATACAGTTCTCTTGTTCTATCCCCAAAACAAACCATCTGCTGGTACAACAAAATTTTGTCTAGTGATAAGTGGTGTATAATTTATATAGACTAAAATTATCACATATCACATCAATTAAAAGAATGGAATCTTTGGAACCTCAAGCTTTGAATAAAACATCACATTTATTAGCTTTCTGTAAGTCACTGTAAAAACTGCCAGCTCTGGAATCTGCTGACTTCACATATTCTGGGACAGTCTTATGATTCAGAAACAGGTTGTTCTCAAGCCTAGATCTCATAGCCTCATAGCAGCTATTGGCCCTCTGGCTTGTAAAGGGCTGGGGTTTCACAATTGATTGTCAGGTACCAGGTGAATACTAGTAGATAAACAACAGTCCAGGAGTCTTTGATGAGCTAGCTCCTTGAGTGGTACAATTACAGAAATGATGTGCTGATAAATGTCTATGTTCGGGTTGGGAGGAGCCCTGATTTGTTGCACCTGCCAATTTCAGTGGTATAAAAATATCCCCACCTTAGTCTGATAACAGTTTCAAGTTATCAAAATGAAGTTGAATGTGAGTTAGGAAGCAATAAGACCCACCAATCAGCTTTTTCCGAATCTTTACAAACTAGACCCAGGGAACAACCAGAGGCTAAGTTATTTTTGTTTATATTGCTTAGTAGTGTATTTCTTGGAGGTATTATACACTTTTTGCATCATATGGAGGTAGAAAGAATGTTGTTTTTAAAGTCTAAAGATTACAAGTCTGGCTCTGACTCTGTCAGTAATTTTCCACTCATTTTGTGCCTCCCCATTCACTTTCTTTGGACCCCGAATGGGAAATAAAGTAACTGGCCTTTTAAAGGGTCTTGAACATCGGATGCTGCCGGGATGCAGGGGCCTGTGGGATGCTTGAAGTCAGCCCTCTCTTCTGCAGGGATAAAGAAATCTCCTTGTAAAACGATGTGCTATATTGTGCTTTTGGGTTTGAGATGAAAATGTCGCCTTTCCTCAGTAGCTTTCTCACGCTGTTCTCTATCACTGTGGCCTTTGAGATTTCTCAAAGAAACCAGCAGGGGTGTTTGAGGTTGTTCATGTATAATATTCCTAACGGGGCTTTCTGAATAATGAAAAGGTGTATGCGATCCTGCCAGATATCTTCTCGTTCTGAGGACAGCTGAAGCCGCATCCTAACCTTTAATTTTATGACCTCGAAGGTTTTGCTAACCCTTTAACATTATATTAACAAAAGATGGACTGGGTGGGGGGGAGGGGCTTAATGCTTTTTATGATCTATTTTAACATTTTATTTCTCTTTGAAAATGTACATTTTTCACAAGAATTAAAACTGTATTTTATCCTTTTATATGCAGCCCCAGATGATGTATGTAGCTGCACTGGCAGAAAGTCAAGCCTGCACAAAGCCAAAATTGAATCTTCCCTCTGACTGCAGCTGTGCATGATATTTTATGCAATTTTTTTATGCTGGTCATAAACGAGATAGAAACTGTGATTATGCCAATTTTGGAATAATGCATTTCTTCCAAAAAAAAAAAAAGACTGATAGTGCTCAGACATGTGTATGTATTTACAGGATACAGTACAGGATACAGACCTCTCTTCCTGTCATTAGATCATGTGCTGTTGGCCCAATAAAATATTTCTACATAAAGCATTATCAGAACTTAATATCCTAGTTCTGTATAACACAAGATTGCAATAAATAAATAAATAAATAAATAAATAAATAAATAAATACTCCTAGTGTACTATTTGTTTGATAAAATACAGCAACTCAATATTCTGGATCAGGTCATGGTATTTGAGTGTAGAATTAACTAGGTTTATTATCATTCCATGATATGTCTGCTTCTAGACAAAGGCTAAAATTAATGGAAAAGGGAGTTTCAAGTATGTTTGTAAAATATTGATTTAATATTAAAATATATTATTGAACTGTGTTACATAAAGTGATGTCAAGGAACAGGAAGAAGATATTACTTAGAGAGGAGAAATTGATGCTTTAACGGATCTGTTGTTTACACTTGACACAGTAATAATGCTTTCTTTCTATGACTGAGATTATCACACAGACAATCTTTAAATGACTATAGCAAAAAGGTTGAAGAGAGAAAAACTCAAATGTTAAGTAAATGATTATAGAAATGAATAAACCTTTCATATGAACCTTAACAATTGAGAACCCAGTAAACAAGGTATCACATTTATAGCCCTAAAGACGGAGATGTCATCATGAGTGTTCATATCCAGCCAAATTATCAGTCAATTTTCATTGATAAATAAAACCCAGAGCCAAAGACAGTTGGCTCGACCAATACCCACCCCCATCTTCATCTCTAGAGACCACTTTTGGCATCTGGCATTCATTCACATTTCTGAATGATCTGAGAATGCCAGAGGGCTGGCTGATCACACTGTGGGAAGACTTCATACATCTGAGAATTCATCTTTAGAGGTTTAGGGAAGATTTTAAACAGAGACTGGGACAACTCTATGCTGGGGACGTGGCCTAGAATGCTCTTGCATTGGACATAAGCTTTTGTTCTCTAATGTACAAATCTGTTGTTACCGCCTGCATCTGAACATATTCTAGTTCACAAAGAACACACATGGCTCAGGAGTGATATGGGCAGGAAGATTTGGAATGATTCAGGGTTTCCAAAATTAGATGTTGATTGCTTGAATGAAATAAACTAATGAGCAAAGGGCATGGACAGGTACACTGCTGCGTGGATCATTGCACATTCTGTGCATCGGCAGGCATGCTATGTGGACCATTGCACACCTTATGGGTCAGCAATAAGAAGCATCTTCTCTTGTTTGTACGGAACTCAGCCACTGAAAATGCGTGTCAGACAATGATGACCTTTCTCCATCTGCTTTGAACTCATGAAAGAAAAAGAGTCATATTTTTTATCTTCAAAGCGTTACTACTTGGGTACATTCAGTATTATCCAATAACAAATTCTAAAACAAAACAGCCTGGTTTATGTACTGTTGGATGTTCCTGTTTGGCAAGTTTAATGAATTTCAGGAAGAAGGAGGAGTCTGAATGTCACAGTAAAGGTGAAAATGACTAACAAGGTATCAGTGTTGCTTTCTGACTTGAAAGGAATGACCTGTCTGGCAGAAATGGAATTTGTTTCTTAAACATTGCCATTCAGATTGGGCTGGCTAATAACTGACCTTTGCTTAGAGCTATATAATCATCTGAAGGTAGTAGCCAATAATCAGGTCCCTTTGGACAAAGGGTAGTTCCATCTTTACCAACTCCTGTTGAATTATGACTGCAGTGATTCAAAGGGGTTCAACCTTGAGAGTCAGCAGTTTCAATAGAGTCTGGAAGGAGACACTCTTGAACTCCAGCGATGTTTCGTGAGGAACTTCTCAGCACGTATTTCACTTAGATACTGTAGTTTATATGATCATTTTACTTCCAGCTATAATTCATCCTGCCAACCTTCAGACATACAGTCATAAATGATTCCATTTCCAGTTAGATCCGCTTAGACATTCTTCTTGTAGTCTATCAGTTTTGTACGGGGAAGCCAAGTGCTACTTTTGACATCTCTTAGGTTTGAAATCATTCAGTGCTGAATTTAATGCATCTACTCTTGGGCTTTTTTACATTTCAACCCGATAGTGCTAGTCTTTGGTTGGTAACATAAACCCTATTATTCTTCAGCAGGTATCTGTCACATTGATGAGAACATTTTCTGGAAATGTTAGTGATGATTTTGAAGTGCAAATGACTCTTAACACATCCCAATAGTGTAGCTTCCCAGGTGGCAGAGTGAATGTGACAAGCTGAAGGCCTGCTGACTTGTTTTTGCCTGAGCAGACAAAGATAGAGTTGCTTCCTAGCAAATTTATTGTAGAATGTAAGATTCATTTTAATCCCTCATATATGCATTATCTGAAATCATCATCAAATAAAATACATAGTGGTTTTGAAAGCAGAACATGGTTGGTAAATAATGTGTCTCAAAAATAAAAATAACATAAATGACAAAGAGAAGCATTAGGTTCATGACTTATTGAGGGAATGAATCAAAGTATTATATACACAAACACACACACACACACACACACACACACACACACACACACACGAATAGATTTAGATATATATGGCTACTTTTTCAACTGACCCAACCCTCTTTCAGTTGAAATAATGAAGCATATTAGGAACTTATATGCATCCTCTGCAGAAATAAGCATCCTTTTTAGGTGTGTGCACTACTTTGCTTGCTTAGGCTGTCGTAACAAAACTGCACAGACTGAGAATTTCAAAGAAGACATTATTTATTTTCTTGGCTCTCAGTTGGCCAAATCCTCTGTGTGCCCTCACATGGCACTTTATTTCTCTTCCTCTGCTTACAAGGCTGTAGTGCTCTATTAGCTTAGAGTCCTCCCCATAGAACTTTAATACTCTCTTAAAGGCACTATCTCCAGATGTAATCACATTGGACATTAGGATTTAGACACATATTTTGAATAGATAGAGGTGAGTCTATTGGAATGTGACTCTAAGTCTTCGTTTACTGGTGAGACATTAATAAGTATTTCTACATAGGTTCAAGATATTACACTAGTGGATTAAAAAGATTAATACAATAGAATTTTTACTCCTGAGGTTATTGTAGTAAAGTCTGCTAGATTCTTGCTGTTAAGGAATTTGCAGTGTAAAAAGGTCTGATCCCAGCTGAGTATTCCAGAATAATGTCTCTTCTGAAGGTTCAGAATCTCAACTGAAATCATAAGGAGCCTTCTGCTATGTCAGGAAACATAGTTCCAGGTTTGGTTATAGAACGAAACTGTGCATTTGAGTGGGTGGGACATCATCCCATGGGTCAAACATAGAACTATCTAAAGATTCATTCATTTATTCAGTGATGTATCTTTTGGGTATGAGTAAGAACCAGTTGGAGCATTTAAATAATCAAGGATGTGGATCTTGCTGGCTGCAGAAATGACTAGACCATGCCTGTGAAGGCCAGTAGGAGATTCAAATTTATGATGAACCTTTCTCACAATACTTTACATTAAATTGAGAGCCCTTCCCAGAACTGAGGGAGGGGGACATCAAGTAAGTTAATTTGCTGCACAAGGTCTGCTCTTAAATACTAGAGAAAAAAAGATCCAAGAAACACAAATTACCTTGTCCACTTGACCTTGAAGGATAGAATCGGGGAGAGAAATGGAAATAATATGTCTTTTTAGGAGAGTTTCTAGAACTAACAAAATACAGATGAAGAAAAAGATAACATACATGAGTCAATATTTAACCCATGTTTTTAATGAATAATGGGAATGAATTGGAATTTCTGAACACGTTAGCAGAGCCCAAAGAAAGCCCAGAAGTACAAACACAAGCTATCATCCCGATCTCCAATAGTTAATTTAGCTCATATCTGCATTCTACTAATGACTTATTAGGGTTCCAGAGTTTTCAGAACCAGTATAAAATGGCTTTCTGTTTCTAAAGAAAGAGACACAAAATAAGATTACAACAAAAAGAGTTATAATAGAAGTTTAATTAAAAAGCAAAATTGCGCTTGATGCCTTAGGCACCAAAATAATGTATTTTATAACCTTGTAGTTCCAAGTGGGGTCTTATTTAAATAGCTTTCAGATATGTAAGATGCACAGTATTTTTTGACATGAGTTTTTTGATAAAACAGGTAGCTTTCATTTTAATAAGGCACTCCGATCATACTTGCTTTCTTCCTTTATTTCAAGTAATCATCCTTCAGCTGATAGCAAAGTGAAACTATACACATGCAACCATGAAGTGATGTGACTCATTAAGTCCATATACATTCTGGTGCCTCTCTGGAAGGAAAGCAAGTGAATTCACCGAGAGTAGAGGGAGGGAGGGATCTGGGCAGAAGAGGGGATGGGGGGGGAGGGGAACATGACCAGGTATTGGGGTGGGGGAATAGGGAACAAGACTGAAGTCCTGAATAAAGAATGGAAACAGGTAACCTCGGGAGGTAGGAGGTATGTGTTTGGGCCATGGTGGTGGTGGGGCTCTAGGATGTACAGGAGACCTGGGAGGTTAGAGACACTCAGGAATCAAAGGGAGGGACCTTAGATGAAATGCCCTACAGTGGGGAGAGGGAACTTATAGAGTCTACCTCCAGTAGGAAGACAGGACATCAAGTGGAAGGATGGTGTTGCCATCCCACAGTCAGAAACTCTAACTCAGAATTGTTCCTGTCTAAAAGAACTGCAGGGACAAAAATAGACACGAGACTCAGGGAAAGGAGGTCCAGTGACAGGCCCAATTTGGCATCCAGCTTAATGGGAGGCTCCAAGGCCTGACACTATTCCTGATGCTATGGTGTGCTTACAGACAGGAGCCTAGCATGGCTGCCCTCTGAGAGGCCCAACAAACAGCTGAAAGAGTCAGGCACAGATACTTACACCCAACCAATGGACAGAAGCCCAGGACCACTGTGGAAAGGCTGGAAGAAGGTGAGGAGGAGGGCGACCCCATAGGAAGACCAGCAGTCTCAACTAACTTGGACCCCTTGGGATCTCTCAGACACTGTGCCACCAACTAGGCAGCATATGCCAGCTGATAAGAGGTCCCTGACACATATAAAGCAGATGACTGCCTGGTCTGGCCTCAGTGAGAGAAGATGCACCTAACCTTGGAGAGACTTGAGGCCCAGGGAGTTTGGAGGTCTGGTGGGAGGGAGGGAGGGAGGGAGTGGGGACATCCTCTTGGAGACAGGGAGGAACAAGGAACAGTCAGAGGGCAAACCAGAAGAGGGATAACAACTGGACTGTAAAAAAAGATTAATAATAATAATAACAATAAATAATATTAAAAAATAAAATAAGTAAAATAAAAAAATTAAAATTAAAAAAGAAAGATAGGGAAGCAAAAGAAGTTGAGGGTAAGATTCTATTGTTAAAGATACCGCACAGTTTGGATGAGGATTTGGAGCAATTAAGCTGAAAATGACTTGGAAGGCTCTCTCCTGATGACAAGTGATCATGGTATTAGAAGACAGTACATGCTGTCTATTTGAGCTATCAAGAGATAAAAGCAGTCAATCCTCACCCATGTACAATACCCATGAACCGCAGCAATGATGGAATAAGCAGTCAATGGCACAATGGCAGCATTTTTATGTTGGGGTAACAGCCATCTAATTGGATTTAAATTCCACTCAAGAAAAGAGAACCCATCCCTAATACTAAAATCCCTGTCAACTCCCTACAACTGGAGAGGTCACAGACCCTAGGGGAGCACCTACTATTGTCTTTTATTAAACCAGTATATTTTAAACTATATTCTAAATGCTTATCCTTACACTCACAGGTAAGTGTATTTCTCAGTCCTCATCAAAGAAGTTTCCTTTTGCTGCAGATGGAGATCATTACAGATATTCATGACTGGGTCTTAATGCCAAGAGTAAATGATCATAGGTTGCTTAGTCACAACTCATATGTGTGTGTGTGTGTGTGTGTGTGTGTGTGTGTGTGTGTGTGTGTGTATCACCTACACTTAAAAGCTCAGGGAACATCATACAAGGGACAGAAAGAAGGCCTGGAATCTTCTGTAAGATAGTGTCTTCTAAATATGACGGAGAAGCTGCATCCATAATATCTAAACAAGACCTGCATAATGGCAATGCCACTTAAAACGCCAGTGTGAATGGGGCAAATATTATAAGGCCCTGACTCCAGATAAACAGCTACAGATAATCAAAGGTTGCTGAGAGAGTGAGAATCAGTTTTCTCCAGGGTTGAGCCCTCTGATTAACTAATTCAGTGTGGTTAGCTCTAAAGATATGTACAAATGAGCAACACTATATAGATTCAGTAGGATATATATTATAGCCTACTGAATATATATCTGTATCTATATATCCCATTGAATATATATAATTATATATTATAATATATAATACAATTATTATATTATATAAAGTTATGATTAATATATATGTATAATTAAAGAAGAAAAGGTCATGAATTTAAGAGGGAGTTGGAGAGAACATGGGAGAAGGTGGATGGGGAAAGAAAGTTGTAGAAATGATGTAAATAAAGTATTCCTATATGTATTCTCAAAAAAATAAAGTAAGACTCGTTTACTAAATTATGGGGTGGTAAAAGCAATTTTTAAAATTAAATAGTAAGGGGATAAGGTGAGGCGTTGTCACTTTGCCTTATAGAATGACAGGCAACTCACTTCATGGAAATACCAGGTATTCAGAGGAGCCAATGAACATGAGAGCTTTTGAGCACGATTATCATCTAACCAGCTTTGTGCAACCTATCCATACCCTTATGTCATACAATTCTCCATCCAATTCCACAGTAGTCAGGAATCAAGGCATTTCCTCTGAGGATAATTCAACATCAAGAAGCCCCATACATTTTTAAATATGAAGGAAACATGTATGGTCTGTTTTTTACACTGGAGTGTAATTATTAGTTTCCAAGAGCAAAAGCCATCGAAGTACCATTAAGGAAGAATTATGTAGCAAAATATCCAATTAGTCTTTATTCAATTGATTCATTTTAAAATATGGATGTACAGTTAAAGTTCAGACACAGTTTAAAAGCTTATTGTTTGGATGCTGTTTATCTGGTGTGCAATCTCTGTCAAAACCAACAGAAAGTATAGAAGTTAAACAAGGAGGCAGACAACTGTGGAAGGCATTGGCTTAACCATTGGAGCTGAATCCCTCCAGGAAACCAGCACACTGCCCAAACTAGCCTCTGCATGCTAGAGTAAGAAAGCAAGATAAAGGACCAAGTCAGGAGAAGAAATTGAAGAAGGAAAGAGAGATGATTGTGGGTAGAGCTCTATTTGGGAATAGATGAGAACATCCAAAGTAGAAGTCAGTTTAAGTTCGAGATGGCTCAGTGGTTAGGAGCGTTGACTGCTCTTCCGAAAGTTCCGAGTTCAAGTTCCAGCTACCAGCTACCACAACCATCTGTAATGAAATCTGATGACCTCTTCTGGAGTATATGAGGACAGCTACAGTGTACTTACATATAATAAATAAATAAATCTTAAAAAAAAAGTTTTCAGGTTTTCCAAACCAACAGCAGCAGCAACATAAATAACAACAACAACAACAAAAAAAAAAACCCAAAATGCAAGAGAGCAATGTATTGAATGATTGTTTGGAAACTAAAATATGATTAAAAATATAGAAATACGAGAAGAAAATCTGGGAAATTTTATGAAAAACAAAAACAAAAACAAAAACAAAAACAAGGGGAAAGGCAACAGGAAATTGCCAGATAAAACACAGGCATGGTGAAATTGGATGTACCAAAGTTACTCCTTGTTACAGTGTGTGTGTGTGTGTGTGTGTGTGTGACACTGTCAACCATATGTTTATAGTTCCATATTGAAGAAGCAGGCCATGAAAAATGCTTTACAGACTCTGAGTGTTCCTGGCCGTAACAAGGTAAACATCAACACATCACTTGTGGAATGAAAGCAAGAAAGAGAAGCAGGAAGGAAAGCAGAGGGTAGAGGTGCCCTGTTCACATCTTTATATGGGGAGGAGAGGTAATCTCTACAGTTTTAGAATAAGAAAGAGAACTATCGAAGCTGAAAATGCTAAGCACTTATGTTAATGTGACATCTGATACGATTTGGATTAAGTTACAGTAAAGATTAAGGCAGTGAGTAAATAGCTGATAATCTCTTGAAACCCACTCACCAGAAGACCAGGCTACTGATCTAATGGAAATTGGAGCCAGACTCAGGCTCATGACCTCAAGGCTGTTAACAAAAGTGTCTGCTAGGTTTAGCAGTTACACATGACTCTATCCCGAGAGTAACTGTAGCAGCAAGTAAGTATCTTTACAGAACCACACACATAGATAGGAGGTCGTACTATATTTTAGATGGTAACATGATGCAAAGGCAAAGCTGGGATCCAAGTGTAGAGCAGAAATCAAGGAGACAATATCAAAGTCCTTGTTTGATCTCTCATTCACTAAGAGACCTTGGTCAGTGCCCCCAAGTCTGTGTGAGTAACTTTGTACACTAAGAAGGCCATTATTCCTCCATAGAAAGGCAAAGATGAAATGCAGCAATGTATATGGAGAGATTATTAGTGATTATAAAGATCTATGTCTTCGGTCATTACATAAATGCAGTTGCTCTCACTGGTTCACTAACTAACAGGTTTCTGAACTCTCTCGTGCAGAATTGAGGACCCCAAAGTCAAGTTCAATTTGAAGTTCAATTACATCTGGTTCTGTTGGGTAGATAATGCTATTCCAAGTTTATTAGCACATTCCTTATCAATACAAAGCTCAATACTGACCCACTAAGGTCTCAAGACACACGTTTTAAAGATGACAGATATTTTTAGTTAGATTTTAAGTGACATACTAAATATTATACAACTTTCAGGTGGGTTTGAGTTTGGCAGAGCATGTTCATGGTGTGCGGAGGTCAGTGGTTGACGGTGGGTGTTTTCCTCTATTGATGTCCAAGTTCCTTTCTCAGACCAGGTCTTTCACTGACCCTGGATCTAGCTGGTTCAGATAGATGGACCAGTGATTGATTGGTCAGTGGTTGCCAAGGATCCCCAAGCTCTGTCTTCCCAGTGCTAGGACATCAGTGTGGGGCCACCGTGCCTGGCTTTCTTACATGACTACTGTGGATTGTGGTCAAGTCCTCAATTATTGCTTGGCAAGTCCTTTACTGCCTAGCTACCACCAAGGCCTTATCATTTATATTTCTAAAATAGGCTTCTGGCCTAGTGTCTATTATTTCAAAAAAAAAAAAAAACCAGCGACTTTGTTTTATAAAATCAATTTTGTATTTTGGAATCATAAAACAGGCTGTTTTCATGTGTAACATTTAGTAAATATTAGAAGATAAACTTTCCAGTAATCTGAATGACTAAGATGCAAGATGCAATTTTTGGTAATTGGAATGACTAAGATGCAACTTCTATTAATACTTTTAGTGGTTTTTTTTTATTATTATTTCGATAAGTATGTCATGAACACAGACAAGTTGGATAGTATAGTTTTAGTTGTAGCTGCTTGTTTTCAGACAGGGGCTCACCCTGGAGCCTCAGATGGCTTCACTTCCTCATCAGCCTGAGTGCTGGATTAGAGATGACAGTTACGTATCACTGGGCCTGGCTTCTCAAAAATATACTTTTACAGTATATTGCTTATAAAATTTCGAGTCATTATGTATTCTTCAGAAATATTTTTATTTGCTGTGTATTCCACTAAAGACACTTTAAACTTTACTATTGACATTTAGTTATTTCTAACTTTTTGCTATTACAAATTTACTGTGACATTTACTATGATAAAAATTCCTTGAGGTAAAATTGTTGGGCTAAATCATCATGCTTTCTAAAGCTTCTGGGACTGGTAGTTAAGTAATTTTCTAGAAAGACTTATCAGTTTGCAGTCCCATCACTGATGGGTCAGAGAATCTACTTTCAAAACTGACTGTTATGATTTTAAGAGATTTTTGTCTAAATCAGTACTTCTTTGATTTTTAGCAAAATTGACCTAGTTTATATTTGCTGGTCATTAGTATTATTCATGTGTGCTTCTCTTTCCTCATGCCTTTTGCCCATCTGCATTCACATTTTTAGTATATTAAGCATCACTGAAAGCTTTTGCATGCTAAGTAGAGAAATCGTTAACCTACTACTCCTGACGCAGTGACAAGGGCTGCCCTCCACTATTTTGCCCAAATTAAATAATTTAGTGAAAAGATGCCCTTTAAAGCTGTCTGCAGAAAACAGCTTCATGCAAGACTAAGAATGGAAACATGAGAGACAAACTCTTTATTAACGTTTCTTTCATGAGACTTTTTTATTAGCATAATCATGCATAGTATTTCTAAACACATTTTTTAAAGCAATAAAATCAGATTGACACAGAAAAATAGGCCTATGTCCTTCTTAATAATCTT